>JAEAOA010001894.1:0-372500 GCA_016746295.1 Potamilus streckersoni
CGTTACGGATTTTGTAAAGGTGTGGAAAAACAAAAGCTTGAAGAAAGGTGACATTGTTTTAGAAAAGAATTATCTCTTGATAGGCTCGGTGGGACGGAGAATCTTTGTGTGAAGAAAACGGTCCAAGAGAAATTGTACAATTTTGCAAGCTAGACAAACACATTGCATCGTTAGATGAAATTTTTCTGACATGCTGTGAATTTCGATGAACTTCAAAGGCTTTTAACATAACGGAGTTGAAGAAGGAATCTACAAACCATTATGAAGAAGAAAACATAACGATGAGATAATAAGATAAAAAATTTCAACTTTGCACAGATGAAACAGAAACTATTTAGCGAATCTAATATAATAGGTCGCATTTCTGTGACAAGTACCCAGCAGATAGAAACCATCACACCAATATAAACGTAAGGGCAAAAAATTATTGTGGCAGAAGAAGATGTATTGGATGCATAGTGCAGCGAGGGTTTATTCTTCTCATTCACACAATACTATTTTGTGCACATATTTCCCTGCCGGTATTTCACATGATAGGTCATAGCAAATAGTTCTGAAGACAATGTTGAATTGGAATGGGCGATCTGGAGCCATTCTTACTAACAAAATACAATATAGTTCTAGCATAGTGTTGATATCCTTCGTTATAGATTTTGAGAAGGAATCTCGAGGAAATGTTGACACAAATTTGCTTTTTTCTACGCCTCTAATGGAATGTATTAGAGGCTGGAACGGAGTAAACTCTTTGTCAGATAATTGGATAATAAAAAGTGCAATCCGAGGCAGATATTGCAAGTTTGTGACATGATAAAATCACACACGTTTGTCAGGGGCAACCTTAATCTTTACATTCACATTTAATTTAAACTTTGTTTCTCGGGTTTCATTGCTAGTGTAAAACGATTTCATTATCGAGAAGAATATCTCAAAACAACGGAAGTATTAGCTCTGAAATCTTTTCCAAAATTGTTATTCAAGGTATATTGCATTACATATATTGCGAAGGAACAGTGTTCACAAACTTGCAATTGTATCCGATAAGAAAATATGTCGGAATGAAAGTATTGCAAAAGAGGTGAGGACGTTGGAGAATCCTCGTGTGAATGAAACTGCTTATCATATAACCAAGCAGGAAGAAGATGACTGGTCTCGGCCTGAATCCTCTCCTTGTGATCTGCAAACAGCAATGCATAATGTTTTCTACCTGTTAGAGATAAATATGAAGAAAGAAGGAACATATGTAAGACAGATCCATGGCAAGCAACATGGACAAAGCTGAGTGGTATTATTCAATCAGTATTTGTAAGAACAAGACTCGGTCATTTTCTAAGATGGTAATAACGGAATTATATAAATCAATTTCTGTTTTGAATTCATCTACTCGGGATTTTCGTTTATGCTGTAAGAGACCCGAGGGTGTTTGATATATATTATTGAAAAGCAATAAACATGGCTTATTGCAAACATAAAGTATTATATGAGTGAAAGCTGTAGACAGAGCCCATTTAGCACAGTATTTATGCTATATATGATTATTAGTCTGTTATAGATGACCACAATGTTTATGTGCTTTGAAAAGTCAGTTCTTTTAACCCAATGGTATTCAGTCTATGGGTATTTGTTAAGGACTGTACTTGATTTACATGAATAAAATTTCATGATCTTTAGCCGCTGCATATGAGGTATAATTTACCCTAAAAAATGCAAATGTTATAAATTCATTGACCAAGTTGAGGAAACTTTTTTGCCAAAGTGTGTACCTCTATGCCTTTCTGTAAATCAGACTTATGTTTTAACTGGGTTCCTACAGCTTTGGAAGTATAACATTCAAGGACAGTTTAAAGTGTTTTCAAAATGTGTGGTGACATTTTTAAGGGACCAAATACAAGACAGATGATGAAAAGGTATAACTTTTTTCATATACTTCATAAACAACAAACTTTGCATCAGTCATATATGTTTTCCTCTACTGTACTCTAAGTAAACCATATTTAGAATAACTTCTCTTTGAATCAATGCAAAATACAGGATTGCACCTATTCCATACAAATTATACAAGTTACATGTGACCTAACTCTAAAAAATTCATTTTCAAGCACTTATTTCACACATGCTAATTAGCAAGTATCTTCAATACTTGATTTTGCCATTTTAAAATTCAAGCACTTTCAAGGTTTTGAAAGGCTTGAGGGAACCCTGGTTTATTATCATACAGAACAGGAGTAGAAGATGAACAGAAAGGTGATGGAGGGAGACACAACAGAGGCATAGATAACTCCTTATGTCACTTTTAATTGTCCTGCAACACCACAGTTGGTGGATGTTGTGACATTGCATTGCCAATGTCATAATCACAGATAGAGTACCCTCCTCTAGCAACCGTGGAAGGGAGTGAAAATGACAAAACACACAAAAGATGAAATTAAATTAACATTTTGTAGATCTTTACCACACTATGTAATGTAGTTACTGCAGGAGGACATGTGATTTGTGGTTGTGATCCCTGGCCAATGCTGGGGATAGGTGTTATATATAATTAAAATCATACAGATTGTGAAGTCGTTTTAATGAGTCTTTGCAATGATCATTTTGCACTTTGTAAAGTTTTTAACAACTACAATATTTTGACAGCTAGTAAAGATGAATCTAAGATGAACAGATAAGTATTTTGTGCAATATTACATGAAAAGAAATTTTTATGAGAATTTGTTTTTAAATTTAAGAAGATGTATGTAGATGTAAAAGATAACTGTGATGAAAAGACTTTTTTGATGTGAAAAAAATGGTTAGAAATGAACACATGCACAAGGAAATCAATAATTTGTCAGTAAATAATTTTTATTTGATAATTAAATGAATCAATTAATTATGAATAAATGTGCATAGTATGTAAAATATAACTTCATGAAATATACAGGAGTATTTCCTTCACACTTACTTATAAATTATTGTTAAAATTATATATTTAGAAATTTAAGACTGAAGAAGAACAGTTTTGACACTAGCAATATGAGTGTCAATTTCATGATTTACTTGTACAAATTTCATACAGCTTTGCAATTAATTTCCTATTGGTCTTTTCAAAGTTTGTGATGTTATTTTCACCAAGTGTTAATATGCAATATGTCTAAAATTCTGTTAACTTGAAAAGGAAATTTAATTCTCTCCATTATTTTTGGCTACAGATATTTCATCAAATTGAACTGAAAAATCTACATTGAATATCAAATCACAATTATAAATTGTGTATATATTATATTAATTAATACATTTATGAAATATTTTTTTCAAATGTAAGAGTAACTGTATGAGAAAAAAGACAACCTTTATGTAAATAAAACAATTTTTTAAACAATACACAGTGAAGAATAATTTGATTTGGTTGTAAATCAAAGGCACTTTTTCATTTTGAAATATGCACTAGAACACTACACTACAATAATAAAGAGTGCATTTTTCATTATGATCACAACACAGTATATCCAGTTTTGATAGCACTTTTCTTTTCATTTCAATTTATCAGTTGTAAGTTTCACTTAAGATTTAATAGTGATCAGAAATAGACAATATTAACTTGTGTGCAAGAGTCTATAGCATTTAGTAATTGATTATTGCATTAATAGGAGTTGAAATTTTGAATTTGTGAAGTTAGTAAATATTATGGAATATCAATTATAAATCATTAGGGGTTTAAATTTTGTCATATTCATGTAAATGTAAATAGCTTTGGTATAGAAACTATATCCATGAAAGTACTAACAGTTGTAGGTCATTATATACCCACCAAAAGTGTGTAATGTCATGTCTGTATGTTAAAGTCCATCTGCTTGTTGCCTTTATTATTTCTGTAAAAGAACTTTACTTTCAAACTTCATTGGTCCTCATGTGGATGGCTTACATTTGGGGTAATGAAAAAAACTATTGATGATGGGATAATGAAAAAGACTATTGATGTTAGGGTAATGAAAAAGACTATTGATGTTGGGGGAGTTAAAAAGACTTGATGTTGACATAATGAAAAAAACTATTGATCTTGGGGTAATGAAAAAGACTATTGATGTTGGGATAATGAAAAAGACTACTGATGTTGGTTTAAAAAGACTATTGATGTTGGTTTATTGAAAAAGACTATTGATGTTGGGGTAATGAAAAAGACTTGATGTTTGGGTAATAAAAAAGACTACTGATGTTGGGGGTAATGAAAAAGACTTGATGTTGGGGTAATGAAAAAGACTATTGATGTTAGGGTAATGAAAAAGATTGTTGATGTTGGGCTAATGAAAAGGACTATTGATGTTGGGGTAATGAAAAAGACTATTGCTGTTGGGATAATGAAAAAGACTATTGATGTTGGGGTAATGAAAAAGACTATTGATGTTGCAATAATGAAAAAGACTTGATGTTTGGGTGATGAAAAAGGCTGTTGATGTTGGGGTAATGGAAAGACTTGATGTTGGGGTAATGAAAATATTGATGTTGGGGTAATGAAAAAGACTATTGATGTTGTGGTAATGAAAAGGACTATTGATGTTGGGGTAATGAAAAAGACTATTGATGTTGAGGTAATGAAAAAGACTATTGATGTTGGGGTAATGAAAAAGACTACTGATGTTGGGATAATGAAACAGACTAATGATATTGGGGTAATGAAAAAGACTAATGATGTTGGGAAAATGAAAAAGACTATTGATGTTGGGGTAATGAAAGACTATTGATGTTGGGGTAATGATAAAGACTATTGATGTTGGGACATGAAAAAGACTATTGATGTTGGGGTAATGAAAAAGACTATTGATGTTGGGGTCAATTTAACCACAACTGGAAAAAATTAGAAAAATGACTTCTGCACAATATTAGTTCTTCATTACTGCCTGAACCAAACATTTTGGATGGCTCGCACATGGAGTGATCATAGAGCTTATTGATTTTGGCGTTGAGAAGTTAAAGGCCAAGGGTACTTTGGCTGAAGACAAAAATTATTTCCATACAGTACATTTGAGCTTTAGACACAAATCAATTAGGCTTCTTTCTTGCCTTTAGTGAAAGTCAAGCACAAAGCTTGGTCCAGATCTTTGGCATGGAAGTAAAGGTCAAGGTGGCTGAAATATGAAATATGGTTTCTTCTGATAATTTTTGGTTCTTAGCAATGCCCCTTCAGCAAAGTTTGAAGAGTTTCAATGAAAGAAGCATATATATATATATATATATATATATATATATATATATATATATATATATATATATATATATATATTTCAGAGTCCAAAGGTAAAAGTTTAAGGTCATTGTTATTCAAAGAAGAATGGGTTCTTCACAATAATATCTGTTCAAAAACCTTGTATAAAAGTTGCACTTAGGGTGAGAAACATAATTAAATGTTTTGAGGTCCTGTATGTATAATAAAAAAAGGTTTCCAATGCAGTACATTTAGTTCTAGCCTAAATATCATTTCTAAATCTTGTTAATTCCTTGCACATGCAATGACAAATAAAATAAAACTATTGACTTTGGGCTCAAATTTTTAAGTCAGTGTCACTGTGATGCAAATTAGAGAAAATGTTTCTCAACAGTAACTTTTATTACACAAAATAATGGCACTAAGTTTTGATGACGGCTTGCTGATATGTGAAGGAAATATGTTGCTTGCTTAGTTTAGGTTGCACAATTGGATGATCAGTCACAGTAACCTAAATAAAAGGTTGGTTTTCCATCTTTTTCAATAAAATTCACACATGATTTGCTTTTTTAGAAAAGAATAAAACCCATTGAAATTTGGTTAAAAGGTAATGATCAAGGTCATTCTGACAAGGCTGGCCTGACCATGGTCACTCACACATACAGGTCTGATCAAGGTCACTCAGGCACACTGGTCAATACTGTTGAGAGTCAACAGTGCCCTCCAAAGACATGCATACTGGAACATTAACCTATAATGTAAAACACTAACAGCACTCTTGTTGATCTATATGCTTTACTACTAGCTCTTTCAAAACAAATATTTTGTGGATGAAATGTTTAAAAGTCCAGTGTTATAGTATTGTTTAAACATATCATTTTATTAGAATAATCTATTTCATTTGTACAATATATTTGTCTTTACACACTTAAGTTGTTATAAACATGCATATAAATGACCCATATAAACCAATATTTAAAATCACACGATATTAAGGTGTCAGGCCTATTGATCAGGCATTCTGTAAGCTCATGATCTGTGTCATTTTGATATAGCTAATGAGTACACACTGCTCAAGAAGGTAGTAACATTTCTTTGGATCTGTTGTTTCCTTTAATACTTGGAGCACATGTAGCATATGTGAGTTTAACAAAAGTGGTAACTCAGTAGAATTATGTCAGACTGATTTTAGCAAATTAAGATAAAGAATTGCCAGAGACTGTGATAGGAAAAAATTCTGTTAGGTTACATAACAATGATGTCAGAACCTTCCACAAATGTATATATTTGTAGAGATTATCAACTGTTGTTTTAATCTTGACAAGAAAGGCAACTCTTCAGAAAAGAAAATGTTTTTTTTAATAATACTACAATAACAAATATGGATCAATTTATTTGTGTACAACCAGACTAAACATGGATTTTATATTGTTTGATTCTGAACTGGGTAGATAACATAGCATCATTTTGATTCAGCAAATTTTTCTTCAATTTTCTACACAATTGTATGTACTCCAGTATATTTGTTCACTAAAAAAAGTAACAGTATTGGCATATTTGATTCTTCACATAATCACTTTGTCATTTTGTTTTATTCTGAATAGCTAAATAATTTATAAAAAAAAAAATAGCGGTGTACTGTTTTGCTTCAAAATCTGTCATATGATTGGTATGCTTGACTACTTGAAGAACTATTACAATAGCTCACCTGGTCTTTGAACAGTAAAGCTTAAAATAATTTTCTTTAAATATATGATAACTTGAAGAGAAAAGTTAACTTGTGTGAATGAAATAGGACAATTTGTATTACAATGAACTAATTTTCATTCAGTGGGGCATCTCTTTTGAAATGAACTTGCTTATTAAACTCATTACCCAACCAAGAATAGTACCTGAGCAACTAATTTATTGCAACATTGAACCAAAGTAAATGCAAGAAAATTCAACCTACTTTTGATAAATCAAAACTGTGGTAATTCTATCAGCACATCTTTGTGCCATGTTGAATGACCCTACCAAGAATGGTGTCTAAGAAAAAAATTTAAACAAAGAACATAGTACAAATCATGCAAGTGGAAAATAGAGGTCACCATATTCTTTTTTTGATTTTAAAAGATGTGACCTATACAGATGCATATTAAGTTCCACGACTTTACTATAAATAGCACCTGGTGCATATTATATTACAAATCTTATCCTAAAACATCCCCAAAGAGCATGTCAGGAAATTATGTCCTTTTTCATAACTTAGTCTATTAGTATTTAAGGCTGTTAATAAAGAATATATAAACCAAAAAATGAACACATTCTCATGAAAACAAAAGAAGCGCAGCAAAGACAAATAGGGCAAACAAGACAGACACTGGAAACAACACTAACTTGACTGTATGAACTGTATTTATTCTTAAAATAGTTATCAGCATAACTATCAACTCTGTTCATTCTTAGAATCGTTAAAAGCATCATTGTGAGCTTTTAAAATAGGAACTTTTCAGTAAATTGTGTCTATTGAAGAATACATACCTAATCAATGTTCAGAGCTTAGTTCAACTATCTCCCAAATCCAGCACCATCTTTTCCATCAATATCATATAGCTAAAGGGCAGAAACTCTTGCCTATTACACCATCTTGTAGCTTCAAGCTGGGTGCTGCCTCAGGTAGAATGCTTACATTTGCAAGGGCAATGGGTGGGTCTTTTAAGTAAAGTGATCAGGTAAGTATTCTTGGTGAAACACAATTTACTGAAAGATGTGCTTTCTCCTTCAAATATGTTCTCTGGTCATATTAATATATGTGTGTAATTAAGAAAAAAATGAACGAAGTCTTCTTACAAGTTAAAATTTTCCAGGCAAATCCGCCGTAAAAGTACTAATGAATATGCCATGCTGACTTCAACTAGGTCTAATAATCATCTGTGCAACAATCGTTGGATCTACCAGATTCAAATTTTGCCTTTGCGAAGCTAAATCTCCAAGATTAAAATTTAAGAAGGTTGACTGCATGCCTGCTATTATGTCTTAGACTGAAACATGGCGTTTCAAAATGAGGCTCATAGAGATTGCTCTAATCTCATGAGCTGAAATCTTCACAAGACAACTATGCTCTTTTGATACTTCAGAGTATACCAGATGTATTACCCACATCAGACATGATGGCTTGTTGGGTTATATTCTCTTGTTTAGTCTTAACCAAAAGAGGCATTTCAAATACCAAGAATTTTCTCCATGTACATCAAGTAATGCCGGAGAGCATGGATAGGGTCTTAGAATACCTTTCTCAATTTATCTAAGTAGGAGAGAGTGCATTTAACAAATTTCTGATTGCCCGCTGATAGCATCCTTTTCTTGGCTACAAAGGCTGGATGCAGCATGTAGCATGATGTTCATAATATCCTGACTACCAGAATGACCAGTCCTAACACTAGCCCTTTAATACAGAAAGCCTATTGAGGCAGTTGTTAGTACAACTTTTTATAAGTCTTTGGGTATGAATTGGGCAGGGTTCGAACCCATGACCTACCACTTCTTTGGCAGATGCTCTAACCATTAGGCCACTGGAGTGGTCCATGTCATTCAGAATCTGAACTATAGCGAGTTTCAGTCCACTGAGAAGGCATGTTGGGCAGGTTCACCCTGTTCACTGAAGATAAAACAGTCAGGAAACAAGTTTTGTATGATGGTAACTTGAGCATGGTTCTAGCTAAAGGCTCAAATTTATCTTAACTGAGGCATATTATATCAATGAAGGATTCAATTTGGAAAGAGGGTGAGTTTTTGCTTTACTTGGGTCAAAACTGGCCAGTAAATCTGATTATCAATAACCCCTCTGTCAGATATAATGGTGTGGCAGCCTTTGATGGTAATTGGGGCCAACTTTTTCTCCTTGAATAGCCAGAAATATGTCAGCTAGTTGCGAAATGAGGCACTCAAAAGTATAATGTTGGTTTTGCACCAGTCTCTAAATACAAGCCACTTACCTTTATAAACCTTCATGCTATTGAGATTCTCTATTTTGCAAGGCTACCAAGCCAGGCAAGAAGGAGGAATTGGTCTGGATAAGAATGGATTACCTTTTGATTATGGCAGTTTGAGAAGATAGATTCAGTTTAGCAGAAATTTTCCTGGGCAGATCTGTCATTAAATTGAAAAGACTGTTGAGCCTGGGTTTGTCTCATCTGAGAAGGGCAATCAGAATCGGATTGTGGATTACCCCAGCAACAGCCTCCAGTAAGCTTGCAAATAATTCTGTCATGGAGTAGATACTCAATATGTCAAACTTGCTAAAAGTGAGACTGGGCTGTTTACTCTCCATTTTTAATGCTCTTCCATGAAGCTACACCAAATATCCTCTGACCTAAGTTCACAGATACTGCATGTTCCTGAGAATGCTAATTTCATGTGGGAAAAGCATGTCCATGATGGCCTGGAGCTCTTTGCATCTGGTACATTTTGTCAGTGTGGTATAATAGGTTGGACAAAAATGACGAAACAAAATTATTCAACAGGTTGCAAAAACAACACTTGTTACCAATAAGTGAAGGAAAGAAGTAATGAGAACGAAATCATAAATGACAACATACACCAGCAATAATGTGTTGGAGCACAAGGGCAAAATAAAATCAAGTCCATTACCACAACTAAATTCATATAAATATTGATCAAAATAATGTATACAAACAATGTTTACGACCTGTAGTAGATTCTCTACTACACTCTAGAATACTGAAACTGTGGATATATCATTGACAACCATGGAGATATAATCCATGATTTTCAGGTGGTTTCTAGTACAAAATTGCATTCACTGAAATGAAATGCCATTTAAAAGTGGAAATGAATATAACAAGGGTTACTGCCCTTGGATACATAAGATGGATGATGAGAACATCTTTTTGGGAGGAATGGATTTGGAGGTAGCAGAGTTTATTTCCTAATAATAATGTGATGGGGGAAATGTATTTTAACAATAAATTTACCAGAATGAGTTTTATTCGTTCTTTGAATAACTAAGCTAAGTATTTATATGCATGTATATGCATATATAAATAGTCATACCTGTCTGACTGAGACAGAAATATACAAAATTTAAAGTAAAACAAGAAATGGTTTTAAACCATTTTATTACAAATATATCCCTCTTTTAAATAAATGAAATTCATAATGCATCCTTATGCAAACACAATATTTGTATCTTACATATCACAAAAATCAACATAGAACATGACACAGAAGTGGAAAACAAACTGGTGCTAATTTTCCAATTAATCTGTACAAATGTGGGTATGGCCTTTCCAATTAAGCATTCACTTGACAAATATTTTTCTTGCATAAAGAAGCCACAATATTAGTTTGATGTTTAATGAGATAGCTAATGGAGAACTGCTTTTACAGAAAGCATGCATAAAATATAATTATAGTCACTAAATTCATAATTTATGTTCAAATTTAAATGCATTTGTCTTCTGTTTTGCTATATCAACTTAGAAACATGGCAGTTTCATCAGTTACTTGTCATTCTTCATCCTAAGTAACATGAATAAAATATGTAACATAAAATACAGGTTACACTTGTGTCACTCTTGAAACAGAAGAATGTCTGTATTAATTCATCACAGTACATGAAAATTTCAATAATACTCTACATGTATCATGATGTTCTAACTTAACAACTTTTACAAAAATTGCAGACCTTCTTTCTCTAACTTTCCACCAAAAATACATCAAGCAGGCAGGTCACCTCACAATGTCAAATAATTTTGTGATAAGATTACTATTTTTAAGCAGTCAAGATTGGCAATATTGGTTTTAGTGTCATGAATCATGTTTTAAGACATGACACTACAAATATAACATCTGGAACTTGAAAAATACCATCAATACAATCATAAGCCTTTTTATTATTTGTCATTCTTGCATACTGTGTAGACAATCTGTGAAGATATTTTAAACCGCATCATTCTGGATTGTTCTCTCTCACATGACATCATGATGGCATCAAAATTTTTGACAGACTATTGTAGATCTTTTATCAATCTTTGATAATTGATAATAGTCATGGATTACACTTGTAATGTTTCTACAAGTTTCTCCCAACTTCTACTCCAGTCGGCACAAGTCATTAGAACATTATGTGGCTGCCATCATTGGACCATAATCTTAGTGACCCTATTTCTTCGATAAAACGTGTTATAACTTAAGCCACTTGATCTCATCACTCCTGAAGTCGACTCTGAAAGAAAATAAATATAACATATTTAAAGTTGAGACTTTGAGGAACAGTAAATAAGAACAGTAATAAAATGTGCTGGAATTAAAAGTACAATACAGGGCATAATGTTTCAGTTATATAGTCAATGCAAGATAGAATGGTTTCAGTTAGAAGGACAATAGATAGCAGAATGGTTCTTCTAGAATTGCAGGAGAGGGCAGAATGTTTCAGTTAAAAGGACAATACAAAAGATAAAATGATTTAGTTAGAAGGACTATATATGGTAGAATGTTTAAGTAGGAGGACAATAGATGGCAGAATCATCCAGTTAGAATTTATAGTACATGGTAAAATGTTTCAGTCAAAAGGACAATGCAAAAAAACCCAGATTAGTTAGAAGGACAATTCATGGTAGAATGGTTCAATTAAAAGGACAATACAGGGTATAATGTTTCAGTCAGAAGGAACACACTAGTTAGAATGGTTTAATTGAAAGGAAAATACAAGGCAGAATGGCATTTTGATTCGAGTCTACTACTGGTCAGAATATAAATTAATTTTTATATTAGGAAGTGTTTATAAGTAAAACTTATTCATTTAATACCAGTGGCACAGCAAGTTCTACCAACTTATAACGGCATGCTTTTGATGGCTCAGATGTTGGTGCGGCGTTTCAGAAGCTGGAAGGCACCACCAACTTTTGCTGGATCATGGATAGCTGCATTTCTTTGTATTATTGCAGTCCAAGGTTTGATTTCTGGTTCCAGCAAGAATAAGTGATTATACTATTCAATGGTTTTCCTCCACTATGAAAAGCTCATTAATGTTATGATTGTACAAGCAACTGTTTCTGAGAAATGAATTTACATGCAAAAACCAAATGCAACTCCTGAAACACAAAAAGTAGGTTGACATAACCTACTTTTAATTAGTGACTGCTAATTAGAAACAAGAAGTCAAAGTGGACCTGATATCAATAAAATGCCTGATATCCACCAAAATTCCTTATGTAAGAGCAGTTTGCAAAGATATCTAAGTTAGTAGAGTGTTTTCTATCAAGTTTAATTCAAATTCAGTGAATTGGTGTATAAATCTGAAAGGCATTTAGGCCAAGATGTTTCCATCAATTTTGGTGAGCAGTTTATAACAAAATAATGTCAATAGTTTTTGTAGTTTTTTCCGCAATGGTCCCCATATCTTACAGAAAATAAATATTGCCTGTAAAGATGTGACAGTTTTCATAGTAGGATGATTTATGTGAAATCTGGTCAAATTCTACTGATTTGTTTCAATATTCATTTAAAGGTTTTCAACTTTCTGTAATAGGCTGTGTTTGACGCAATAATCTGCATAATTTCTACAAACTTATGGTCTGCTTTCAGAAAAAAATTAGTCAAAATCTTTTGAATATGTATATGTTATGGGTTTAACTGCACATCGTCATAAAAAAATGCTACACAGTGTTGATCAAAAAAGAAAGTTCTATAAATGTAAAGATAAAGAATTGAGCAAATAATTTTAGAAAGAAAAACCCTTCCAAACAAATTTAAACATTCAGTACAAGAAGATAAATGATTAAAGTGGGGTAATAATACCCTTGAGGGGTAATGATATAAGTTTGGTTTAAAAAAATATACAATAAATGATAAAGTTAAAAACATAAAATCCTTTAATAAAAGCTCAATATTTTTCTATTCAAATCACATTTAATTTTGAATAATGGTGGCCATTGTGGAACATCATTTTTATGAACTTTAAAGGCATAGTTTTTTTTAAAAACAATCATTTCAAAGTGTTTTCTATATTTAGTAACAAAGGCTATATTTGACTGCAAATATACATCATATGTAAAATCTTGTAAAACTTGATATCAGAATACTTTTTGAATTTTTTTCTTCAAATTCTAAAGATGCTGTTCTTGAGAAGTCATTTTATGTTTTGTTTCTTTTTACTAAAAATATATCACCATATTTGATAGTAGATTTGAATCATTTGTACAAACTGAGAGGTCTTTATTTCAAAATGCTTTCTTGCTTTTATTTAACTTTGTTTTATGGCAGTTTTTAAGTGATTTTTCAGAAGTCATTGAAAGGGATTTCTAAATTTAGTAGCAGTGCCCATATCTGATGACAGACAGATATAATTTTTATGAAACTGAAATGACTTGATGTCAAGATCTTCTGAAGAATTCCCATCATGCAGAGTTTTGTCAAAATCCTTTATTATATGTTTGAATTAAAACATATTCACAAGTTTAACAGATGACCTAGAAAAATCTGAGCCACTACTACAAAGCTTGAATGTAACTTGTGGTATCAAACACTGAACTTGTTTTCAGATATGCCAGGCTGGCTAACATGCACTGCTACTGTCTGTGTCAATTATATTATACACAAGCCATTTTAGTTTTAAAAGCACTGTCACTGTTTCCAACATCTCAAGAGCCTCTATTCCACTCTTTGTGGATATTTTTGAGGTAAAGCCCATAACTTGGCTAGATAAATACAATAATATTTATGATCTATAATATTCTAAACACAAGTAGTTACCACTTACCATAAAACAAGAGTAATAAATATGCTTGACACCTTGTTACTTTTCAGCTAATATAATATTTGGTACAAATCATGATTATCTGTTTTCTGAACTTGAACATAAGGTTGTGAGTGGTGGGTGGAAGGTTAACACAGTTGTCTGAAATGTAGCTGAGATAAACAATCAAGCCAAGTTTGATCAAAATACATTTTTATTTCTTCAAGTTACTGAATTCACAAGCTATCTGCATCAATCTAAATTCTGGCCAGTGATTTTGAACCCAAGGTCATGAAGAACTTTAACAAAATTGTTTGAGATGTACAAGAGTTAAACAAAAAAGGATTAGTTAAATCAAAATGATTCATATTTCTTCAAATTATTGTGTTCACAAACTATCTGTAACTCAGAAATCCAAGTTTTTACTTTTGACCTGAACTCAAGATCAGGTGGGGGATATCAAACTTTCTAAGCCATCAAATATCTTCATCTTTGAGTTTTTGTATTCATAAGCAATCATCGTTTAATAAATCAAGATCCTGACATTGAATGCATGGTCACACAATGGTGATTATAAAACGAATCCAAGACGCCATAAAGAGGTGCAATAATACTAAGTCTGGTCAAGTTCCATTTATATTTGTTTAACTTATTACATTCAGACATTATTTGTAAAGCAAAAATTAAAATGCTGACCTGGCCCTTAAATCCAAACTCATCCACAATACTGTTTAAGTTATGCCAACATACCAAGTTTGATTACAATCTGTTAATACTGTTGAGATATTGTGTTAAGAAACATGTGGTTATGAACTGATACCAGACACCAAGCCAGTAACTGTTTGAGCCTATCAAGTTTTTTAATGACAATAGTGCCAATCATTTAAGAAAAACAGTTCATACACAAAAGTCAAATGATAACACCTATTAAAAAACAACAATTACACAACACCATTAGAAAAGTGACACTTTCTAGTTTTCCACATTTGGCAAACTGCATGGTTCTTGTTTGTCAACATTGATTTTTCTTATAAAAACTGCTTAATACAATACCTAAGACTGAGGACTTGTCTAACCTCTGCAGGGGTCAATCTCCAGGTGAGCGGTCCTGAATTTGGTCCCCAATAGTCCAAGATTTCATTTACCTACAGAAATTTGTAAATAAATTGATTTTTATATGAAATATTTCCATTACCAAAATGGATCCAGGTAATGGAATCTATATATAAATTAAAAAAGTGGCTTATTTGTATTTGTTTTTAAAAATCACAAAATCAGAGCAAGGACTCCATTTAAATGCAAAACCCAAAATGGTGTGGATTGAGCAAATGCTCTGAGGTAGGAAATATGCTTAATGAGGAACTAAATCTAGTTACATTTTTCCACACCTAAAAGACACTATATTTCGGTAGATATGACAATTGAAAACATGATGTTATGCCTCCATTTTCACTTCAGCACTAAAATTTTCACCTGAATTTCTGAATTTCTTGCTTACAATGATATAGACTATCTCATAGTGTCAAAGGCAGTGATAGTGTAAATGATGTCAACAAAAATTTTAGTTTTAAATTATAGATAAACTTTTTAATCAACAGAAGAGAGGTGAGAAATTCTTCAAAATTTTCTCAGAGATAAGACAATACTACTTTGATGGAAAATTCATGATTTTAACTGAACTTTAATTCCTGATGCATTCTGAATGTGCCATGAAGAAAAACATTACCAAACAGTAGCAATGTTAAAAGAAACTGTAAAGTCTCAATCTGAAAGGAAATTTTAATATCCTCAGTGAAACAGACTTGCTAATGTAGTATAATTGAAGAAAATGTCCTGGCCAATATTATAACTTATGATGTCCTAGTCTATATGGTATAACTGAAGACATGATACCCATGGCAATATTATAACTTAAGACATGATGTCCTGGCCCATATGGTATAACTGAAGATACAATAGCCAAATCAATCTGGTATCATTAAAGAAATCAAAGTTTAAGATGCAGAAGATAATTTCAACAAGGGCTATAACTCAACAATGAATAAACCAGATATATTTCAACACAAAACAAACACTTCCAACAAACAATTGGATGAAACTGATGAGCAAAGGTCCAAGTCTTATAGGGTCCATAAATCAAACACATTCTGTTCAAAAAAGATGAAATTCAAACTTGACCCAGATCTTTTTAATGTGAATCCATATAACAAATCTGAATTCAATCCATTCAATTCCTATAAAGTTACCAAGTAAAAATGAAATTTTCAGTCAATGGAATATGACATGATATAATGGGAAAATTGAATATGGATAAAACCATATGTACCCTCCATAGATATTCATGTGATTGTGAATCACTTAAAAATGTATGGGTTGGAGTGCATCTCCTTGCACTACTCTTATTTGTTCTATTCTAACCTTGTCATTTATTACCCATAAAATAATGGCGAACTGAGAAATTAAAACCCTGTCACTAATTGCCCATAAAATAATAGCTACCTGAGGATTTCAAACTGTCAATAATTTATTATAAAATAATACCTCAATGAGGATTTCAAATCCAGTCACACAATCACACAAATTGCCCATAAAATAATAGATAAATGAAGATATCAAACTCTGTCACTAATTATAAAATAATACCTCAATGATGATTTCAAATCCATCATATTAGCCCATAAAATGTCTAAATGAGGATTTCAAAACCTGTCACAAATTGCCTATAAATTAATAACTCAATAAGGATTTCAAACCCTGTCACTAACTGATTATAAAATAAAAGCTCAGTGAGGATTTCAAACTGTCACAATTTCCAATAAGATCAGAGTTTTCAAACCTTGTTACTAACTGCCCCTAAAATAATAGCTAAATGAAGAGTTCAAACATTGTTGCTAATTGCCAATAAAATAATAGGTAAATGAGGTTCAATTTTGCACAGGTCAAAAATCAAGGTTTGCTGTTATCAAATACATAAATAAAAGTGTATAAACAATGTGATAATTATTAAAATCATCAAATGTTTTCCGCAACAGAAAGTCTGCATGATTGATTCATGTCCTCACAAAACAATGAAGAGCTACAAAGGTCCCACATGCTTTACGCTGACTTTATTATTTTCTTTCAAAGGACAATGTTATCTGAATTTTAAAACTGTGATAATGTTTTTATTATTCAGTATGAAACAGAAGTAAAAACCATGTAATTTACAGTTAACATTTCCCAGAATTCATAGTACCTAAGTAAAAAGTGATATTATATCAAAGATGTCCTAACATAACATTTTGCCATCTTGAGCTATACTGTGTGTGTGTGTGTTGATTTGGATTATTAAAACAGCTTTAAAATATTTTCAGTCATATTGCTACAATGTCTGCATTGTGACAGTTTTATAGCAATGTCTAGCATGCCACTACCCAGTCACATTATCCTGACACTAGGATAACCAGTTCTAACACTAACCTCTTAATGTTGAGCACCAAAGGCAGCAGCTGCTAGTACCATTTTTAATAGTCTTTGGTACGACTCGGCTGTGGTTTGAACATATGACCTCCCGCATCTGAGGTGGATGCTCTAATCACTAGGTCACTGGAGCAATTGAGCTGTGCTTTAAGCGTTGATTTTACAAATTGCAGACATCCTTAAAACTTACAAAGCAGAAATTGAATATCATATGTTTGAGATGGTAATAAGAGGAGCATACTGAAATGCATCTGATGTCAGCGATGCTTTTCCCAGTCATCACAATACTGGCTATACAGTGTTGATTCAAAGTTAAAAAGTCATAAAAATGTAAAGATAAAATCAATCCAGAAATATCTTCCAATTTCTACAAAGTGTATTTTTGTAAGTTTTTCCATTCAGTGTGTTGTTTCAATTCTGTAGATAAAAAATTAGCTGCTACACAATCATACCTTCTCTAAATTAAGTATCGTAGCCATCTGTGTCAGCCGTGCAAATTTGTCTCGTATTGTCCATGTGGTGACAGTGGTAAGGTATGCCACTAACACTCTTAACTCTTTATCGAACTGGAGACCTCCTAACTGAAAAGGAATAAAAAAACCTATAATTCTCCATCTCTGTAAACTTTACTATTGCATTCATGGTCAGTACAAGAAGTAGAAAGGCAAAAACTAAGTTTACCTGTTTCACATCACTTGTGTAGAAAAAGAAAATTTGAAATTTAGACATGTATTGTTTATCTGCATAGATGTAGTCATTTAACTGTACTATAATAGAACACCTGAATCCTAGACCTGTGATTCTACGGCCTACATGTTACTAAAGTTCATCTGTCTCATAGTGAGCAGTTTTGAGAAGAAATGTATGTCTGCTGAAAATTCACACACAGAAACATATGAGATAATTTTCAATTAAAAATCAAAAGTTCATATTATTGAACTAGTGACTGGACAGATCAATGGACAAAACTGTGACCATCATACCTCATTTCCTATGACATTCTGTGTTGGCATTAGAAAAATTCTCAAGCTGTAGCAATCATATCCTCATAAATAAAGAATAATTGAAAAAAAATGCTTCTTCAATAATGGAAGAAGTCAAGGTTTACATGGATATAAGTGTTCTTTAATAAATAACTGGGTGGGAAACTGAAATGTAAAGATATGTAAATGTTAGCATCACCAACATAAGATGCAGTATACATGTATTTGCTAAAAGTAGTACTGGATCTTAACATGCAATATAAAATGTACTCTACAATATACCTACCCTGTTAAACACACTTTTCATCACAGACTTCTCCAGCTGCATTGTACACTCTCCTGTAACCAGACTCACAAATTTATCATAGTTTGTGCCTGTTAGGGACTCCTGAAATTAAAAAAAGATATTTGAAATATAACTTCTTTAAAACATTTTGCAATGTCTTCTAATTTAATAATTTCACTTTAATGTATATATTTCCAGAAACAGTGGCAAAAACTGGATTTTTGCAAAATAATAACAATGCAAACAATTAAAACTGTCACAACTAAATAAATTTTGGAGTAAAAAAAGCTTCTTTGATAATACCTACCTGCATTAGGAGTAAATTGGCACTAATAATAATAATAATAATAATAATAATAATAATAATAATAATAATAATAATAATAATAATAATAATAATAATACTGCTATCCAAGGGGAGATCACACTTGTCTGACAGCCACCTTGGAGAGCAAATGTTTTGCACTTTGTTGCTCAAAACTTACCTTGGTTGGTTGGACATGCAAGACAATGGATGTATTCCTAATGCATAATGATTAGGTAATGTATATCTGATAAAGAAATCTGTTCATGCATTATGGATGCATCACCCCAGTGCAAGAAAACTGTCAAGGGTGTGACTATTGAACAGAAAATGGTGACATTACACAGCCTTCCATTCTCATGCTAGGCAAAATAATTTTGTTAGAAAGATGGTCTACATCAAACTATATAGTTGTTGTTGGGCTTAACGCCATTTTTCAGCACACGATAGGCTATTCATGGCGGCCAGTATTAATGGTGGAGGAAGAAACCGGGAAATCACTGGAAAGAACCACCGCCCCACGAGAAGCTACTGGCAAGCTTTCTCACATATCCACATTTGCCGAATTCTAGACTCGAACACACACACAGACAGAGGTGAGATGGCAGTGATCCGTAACTGACAGCGCTTTAGACCACTCGGCCCCCCCCCCAACTATATAGTGTTTGTCTCAATAATAATACACAAACACTGACACATTTGAGGCTCCGGGTGGCTGAGGGATCAAAGGTGTTTGTCTTCACAGAACACCTGTCCACACTGTGGGGATTTAGGTCTCAGCTTGGCCAATGTATGTATGTCAGAAAGGTTGACAATAGCTTCTTGTGGGTCAGTGATTATTCCCAGGCAGGTTGCTGGGATCTTCCTCCACCACATATACTGGCCACCATGTAAAGCCTATCAAGTGCTGAAAATGCATTAAGCCCACAAAACAATACACTACACAAACACTCATATATAAGAGACATCAAACTCTAATCTTGACAAGGGACCAAAATATGATAAATTTTACTTACCAATCTTATGCTGACCTAAAAAAAGTATTATCAATCTGCCTTATAACATTAGGCAAATAGGTGCAAAGATAACTTACATACAATTTGATTATAATCACTTATTGCTTCTCTTCTTTTCAATTTAATGTCATAAAACATTGGTTTTTTATAGACATGGTAGTCTTGATGCAAGTATACCCTTGAAAAATTTGTCTACATTTATCAAGTGATTTTTGAAATCAAGTCTTTGTTAATGTTCAATATTTCCTGAGGAAATAAATGGTTATATTTGATGGCTGATTAAAACATGTATGAACTTGAAAATACTATATGCCACAATTGTTTCTGTTGAATCTGCTACAAATTACTGGAGGGATTTATGAGAAAAAGCTGTTTAAAGATTAGCTACCTGGATTGCTGAGTAAAAAAAATTTACAAACCAGAGCTCACAATTCTTTAACAGTCTGTCAAATTTGATCTATATTGTTGTTAAAGTTTTCTTAAAAATCTTCATGTTTTTATTTAGTAACAGCAGCTTTTGGCTGATACAAGTTTGCAGGCTTGTATATTGTTTCAATCTGGTCAAATGATCTTGAAAAGTCCAAAAATAACATATTTTATAGATGTATGCCATGTGATGGCTGAAGTGCCATACATGCATTACCATACTATGGGCCATCATGACTTTACAGCGAAGAAAAAATAATTAATATAACAGCTGGGGATTATGTACCTTAAAAGATCCTAACATCGAGTCCAGTACAACAATGAAGTTTTGCACCCAAGGATCATTAGCTTCATAATTCGAAAATTCTTCCTGAAATGAGAAATCACATATCAATTTCTTTAGTGTATCTAATGTCACTGATTTTTTCCCGAATCAATCAATAATCATCCAAAACATTATAAATCATTTGCAAGTAAATCAATTACACTTTGTTAATATAAAACCAAACAGGCTGTAGAAAGGTTAATTCTACCTTTACTTGCCCAGAGAGTATCTGCAAAGTACATGTGCATTTATTAGTCTGCAGAGAAAATAGAAAAACCTGCTATTTTGTAAATTATTTGAATTACTATGTAATTTATTATGGTACTGGTATTCTGCTGTTGGGACAAATATCAAAAGCTTTACCCAAATTTTTATAATATGGTATTTTAATGATATTCTGAGTGGTAGTAATGCCTTTTTAATATCATACACTGATTATATATAGGAAATTGTGTATGTTAATGTATGTTAAACACCACATTTAATTTTTGAGCACCATGGTGCACATTATATTTATTTGTATTTTCTAATATGGGCCAGCAGTCTAAATTACTGAATAAAACATTATTATTATTATTATTATTATTATTATTATTATTATTATTATTATTATTATTATTGGCAATTGTATGATCTTACCTCAGAAATATTGTGACTTGTAGACAGGAATGCATCAATCTGTGGCTTAATTTTGGGTTTTATTACAGATGAAGTGAGCTGGGAGAATCCAAATTCTAACACATCCTTGAATTTGTTTGCAACTGCACCCAGATCTGACAAACAACTCTGTAACATGCACAAGTCATCATATGCACAAAAAAATAAATGGATGAAATGATAATTTGATTATTATTGGCATTCATGAAATTTCTTTCTTCACACATACTTGCCAAATTCCTAATTAACACATGTGATGCTTTACTCTAATTCTTGTTTATTATGAACATGAAAATTTTTTCTACAAATTGACTGGCTCTCATAAAAAATTATATAACAAAAATAATTAATATTATGCGAGTTCTGATCATGTAAAAAATAAAAACAATTTCAAAGAGACAAAGATACTCTCAAGCCCAACAGTACAAGGACAAAAATATAATAACAAGAAATAATACAAACTCAGAAATATTTTTGTTTTAATTAGTGAAAGAATGCATGTGAAAAAGACGGCAAGCAATAGAAAAAGATGGATGAAAAAATAATGCTATGTAAGTGTGAAAGATCATGCATATTCAGACCGTACTTCTATGCGACTCGCCAAAAAAGATAGCAACAGAAGGTTATATGGTGGAATGTTTCTTGATAAAATGTTACTTTGACAAGAAAACATTAAATTACTTCATAATGTATTTTAAAATAAATTAGCTACACTGTAATGCTTTTGTGCCAATGTCATTGAACAGTGCACTCATTAACCACTTTGTTAAAAGCCTGGAATTAAGACCTGTGTCATGCACATCTCTAATCTAAATAGTACAAACAATTAAAATATATTATGTTTATATAACAGGAGTTGTCAACCTGTTTGTCAAAGTGTGACACTTTTTTGGATTAATTACAAAAAGAATGGGCATGTGCCACTAGTAAAAGAGTAACACTTAAAATCGAGGGTTTTGGAAATGTTCCAGAAATTCCAGTAGTTTCCATGTGTATCAGGACAAGTCATTCTGACTTACAGGACAAGCCATTCAGATTTACAGAACTAAGAAAGTACATTATGAGGAAATTCAAGATGTACAAATGTAAATATATTTATTACCATTTTTCTTACCATCTAATGACAACATGTTTATGCCTATCTTGCTTTTGGAGGGACTCAGCTATAACCTTTATCATAGTGTTTTCTATCGCTAGCCTAACAATCAAGAGAGTTACAAAAGAAAATTGAAAAGCAGTTGTTGTACAATAGTCCATTTAGCCTGCATAAATAATAACTTTTCATTTTCTTGGCTTATTGGCTCTCAGGCTCTTAATTTCCTACCAAAACCATCAGTTGCGTATTTTTAAAAATTGAATCTAGTATTATGACACACTTGTAAAATAGAATATCTCTGATAGATATGTGATAGCCCCTTGCCTCAATATACTTTCTATGCTATATTTTATAGACCTCAGAAAGCACTGGTCATAGTCTGAACCATTCTATTTGCCAAAAAGGTATGAATATTTCTTTTAAATAACTGTTTTAATGATCCGAATGGTACTTCCAAGTTTGTTGACATTGTGAATATAACATTCATTCATGTACTTGCTTGAAAGTTTAATTTCTAAGTGAACCTGTCAACATCATTAACTTTATCATCTATACTTTCAAATGGACAAAACAGCTTTTGTTCATTCACATTCAAATATAATCAACCATATCCTAAAGTATCAATTACATGAGTGTACATGGTTTGTTTACAAAGTAGTTCCTAATACACTATACTATTTTTAGACATGTGTTGTGCACATGCATTCAATATCAAGGTGTTCAGTATCATAAAATACTGCATGATGTAAAGTTAGCAGAACTTAATTGAATATATAATAATCAAAGTTACAGGATGAGATTTACATTCATGATTGTTTAATTATCAGATATAGAGAAAAACGTTAGTTACCTCTAGCTTGGCTATACTCTGTTCATTGCATTGTGCAAACAACTTTAAAACTTCTTCCTGGAAACAGAAGTAACTGACTATAATATTTGCATTATTGGCTACAGTGAAAATCTGAATAACTGTAAATAAAGGACAATATAAACCCTTTGTTTATATTTACATGCATTTTTGTCACCTCTATATAAAGTACACCATAAGGAAACCTTTTGTCATTGATGTGTCATAGACAGGTTTCATTATATTGGTCCTTTTGAAACCAGTATCACAAAGAAACCTTCAATTATGTGTAAAATTCAGTATTCTGGTTTGTACTTTTGGTGCTATAATTCAATCACAGCTATTTAACACATTTTCTTCAGAACCAAGTGACTCATTTGTCCACTGATGTACATTTCCCAATTTAACAATGAGGCTGCTACCACCACTGTCTCTGGAAAGGGGGACACCTTTATCTTAAAATATTAATGCAGGTGAGTGAACAACACTTATGCAAATGAAGGCAATTCTGGACACTAACACAAATTTCATGGTAAAATTTCTATAAATGTACTGGCTCTCATGTGGCTCATTTAAAAAATTAATATTTCAATATTATTAACTTAGAATATAATCAAGGGACCCCTTTCTGTCAAGCTTATCTTTACTATAGCTTGAAAAGACATACAACAAAAAGAAAGTCAAAAACATGAACACTGAGAAGGGTGAGCAGGGATACCAAGATAATCATTATGTCTAGATTCCAAAAAAGGTAACTGGACAATTATGTCATAATTTGTATTCAGAAGCTGCTGTTAATTGAAAGAGATGACTTACTTACATTCATCCCATTATATCCCTAGACTTTGAAAAATAAACACAATACTTTTATTATGCCATTTGTTTTAGTAATTTCCTTTTTATCTCACATAAAGGTGTAATAATAATTCCTTTATCAAAAGTACCTTTACCTTTTTTATTTTTGTAAACCCCTCCCCTCTCGACACACACATACAACAAAGTTTACAAAATTTCTAAAGAATGAGATCAGTTTTAGGTTTTTTCCTGTCATATTTTTTAAATTCTCATTGCTAAAACCGTTGATGGAGTGAAGAATTCGATAACAAATTTCCAACAACTTATGAGAAAATAAACTATATCTCCAAAAACCTTCCAGACAGACACACAGAGAGTGATTATATATTCGAAACCTCAAAAGCAAACATAAAACATTTCCAAGACTATCAAAAAATAAATTTATGTACTTCCTACATTTGTTCAATAAATGATCATGTGAAATGTTGGCAGTTTTTTCACAAATGGATTACTACTGATTGAGCTTTGAGTCAATGTCTTTTAATTCAATTTATTTATAAATGCCTAGCCAATTAATAAAAAATATTTTCTCACCTCAAGATTGCTTTTCAAGGCCTTGCTATACTCAGAGCTTACTTCAGCATTATTCAATGTTGTCTAAAAAAGAATGCAGGTTAAAAAGTTAAAGAAAAAATTTGAGGCATTTACATGTAATATACATGATGATCTGCTGACATTAAAAGTAAAAGTTACATACACTTTCAATTATAATTTTATGATTTTAAAAGTAAGTCATAAATAGCTATCACAAAAAAATTCAAGAAATCTGGCATCTTTCCTGCAGTTTTTACTTTCATGTGAACCCCCATTGTATAGGACTTTGCAACAAATTTAACACAAACTAATCACAAATCTTAGCATTGCTGTCAATAATGCCATTGCTATTGTCACAAAAGGAGTTATACATATGTATCACCATTTGCTAAAGCATATGTACAAGTTACCCTGATGTATCTAAATTAAAGAATTTTTCTACAACTGCAAGAAAAGAAAGGCAAACATTACACTTCAAGTCTCTAAATATCCATTCTGCTAGGAGTGGAGTTACACATAGAAATGCCTGGACTCCAATTTGAACAGAGACAGGGGGGTGGGTGACAACACTGTAGAAAACAGCTAAGACAACCTTTAATGGTCAAATATCAAGTGAGTTGTTTCTAGCTAAATTTACTTATTTAATATAAGTTCCAACTTCAAACTGCACAGACCCAGCTTTGTCTTCATATAATGTGCTGGTAGATCAAGCTGTATACTGTTTGCTATGAGCCATAAGAGGAACACAGACCCTGATTTTTCATTGATTTATGCAACAGCAGATCAGGGTGCATGTTGTCTGCAGTAAGATCTGACTTATAAGGTAATATAGATGGACCCTCTCAATTCTGAGTTATAAGGGAGTATAGATGGACCCTCTCAATTCTGATTTATAAGGGAGTATAGATGGACCCTCTCAATTCTGATTTATAAGGGAATATAGATGGACCCTCTCAATTCTGAGTTATAAGGGAGTAAAGATGGACCCTCTCAATTCTGATTTATAAGGGAGTATAGATGGACCCTCTCAATTCTGATTTATAAGGGAATATAGATGGACCCTCTCAATTCTGAGTTATAAGGGAGTATAGATGGACCCTCTCAATTCTGAGTTATAAGGGAATATAGATGGACCCTCTCAATTCTGAGTTATAAGGGAGTATAGATGGACCCTCTCAATTTTGAGTTATAAGGGAGTATAGATGGACCCTCTCAATTTTGAGTTATAAGGGAATATAGATGGACCCTCTCAATTCTGATTTATAAGAGAGTATAAATGGACCCTCTTAATTCTGATTTATAAGGGAGTATAGATGTACCCTCTCAATTCTGAGTTATAAGGGAGTATAGATGGACCCTCTTAATTTTGAGTTATAAAGGGAGTATAAATGGACCCTCTCAATTCTGATTTATAAGGGAGTATAGATGGACCCTCTCAATTCTGATTTATAAGGGAGTATAGATGGACCCTCTCAAATAAGATTTATAAGGGAGTATAGATGGACCCTCTCAATTCTGATTTATAAGGGAGTATAGATGGACCCTCTTAATTCTGATTTATAAGGGAGTATAGATGGACCCTCTCAATTCTGATTTATAAGGGAGTATAGATGGACCCTCTCAATTCTGATTTATAAGGGAATATAGATGGACCCTCTCAATTCTGAGTTATAAGGGAGTAAAGATGGACCCTCTCAATTCTGATTTATAAGGGAGTATAGATGGACCCTCTCAATTCTGATTTATAAGGGAATATAGATGGACCCTCTCAATTCTGAGTTATAAGGGAGTATAGATGGACCCTCTCAATTCTGAGTTATAAGGGAATATAGATGGACCCTCTCAATTCTGAGTTATAAGGGAGTATAGATGGACCCTCTCAATTTTGAGTTATAAGGGAGTATAGATGGACCCTCTCAATTTTGAGTTATAAGGGAATATAGATGGACCCTCTCAATTCTGATTTATAAGAGAGTATAAATGGACCCTCTTAATTCTGATTTATAAGGGAGTATAGATGTACCCTCTCAATTCTGAGTTATAAGGGAGTATAGATGGACCCTCTCAATTTTGAGTTATAAGGGAGTATAGATGGACCCTCTCAATTTTGAGTTATAAGGGAATATAGATGGACCCTCTCAATTCTGATTTATAAGAGAGTATAAATGGACCCTCTTAATTCTGATTTATAAGGGAGTATAGATGTACCCTCTCAATTCTGAGTTATAAGGGAGTATAGATGGACCCTCTTAATTTTGAGTTATAAAGGGAGTATAAATGGACCCTCTCAATTCTGATTTATAAGGGAGTATAGATGGACCCTCTCAATTCTGATTTATAAGGGAGTATAGATGGACCCTCTCAAATAAGATTTATAAGGGAGTATAGATGGACCCTCTCAATTCTGATTTATAAGGGAGTATAGATGGACCCTCTTAATTCTGATTTATAAGGGAGTATAGATGGACCCTCTCAATGTTTAACATACAATATTGTGGCAAGAGCTGGGATCATTATAAGCTAGTCTTCATTATTAGGGACATGTTTGCCTGATTGTATGAAGTTGCTGCTGAAAATAAAATTTTTTTATCATGATCCATTATGAATATAATATCGACAATCACCATACAGAGAAGTTAGATATTTTTGTTGAAATAAAATGATTACTTCACATGCTTATCATCAACTTTTCATGTTTTGTTACTAATTTTATTTATAAAGAGGATTTAAAAGGTAGAATGGCCCCACCAGAAACTGTGCCTTGGTTTTTTCAATATCTGATGACTGCAATTTGCCTTGCTGGATACTGGATTGTACAATATTGTATGCCTGTGTCAGGTCAAATCCTGATGGAAATCCTGCCCTCACACGGTTAAACAACACCTCTCGAAAGTCCTGCTCCAAAATTGTGCATGCATGGTTTATCATTGCACAAACGCCATCTACACTGGAGCTTGACATGGCTCTTCTACAATTAAAAAGTAAAGCCAAAATAGTTCAAAATGATCCTTATTTTAAAATAAGTTACATGAACATAATTGAACCTGTTGATATTTCTATTTACACTGTATACAATTGACTATCATATTCTACACCAGAAATGTGTTCATGGAATACAATGTCCCATACAGTGTTTAACTAACCAAAGCAGCAAACTTTACCAATGTATGATAGATGGATGGATGGATCTACACAATGATATAGAAACTGGTAATAATTCTGTATTCAATTTAAGAAATTTTCATTATAAAACTATATTTGTGATCAATAATATTAACAGACACTATACAAAATACCAATTTTTATATATATGAAATTTAAGTGGGATGGCCATTTCAGGTACTCCATTAAAAGTACAGACTATAAATCTAATAACATTTACTGCATTAAAAGTACAGGCTATAAACCTAAAAACATTTACTGCATTAAAAGTACTGACTAGAAACCTAACAACATTTATTGCATAGTCTTAGTTGATAAAATAGCAGTGATTATATTTATTTAACTGTAACTTCAATATGCACATGTATGTTGAAGGTTAGACAGTCACAAATCTAGTTTTCAAATATCACAAAAAAAGTTAACATTTGCAACAGTTATCCCACATTATCTGTTAGTAAATCTCAAAAATATGATTTAGTCATTTATATTGTAATATACTTTGGAAAATTGTGTTAACAATGTAACTGTCCAATGGGAGGACCATGCCATGAAAACAGCATTAGAGAGTGTCATGAATTCTAATAAGGAAATTTTTACATTCAACTGAAAAAATGCTCTTTACATTCAAACCTGTGCCAGGGATACCCTACCTCTGATAATATCATGTTGCAATATTTATCACTGTCTCTGTCATCAAGCAAGAAAAACTTGCTGATATTTAATGCTGCAATTTATATTATTTGATGTCAATGCCACAAAATAAAAGTAGTTGAAGCTTTAATACTTCTGTGAAATCAATATTTGCACATCTTAAAACTTTAAGCAACAATATCAAGAAGAAGTTGTATTTATGATGATGTAGGAAACATGACAAGTACATGGTATATGATGTGCTTGGCTTTTAGTTACAGAGCTAAACAAGAAGGACAACATACCTGACACATTTTTTGACAATGAAGAATGAATCATCCACCATACTAGAAGTCTGAGATCCAGAGTCTGTTGAATCCATAACAACGGCCTGCAAAAATAAAAAAAAATGAAAGTAGTGATGGACCTTTCTTTCTAATTAATTATGACCTTGTTTATTATATTTCAGACGTAACCCACATTTTGAAAACTGATATATTTTAGAATAGTCTTGATTATCATTCTTCACACCTAACACATTTTAAAAATGCACATCTATCTTCTGGAACATGATCTTTTTTAAACATTCTTCAATCTGATGTCACAGTTTTGTATTAAATGATTTTTCAGCACATGACAGGCTATACATGGTGGATAGTTTAAGTGGTTGAAGATGAACCCAGGGAAACCCTGGGAAGAACCACCGACCCACAGGAAGCTACTGACAAACTTTCTCACATACCCACATCAGCCAAGCCAGAAACTCTAACCCATGCAAAGGTGAGATGGCAATGATTGGTAATGGTGAACAATTTCAACTACTCAGCCAACTATGGCTCACATCACATCTGACACATGTTCTAAAAATTTACATATACATTTCAGAATTAGGTTTCTTTTACCATTTTTTTTATACATCTGATACATTATAAAAATGTATATATACATTCTGGAACATGGACTTGTCTACAATTCTTTTGATGTAATACAAGTTCTGAATATTTACACATACATTCTAGAAGATAGTCTTGTTTTATCTCAATTGTAAAGATAAAGAATGACCTTTCTGAAAATGTATACTGCCTTTCCTGACCAGCTGAATCTTAAACACCAATATCAATGGATAAAATTTGAAAAAAAATGTTACTAAGTTAAAGCTAACATTTCTGGTTTGAAAACATAAACATTACAGAAATGTTAAAATATATCAAACATAACATACAAAAAAATGTCTGCGTACAAATTAGCTAATTTTTTTTCATAACAAAAACAAAAATTATGCTAGCAAGACAAAAGAATCTGATCAAAAAGTGTGAGTTGGTATAGAATACCAGATATGCCATTTACATCTGCTGGATGAACTAGAGATTTATAACCATGTAAAGTTTACAATTCACAGCCATTGCCTGCATTGTAGTTTTAAATCAAGTGCAACATCTCGCAAAAGTATTATTCCAAATCTGGTTTGTTATAAATATCTCCAACTCTACAAAGAAATTAGTATTTGTAGCAGTAAATGATAAAATGTAAACAGATATAATAATGGTAGAGTCAGTTAAAATGTAGAAATTTGGAAATGAACTTACTCTTTGAGAAAGAAAAGAAAAATGAATAGGACAGGATCACTAGCAAAGGCATAAGTCTTTAACAGTTCATGATTGAAAGAACTTACTGAAACAATATATTTAAATTAAAGAACAAAAAAAAAATGATCTTGCAACTGAGTTGACTGGTTTTGTTTCAGAAATAGCAAATTATAAGCTTTTAACTGAATCATCATGTCCACAATTGTTCCCATAACCAATCTGATTAAAATCAAATCTCCACTGTTCTATGTGAAAATCTAATGGCAACTGCTTAGGGGTCATGTTCTGTGACCTATCTTATTACCATAATTGATAATTTTATTCGCCAATCAGATTTATTCTTATACCTTTCCATTTGGGAGACTGAGGATTAATGTGTATTGAAAACTTTTGATTCACTTTCCAATTGCTGAAAGCTGCATTTCCATTGACTAACTCAAAGGTCACCAGAACATGACCCTTACGTAGTCACTGTTAGATCTTCACACAGAACAATGGAGAGCTGATTTTAATCAAATTGTTCTCATAACTTACCTTTAGCACCATTTCTCTCATGAAGTACTCCTCCATGGTTATATAGCTACCAATAATCTCCTGAAGAAGTCGACTTAAGTCACATGACTGCAGTACCTTGTCCACCTCTGCCTCTTTCTCTAAAAATGTAATAATGTTTTTGATAGTACCAACAGTGTATAAAAATTAAATCTACAGCCATTTAAATAAAATCTTTTATAATGCATCATGTAGTTTTCTTTCTAAGCAATTTAAAGTTACATCCAAGATTCTGAAATACATTTAGTTTCAGACAAAAATACTGGTGAGACATGGCAAAAAATCCCAAGGTAGTGAGCAATTCATAGAATTGATGTTTCATAACATATCAGCACAGTTTATGTTAAAAAATGTTCAAACAAGTAATAAAATCAGACATAACATATCAAACTATATCTAAACTAAAGAAACAGATGACATGCAATTTTGATTTGTTATCCTGGATTTGATACTCAATGCTGGTAAAAATACCAAATGAGTCATCTCATCCTAAAGAAACAACTCCTTGACAATATTCATCATGTCTGAAATTACCTGGTGCATAATGTTGGGACCTCACTTACACCATCAAAATCAAGGAAACTAAATTGACCTGAGGTTGCTAAACTGACATACAATTGCTACACATTAATATGAAGCTGTTTCCTCTCAAATTTAATAAATATTTATCAAGTCATTTCTGATGCAAGTTTGTGACTTTTTAAATTTAGCAATATAAGCCATAATGAAGGACAAGCCTACATCATTGGCTCAGATTGTAAAGGAAAATCATGGCCTTTCATTCATGATGATCTTTTAAAATCTGGGCCAATGATGTAGGCTTGTCTTTCACTATGGCTTATATTGCTGAATTTAAAAACTCAAAAACTTGCATGACAGGCCCACATCATTAATCTAAATCTCAAAGGCCATCATGAATGAGATACCTACATCATTGGCCTAAATCTCAAAAGGCCTTCATGAATGACAGGCCCATATCACTAATCTAAATCTCAAAGGCCATCATGAATGACAGGCCCACATCACTAATCTAAATCTCAAAGGCCATCATGAATGAGAGGCAAACTCATTGATCTAAATCTCAAAGGTCATCATGAATGACAGGCCTACATCATTGGCCCAAATCTCATAGGCCTACATCACCGATCTAAATCTCATAGGCAATCATGAATGACTAGTCTACATCGCTGATCTAATCTCAAAGGCAATCATGAATGACAGACCTATATCATTGGCCCAGATCTCAAAGGCATAATAAATAACATGCCTACAACATTGGACCAAATCTCAAAGGCATAATGAATGACAGGCCTACATCATTGTTCCAAATCTCAAAAGCCACAATAAATAAGAGGCCTACATCACTGGCCCAAATCTCATAGGCCATACTGAATGAAAGGCACACAGCATTAGTCCATACCTCAAAGATCAAATCTGGCTGAAACAGTTCAAGTTTTTATGACCAGTCAATCAAAAACTGTGTAATTTTATGACCAATCAATCAAAGACTGTGTCATTTTTAGATGCAGTGATCACATCTGATGGTCAATCTGTCATTTTTATCATAATTTGATGTCATAGATAATGTCATAAGAAATATTCCTGCCAAGAATACTCCAGAAAAGAAGACAGGACAATAATGTATATCTGGTTGATATACAAGACACAATTTTACCTTGAAGGTCACCTAGGACATAGTTTTGGATGAGCAAATAAAAAATAGTATACCTTGATGGACATGTGTTTCATATACCCAGGATATGACATGGATGTTACTTTTTGAGTCAAAACTAAACTGAAAACATGATCATAAATTAAGTAAGCACATGAGCATGATCAGAACCACATAAGTGCCTTTCTTCATGTGCCAGGAAAAAAAAGCAATGTCTCTGATCATACTTTTTTTTAAACGATTTTTTACATTAAAAATTTGTTGATTTTAAATTCATTGTCAAACCTTTTGTCTCACTGTACTATGACAAATAATTTGAAATTAATTATAAGCAGAATTTTCTTTAAATATTATCTCACATGAAATTGATAGCGTCAATTAAAAGTTCATCATTAAATGCAAACTCAAAAACTCACCTTTCCTTTTGTCCTCATCCTGGAAGGCTGTTTCCAAGTCACCCTGCAATAAACAAATCAAGTATTTTATATTTGCTGCCTTATTCATCATCATTGATATCATACTTAAATAGATTACTGTCATATTTTCCATTATTATTATTTATTGTTGTCCCTATCCTGAGCCTTACTGTCATCATCAATACCATCACTGTACTTTTCACAACCACCATCACCACTATTGTCTTCAATGCTATCATTATCATTATTGCCTTAATATTACTGTGATCATCATTACTATTATTGTCATTTTCATCAAAATCACCACTACTGTTATGAACACATCATCATTCTATGTCTCAGCTTTAAATCTGCAAACTGAACTTTTATAATCGAAATAAGATACTTCATCTTTATGAGCAAAACTTTTTAATATAATTACATGTATCTGAACTTCTCAGGGGTCTAGCCAAATGTTGGACAATGTCAGTTATATGGAAAACAAAAGTTTGATCAAGCATGACCCACCAAAGATGATTGTGGATGAAAAACAAAAATTCCACAATGCATCCATAACGAAAGAATAGGTCTATTCTCAAACTCTTCTACAATTGTCTCAAGAGAAAGTTTTCAGAGCTTATGAATGCCTCATGCGAGGTGTCAACAAGCAACAAAAAGATTTTACAACACAATTTATCTTGCACAATGCACCATCCCTTGAATGGACTGAAGCTCTACTGGGTGAAAAGAATTGATAAAAATTTCAACAAAAAAAAAAATTTCAACTTTTTTCAATGCTGAGTCTTCAAACCATCTCTGATATCATTTAGCAATAACAAGATTTTAAAATTAGCTGCTGAATGTCAGATTAAAATCATTGGATGTCAGATTAAAACCATTTTAGTTATGACCAAATAGAAATTAGAAGTGTTTTGATGAAAACCTCATGTCGACATGAGCATCTAATCTAGAAAGTAGTGACAGCAAGATTTTCTAGGCAATCTCTGTGTGTATATATATATATATAGATGCAATAAACTGACGACGAACAGTACGAAACTAGTAACTAACTAGCCTAAGTGCTTTCGACTCTTAATGAGTCTTTTTCAAAGGCAAATACAAAACATAGTTACGACAAACAAATAAACACAAAAACGTTGTGTTTGTAAACCTCTACATTTCTGTCTTCACATGTGCTAACACTATAAATACAACCAGCTTGTATAGACTAGTTGCGGAAACTGAAAACGTTGTGTAATTCCCTAAAAGTCTACAAGCCAAAGCGACATCTATTTTTACTTTGTGTACATATGTAACGCAGATTATATCCCGGATATTTGATTCTATACCGGTTATTCTTATAGTAAAAATTGAAGGATATTAAGATTTAGAAAATGTTAAATTCTACTAGTGCATAGTTTTCATGTTCTAGTCTTCTTGGTTTAGACTGCTTGGTTTCAATGTTCTAAGGCGGCGTATCCAGTATGATTCCCTTTCCTTCCTGGTTTCGGAACTCCAGCTGTGGTTGTTAGCAATAGCGATAAGTATTATATCACTGAAAGTGTGGCCAGGGGAGGAGAAGTGTTCTGCGACCGGGCTTCTGTACAGCTTTTTTGTCATCCAATCAGATCTATGAAGGTTTATCCTTATGTGTAGCTTTTCAGTTTCTCCCACGTACTGAAGGCCACAGATCTTACATGTGATGAGATAAATCACATTCTCTGTTTTGCACGTTTTGTTTGGACCATGTATGTTTAGTTTTTCTTTAGTCACTGTGCTAGTAAATGTCTTGGTCTCTATCATATGTTGACAGGTTTTGCATCTTTTATCGCCACAGGGTCCAGATTGACTAGGTTGGTTTTGACTAGCGATTGTTGTTAGCTTGGCCCTGACTAGGATGTCCTTTAGGTTTTTTGGTCTCCGGTAAGCTACTACAGGTTTGTTCGGAAGTATTAGGTTTAGTATGTCTGATGATTGCACGGTTGGCCAGTGGTTTGCGATGATTTTACCTACTTTGGGATTGTCTGGGTGATAGGTCAGAATAAATGGTATCCTATCAACCTTTTCTTTCTGTCCATATCTGAGTAGGTCATCACGGTTTGTTTGTTTGGCCCTTTGGATTGCCTCCGCAATCAGGTCTTTGTCGTAGCCTCGGTAAATTAAATGTTTAGCCAGCTCTTCAGACCTTTCTAGGAATCTTTCATCGCCGGAGCAAATTCTGCGTATCCTCAGTGCCTGGCTATATGAAATGTTCTTAATGCAGTGTTTTGGATGACAGCTGGTTGGGAGAAGATACTGGTGTTTGTCGGTTGGTTTCGAGTAGATGTCTGTGTGTAATTTGTTTTCCACCAGTCTGATTGTTGTGTCCAGGAAAACATGGTTTGAGTTGGAAATTTCTGCCGTGAATTTTATTGAAGGATGGAAGTTGTTTGCCTTTGATATGAAGTCATCCAGACTTTCTCTTCCATACTGCCACTTCATTTCAATATCATCGATAAAGCGTACCCACTGGTATGGTGTACGCTCAACCGATGCTAAGAGCTTTCCCTCAAGTTTTCCCATGAAAATGTTAGCATACGAAGGGGCCATTTTAGTACCCATTGCAGTTTCATTGATTTGTAGGTAGTTTTCTTCATTAAATTCAAAGTTGTTGAGTTTTAGGACAAGCTCCAGGAGTTGGATTAAGAAGTGTGTGGGTGGATTGTTTACAGTTCTTGTTTCCCATGCTTCGCTACATGCCTGTAACCCTTCGTTGTGCGGTATGTTGGTGTACAAAGATGTGACGTCTAAGGAAGCAAGTAATGTATCTGGCAGTAATGGTTCACTAGCTTTGCTTTTTATGAGATAATCTGTCGTGTCTTGAAGATATGATGGTAATTTGTGGACATGTGGTCTCATAAAATGATCTAAATATTCTGATATCCTTTCTGTGGGGTGCCCGTTACCTGAGATTATAGGTCTGCCAGGGTTTCCTTGCTTGTGGATTTTGGGTAGAAGATAAAATCTACCTGCTCTTGGGTTTTCTGGGCTTAAGTAGTTTTTGGTTTGCTGGTCTATGCGTCCGCTTTGGTACGCCTCGTCAATAACATTAGTAATGATTTTTGCATATTCCAGCGTTGGATCATGGTCCAGTTTTTGGTAGAACCTAGCGTCACTTAGTTGTCTACTTGCTTCACTAATGTAGTCTTCCCTATTCATAACGACAACATAGGAACCCTTATCTGCAGGCTTAATTATTATGTCTGTTCTGCTTTTCAGTGAGTGCAGGGCATCTGTTTCTTCTTTTGTCAAATTAGAATATTTGTTAGTATGGTTGATATGTCTGGAAGTATCGTTTTCAACCGAGTTGATAAAGGCTTCCAGATTCAGAATTGAACTTTTTGGTGGAGTCCAGTTACTTTTCTTTCTAAATGTGGGTTGGTCGCAGCTTATATTTTCCTTTGATTTGTTTGGTGGTTGCAAGGCAAAATGGGCTTTGAGTCTTAGTCGGCGGATGAATTCTTCGGTGTCATTCTTAAGCTTCCCTCTGTCATATGTTTTTGGACGGGGACAGAAACTCAAACCTTTCGATAAAAGTTTTATTTCTGCATCAGTAAGTTCTAAATTGGAGATGTTGACTACTGTGTTAGTAACAGTTGCATTAGTGTTTGTTACAGAGTGCTTGCGATTCTTCCTTTTGCGGCGATTTTTCTTCTTACGGTTGTTTTTGGAAGAAATTTTGTCAATTGAAGTTTCTTCACAACAGTCCTTTGGTTGTAGATCATGACTTCTAAATTTTCTATCTCTGACTTTGTATAGTTTCGAAGAGAGTCTTTTTTCATCTTTATTTAATTTGGAGTAAAACGTTTTCAATTGTTCTTCTGTTGAGACGGAATTGAGCTGATGTTTTAGTTCTTCAATGGTTGCTGATTTGGCTAGATATTGATGATTTACGTTTTTACTAAGTAGGGCTGTGAGTTTATGAATAGGGAAGACTACATTAGTGAAGCAAGTAGACAACTAAGTGACGCTAGGTTCTACCAAAAACTGGACCATGATCCAACGCTGGAATATGCAAAAATCATTACTAATGTTATTGACGAGGCGTACCAAAGCGGACGCATAGACCAGCAAACCAAAAACTACTTAAGCCCAGAAAACCCAAGAGCAGGTAGATTTTATCTTCTACCCAAAATCCACAAACAAGGAAACCCTGGCAGACCTATAATCTCAGGTAACGGGCACCCCACAGAAAGGATATCAGAATATTTAGATCATTTTATGAGACCACATGTCCACAAATTACCATCATATCTTCAAGACACGACAGATTATCTCATAAAAAGCAAAGCTAGTGAACCATTACTGCCAGATACATTACTTGCTTCCTTAGACGTCACATCTTTGTACACCAACATACCGCACAACGAAGGGTTACAGGCATGTAGCGAAGCATGGGAAACAAGAACTGTAAACAATCCACCCACACACTTCTTAATCCAACTCCTGGAGCTTGTCCTAAAACTCAACAACTTTGAATTTAATGAAGAAAACTACCTACAAATCAATGGAACTGCAATGGGTACTAAAATGGCCCCTTCGTATGCTAACATTTTCATGGGAAAACTTGAGGGAAAGCTCTTAGCATCGGTTGAGCGTACACCATACCAGTGGGTACGCTTTATCGATGATATTGAAATGAAGTGGCAGTATGGAAGAGAAAGTCTGGATGACTTCATATCAAAGGCAAACAACTTCCATCCTTCAATAAAATTCACGGCAGAAATTTCCAACTCAAACCATGTTTTCCTGGACACAACAATCAGACTGGTGGAAAACAAATTACACACAGACATCTACTCGAAACCAACCGACAAACACCAGTATCTTCTCCCAACCAGCTGTCATCCAAAACACTGCATTAAGAACATTCCATATAGCCAGGCACTGAGGATACGCAGAATTTGCTCCGGCGATGAAAGATTCCTAGAAAGGTCTGAAGAGCTGGCTAAACATTTAATTTACCGAGGCTACGACAAAGACCTGATTGTGGAGGCAATCCAAAGGGCCAAACAAACAAACCGTGATGACCTACTCAGATATGGACAGAAAGAAAAGGTTGATAGGATACCATTTATTCTGACCTATCACCCAGACAATCCCAAAGTAGGTAAAATCATCGCAAACCACTGGCCAACCGTGCAATCGTCAGACATACTAAACCTAATACTTCCGAACAAACCTGTAGTAGCTTACCGGAGACCAAAAAACCTAAAGGACATCCTAGTCAGGGCCAAGCTAACAACAATCGCTAGTCAAAACCAACCTAGTCAATCTGGACCCTGTGGCGATAAAAGATGCAAAACCTGTCAACATATGATAGAGACCAAGACATTCACTAGCACAGTGACTAAAGAAAAACTAAACATACATGGTCCAAACAAAACGTGCAAAACAGAGAATGTGATTTATCTCATCACATGTAAGATCTGTGGCCTTCAGTACGTGGGAGAAACTGAAAAGCTACACATAAGGATAAACCTTCATAGATCTGATTGGATGACAAAAAAGCTGTACAGAAGCCCGGTCGCAGAACACTTCTCCTCCCCTGGCCACACTTTCAGTGATATAATACTTATCGCTATTGCTAACAACCACAGCTGGAGTTCCGAAACCAGGAAGGAAAGGGAATCATACTGGATACGCCGCCTTAGAACATTGAAACCAAGCGGTCTAAACCAAGAAGACTAGAACATGAAAACTATGCACTAGTAGAATTTAACATTTTCTAAATCTTAATATCCTTCAATTTTTACTATAAGAATAACCGGTATAGAATCAAATATCCGGGATATAATCTGCGTTACATATGTACACAAAGTAAAAATAGATGTCGCTTTGGCTTGTAGACTTTTAGGGAATTACACAACGTTTTCAGTTTCCGCAACTAGTCTATACAAGCTGGTTGTATTTATAGTGTGAGCACATGTGAAGACAGAAATGTAGAGGTTTACAAACACAACGTTTTTGTGTTTATTTGTTTGTCGTATCTATGTTTTGTATTTGCCTTTGAAAAAGACTCATTAAGAGTCGAAAGCGCTTAGGCTAGTTAGTTACTAGTTTCGTACTGTTCGTCGTCAGTTTATTGCATCTATTTTAATTAATCCCTGACAAACGTGATCCCTTGGTGGATCCAGTACGCTTGAGAGGGTTGTTATTCGCCATATGATTTGTATTCTTTATATATATATATATATATATATATATATATATATATATATATATATATATATATATATGTATATACACACACACAATACCATTCAGGACTGACTATGTATCAGTCAGCAGAAGTCTATCTGTAAAAATTCCATGCTGATATATCTATTTATCTGGGAGGAGTTGAGATAATAATTTTAAGATGATCACCATGAGTCTGTCTGTATTTTCTGTTTGGACCAACTAGACACCGTAAGGACTCCACTGATGAAATTGCCACATAAAAATTACTTTCCACTGAAGTGGCAGCGATCACAAGGTTTTCAAGATGGCTGTCATTGTGACCATATTTGAAACGAGATTCACACCATTTACATTGAAGACCAATTAGACATCATAAGTCTTCTTAACAAAAGCATAATGTAAATATGACCAGCCATCTTGAAGCAGCCATAACATTTTTAGGATGTCCATTGTGATAGCCGTATTGGAGGCCAGATTGGCACCATTTTTATTTACTGCTACCAAGGCCTCATATGAAGACTTAAAGTAAAAACATCATGCTGATGACTATTGCATAATAACTATTGATAATGAGATTTTCAAGTTGTAATGGTCACAAACAATGTCTGAGCAGAACCATTTTTATTTACGACCAACATAATATTGGCTTGGAAAAATCTCTGCACTTATAAGACCATCCATTCAGGAGAAGTATTAACAAGGTTCTTAAGATGGTCATTATGATAGCCTTAGTAGATGTGCATGTGCCACCATTTCCTTTTAGGACCAACTAGGCATCATAAGGAGTCTTCTGGTGAATACACCATGTTAATATGACTTTGTTCAGGAGGAGCAATAACAAGATTTACAAGATGGCTGCCATAATGCACATAAGATTGGTACTATTTTTATTCAGGACCAGCTAGACATCATATGAAGTCTTTTAGTGAAAAAGTCATGTTGAAATAACCATCAATTCACGAGGAGTACTGGTCACAAGATTTTTAAGATGGCTACTGTAGCTGCGATATTAGATGTCTGACCAGATTTTGCATTAGGGCTAACTAGAGCATGAGATAAATGTGTGTGTTGTTATGAATCTGGAATTATATTGCTTGCATGGTAGTTTTAAATTCTTGTTTTTATTTTATTTCATTATATTTTATTGAAGCCATAATTTTCATTGGATTTGAATCTTTTTTCAGAAAATTCACTTAACCTAATCAGAACATAACATTTATCATTGATTTTAACCCGACCTTGGTTCACAAATTCATAAACACTAAGTGGAAATGATTGGCTATTTTCAAGGTCATGTCCAGACAACTTGTTACCCATATTGTAAACTGGTTTTCTATTATTATTCATTTCTAGTGCAAGAGTATAATTTTTTAGATTGGGCTATTCTAAGCTACATGACAAATGACGCTATTTTAAGTGCGATGTTCAAGTTAGAAATCACGTAGTCTGTCACGTGAACTACTATGTAATCTAAAATCGAGGCATAAAACAGCCAATTGGTATTAAATTGATTCAGTCATAAAATAATACCTTGAGGAGCTCAGAGGTATTTTGGTATTGTTGTGATTTTGAATTATTTGTCATTTAAGAATAAATTATATTCTCTGGTGCTTCCTCATCAAAGTCTTAGACAAAGACATTCAGTGAAAATTATTTGGGATTCTAAAGCTGGAATATTATTCATGATTCATAAAATTCAATGGGGAACTGTTGCCATCAGTACAATGACCTCATCTGAGATCATTATTTATCATATTGGAACTTCATTGCGATTTGAACCTGGATTCAATTAGAACTGTTTAGTGAGAGGACTTATATTTTACAATTCTATGATTAATTTTTGGATTATTTTCACAAACAATAAGTCTTGTTTCATATTTTTACTGTTTTCTAGGGAAAAAATTATTTTGTTAAAATTGACAAACCTTGTTAACTTCACTCTTTTCTTTTATTACATTTGTACAAACCTACACGTAATAGTGTGTAAAGTTTAATGGCAATACTTCAGTAGTTCAGCAGGAATAATAAACTTATGCTAACAGATGCAAGGATGATAGATGACAGACCATCTTACAAGCTCTGGTCATCGGACAAAAAAAAACAGTTAAGAATTAAAGTACAGTGGTCCCCCTCTTGAGTGGCCCTTTTCAAGAAAGGCCACACCATCATCTTAAGTCACATCAATTGGCACCAAAATAGTTTATTTTCAGAATTTTGTTCCCCTTCCTGAAAAGTCATCCCCTGATTAGCGGTCACATTATTCACACCATTCTGTCCCCCTTATAAGAGGACACCCTTTCATAAGGCTAGCTTTTCAGTGCATATCGGTGACCTTATAAGAGAGGGACCACTGTATTGCAAAAGTAAAGCTTTCACAATAAAGTTATAATAAAAAGTACAATCACATAAGGACATAAAAATAACAGAAAAAGTCCACACACAAATGCCCTCCTTTTGAGAAAACGTAGATACAGCTCTGTTCTGGTGTTTAGCAATACAACCTCAGACAACAATACATCCAGATCTTTGGGATCCAACCTGGTGGGAAAAACAAAGATTTAAGGTTGATTTTTACATTCTCATGAGGTACCAATATTCATGGAGTAATTCATTTTGTGGATTACTGCTACTGACTGCAAATTCAAAGACATTGAAAACGAAGGAAATAAGACTCCTTCAAATCTGATTTGAAACTCAATCATTGTTCCCTAATCTTCAAGTCAGGCTTATAACCTATAACTATTTATTTGTAAGCTGCTTGACAATATGTATGCCATACCATGACTTGTTCAGTTTGTAAGACACGTCTTTGTTAAATATACTAGGCTGCCATATTGAGTGGAATGAAAATCAGGATGCCAAAGGAAAATAATTAGGATTTGGAGGGAATCAATGTTTACAACCATACATTTACAGAAATTTTACAAAGGAATTAGCAAAATTTAGAAATACATGTTTTGTAAAGTATGCAGCTTAATTATATGAATATAAAACTGATTTGCATCATGTATAATATGTTGATGATAAGAATGAGGATCTGAAATAAAGATTCATACAAAGCCGATTGTCTCTAAATACTTAATAGTTCCGCTTCCAATTCACTTTTTATTGATTTCATTTTTATTTCATTATCCAATTTAGATTATTTTTGTTTTTCAAAATCAGGATATTGGGAAAAAAATCAGAAAATCTGAATTTTTGGATTTAAAAAAAATAGTGGGATGATCCCTAAATATATCTGTCTACTGCTACATATATGATGAAAAATCAATAATGCAATCTAATGTACTGCCTGGATTTGTCTTTGCTGAATGTATAAAGCAATTCAGGTAAAGCATCCTTAGGATCGTCATATTTGTTGTGTACTGCTACATATATGTACCTATTAAAAAAATCAATAATGCAACCCAACATACTGCCTGTTTATGTGAATCAGCTAAACCAGATGTATCATGTTTATATAGTAACTGATTATGTAAATGTATACATGCAGTAATTAAACTACCTTACTGATTAGAACTGAAAACATGTGGCTGGGAGGTTCTTAGTCACTGTATTTTATGATTGGTAAAAAAGAGGCTTTATCCCACACAATGTACACTGATAAAATTTATATAGCAAGTACCATGTTTTTTAAAAACTAAATTTGTCAAAAACATTTTTAATCTTCTATCAATATTAAAGATTTTCAGTGGAAATATACTGACACCAAGAATGTATACTTACTTTTTTACTCATGGACCTAAAAATCATGACAGAGATATGGTACTTACTCTTTAACTGTGGACCTAAGTAACATGACAGAGACATGTAACTTACTCTTTAACTGTGGACCTAACCAACATGACAGAGACATGGTACTTACTCTTTCACTGTGGACCTAACAAACATGACAGAGACATGGTACTTACTCTTTAACTGTGGACCTAACAAACATGACAGAGACATGGTACTTACTCTTTCACTGTGGACCTAACCAACATGACAGAGACATGGTACTGACTCTTTAACTGTGGACCTAACAAACATGACAGAGACATGATGCTTACTCTTTAACTGTGCACCTAACAAACATGACAGAGACATGGTACTTACTCTTTCACTGTGCACCTAACCAACATGACAGAGACATGGTACTTACTCTTTAACTGTGGACCTAACAAACATGACAGAGACATGATGCTTACTCTTTAACTGTGCACCTAACCAACATGACAGAGACATGGTACTTACTCTTTAACTGTGGACCTAACCAACATGACAGAGACATGGTACTTACTCTTTAACTGTGGACCTAACAAACATGACAGAGACATGATGCTTACTCTTTAACTGTGCACCTAACCAACATGACAGAGACATGGTACTTACTCTTTAACTGTGGACCTAACCAACATGACAGAGACATGGTACTTACTCTTTAACTGTGGACCTAACCAACATGACAGAGACATGGTACTTACTCTTTAACTGTGGACCTAACAAACATGACAGAGACATGGTACTTACTCTTTCACTGTGCACCTAACCAACATGACAGAGACATGGTACTTACTCTTTAACTGTGGACCTAACCAACATGACAGAGACATGGTACTTACTCTTTCACTGTGGACCTAACAAACATGACAGAGACATGGTACTTACTCTTTCACTGTGGACCTAAAAAACATGACAGAGACATGATGCTTACTCTTTAACTGTGCACCTAACCAACATGACAGAGACATGGTACTTACTCTTTAACTGTGGACCTAACCAACATGACAGAGACATGGTACTTACTCTTTAACTGTGGACCTAACAAACATGACAGAGACATGATGCTTACTCTTTAACTGTGCACCTAACCAACATGACAGAGACATGGTACTTACTCTTTAACTGTGGACCTAACAAACATGAAATGATACTTACTTTTCTACTGTCAGCTGTTTATGAAATATCAGACTCTGCTGAACATGCTGTAACTGTAAGAAAAAAGTAAAAACATTAAACATAAATTATGATTCAATACCATAACCCAACCAGAAGAATCCATGGTAGCTCAGCTGGTTGACCACTGGACTTTTCATTCAAAGTAGTTCAATTTAACTGCCGCTTTACTAGTGAGTTCCAGTAAAATTTGTCGCATGTGTATGTTTACATGTTTATTGTTTATTAACAGTTTTGATGCATTGAAAAAAGCATATATAAGTAGCACATGAGAAAAGAGGTGTAAATGGTCCTGATCTAGCTCATGTGCTTACATAATTTTGCAGCTGAATATTTTATAAAAGAGACTTAGTAATCTAAGAATGAATGTTATGTAAACTGTCTGCAAAACAACATGCTGATTTTACCTAATTGACCTTATCATGAGAGAAATTCATTTTAAAAAATGGATGCATAATTAATATGCAGTTTCCAGTTCACAAAGTCATTCAAGATGTTGATGCTGATAAACCCAAAAGATAAAAGATATGGTTTCAAGAATGGCAAAAAGTCCAGTCAAGATCACCTCATTATTGTGATCAATTTCACTCATTCAAAATACTCCAAGAAACTGCCGACAGACACATACATTCCAAGTTTGAAAACAATCAGATAACAGATATGGTTTCTAGAATGATAACAAGCCTTTCAAATGCAAGAGTATGTCATTAATGTGGATCTCGTTCATTATCAAACTTATCAAAGATATTGATAATGCAAGCCAATATATGACGATTGATCAAAAGCAAATCAGAAATATGGTTTACAGAGTGATAAGAATTTCAGCCAATCCGATGCAAAATCAGTTCATTAGTATGCATGCATCTCACTTATTACTGAACTTGCACAAGATCTTAATGACATACTTTCCAGATTTGATCAAATCAGATCAGAAATATGGCCACCAGAGGTAACATGGTCTGCCAAACTGATGTAAGATTATGTTATCCATACTTACTCGTTATCAAGCCCATTAAAGATCTTGATGAAATAAGCTTTTTTTTTCCAAGTCTGATCAAAACTCAATGAGAAATATGTCTTACATTGGGGTCACAAACTCAGCCTATCAGATGCATGATATTGTTTTTTTGATCAATCTTGCTCATTACTGAACTCTCCAAGATCATTAATAGATATACATACATTCCAAGTTTGATAAGCCAAAAATTGGACGCAAGATAACCAAGTAAATATTCATGAATTTTGTTCATTGCTGAAGCTACAGAAAATCCTGATGATGCCCGTATCACAAATTTGAAAAAAAATCAGATTCGAAATTTGGCTTTCAGAAGGTTTACAAGCACAGTCACTCAGATGCAAGATCAATCATAAATATGCATGCATCTCACTCCTTATTGACTTGTTAAAGATTTTCATAATATAAATTCATATTCCAAATTTGATTGAAATCTGAGGACAGATGATGGATGCAGAGCTAAAAACCACTCATACTCGCTTATAAGTCAAGTCAAACTGTGAACAATATAGATCCTGATCATAAAAATGTCACATAATGCACCTGCAGATCAGGGTCTATGTTGTTTGTTCTACTGATCTGATTACTCCTAACAAACTGCAGACCCAGATCTGCTGGTGCATTATGTGATGGCAGATCTCAGTCTGTGCAGTTTGTAGTTGGACTCTACCTATAAGCAAGTACATGTGGTATATAACATATCTATGAAACAAAGGCTTTTACAATTTTTATTGGTAAATTTAAAATATAATCCAACAGCAATACAGAATAGACAAACTATACTTTAAACAAAATTTTATTACTCTAAAACACAGAGCATGTGGAGGCATAAGAGTGACACATGAATGTATTAAAATATGCTACTCTCTATAGGAATTTTTTTCATATTTACAGGAAACTTACCCTTGAATCAAAGTCTCTTTTACTTTTAAATTCTCCTAAAATTTTCCTGGATTGTCTATCACATTCTTTTTGAATGATTTTCAGCAATGTAATGAGCCTGCCTGAACCTGTAATTAAAGGAATAATGTACCAATAACCTTCTTTAGCAGACAACTCCATACAATGTACACCTGCTCAAATATATGCTCCTATAATGTACACTATTCAAGTTCTAAATATTCTGTTATAATTTTCTTGTTTCTTTCAAACTGTCAATAAATTTAAAACTGACTGATTATCACAGGTATTATTTCATCAGTTGTTTTTAGGATACTAAAGGATCATATGAAGCTCAAAATGTTTCTTTAAGATAGGCCGTACATTAATGGCAGATCAAAAAAGACTCAGGTGGAAATCGCCAACAAGCAAATTGCCAAATATGACAAGAATGACCAGAAATGTTTGAATGAGATTAAGCATGGAGAAAACTTTTTGACGATGTACTGACATACTGTTTACAGATAAAGAATGTTGTTGTACAGTGTACTAATATTCAGAATGTTTTAAAAACTTGTCAACTGCAACTTCTATGTTTCTGGGTAAGAATTTGTACATGTAATTTTTACTTATAAGAACAAACCTGCTCACAAAGTACACACTTCTCGACCATTCAAGTGTTCTATGTTATATATTGCAAGTGCTACCATATTTATGTCTCATCTTGTAAATGTTGACAGCATTGCTATATTAACCGGTCTCATCTTGTAAAGAATTTCAGTAAATTAATGTTTCCCTGTAACACCTTGTAAAGATGGCACTGCTACCATATTTACCTGTTACATTTTGTATGAGCAGATAGTGCTGCCAATTTCACCTGTCATCTTGAAGTGATTGATTAACAATACTACTGTATCTACCTGTCATGCCTTGAAGAGTTGAAACCACTACCATATTAACCTGTCATAGCTTGCAAAAGTTTACAGTGTGGTAACATTTTACTGAAAGTAACCGTTTGTAATATTTGACAAGTACCTGTCATATTTTGTCAGTGCTGACATTGCTACTGTATTTATTTGCAGAGAGCTTAGGCTCAGACCTGTTGTTTTACAATGCTTTAATGCTTTAGCAGATATGAGTTAGTGCTACTTGCTTGACATCAAAATCAGAACAAAGAACACAGATAATCATACAACAGCAGACCTGGGTCTGCACTGTCAGAAGTTGAACATGTGTTATACCAATGTAAAGATATTTTTGTGTCTTTGTTTTGAAATAAAATCAATTATTTACTTCATTTTTACTGCAAAAGGACGGTCTTGGTTAGTTGAAAAGAAAAATAGCATGAATTGCACACGTCACTTAATCAGTGAAATTTACAGATTTTGGAGATTCATTAAGTACTGATGTTAGTTTTCATAGTGTTTGCCTCCAGCTCTTATTAATCAACCTGAATGAAAATGGATATATAGAGAATTGTCCAATCCAACCATGGATGGGCTAATACCATAAACTTGTCTTAAGAACCAACCTATGAGCTGTCAGAAAAATAACCCTAAAAGACAGGTGGATGTTCAATGAAGGTGTAAGTTTATAATATTTTAAGAAAATTTAAGTGGGTTGATTTGAACTATTACTTAATAGAGGTGATGTTTAAGGAGGGATATATGTCAGCAATGGTGAGGTAGCTATGTGAAACATTTCTTTAATTCTGTTACTTAAAAATACATGCAAGACCAGTTCAAATTTTTAACATTTTTTTAAACTGAAGAAACAAATTTTGAATTGTTGCAGAAGTGAAGCAAAATTGCTTTTATACATGTTAAGGAATAAAAAAAAAATGAAAAAAAAAACAACCCCAGAACAAAATAGATGAAAATATGTCATCTGACAAATATTGTTTTCTTAGGACTGATTATAATTTTCACAAATTGATTTCTGCAATAACTGGTAGATGCTAAAAGTGTGAAATGCTACCAATAAAAAAGATCGTAAGTGTAACAACTGCATTATTAATTTTTCCTAAATAATTACCATATTTAGCTTCTACCAGTGGTTGGTGTATCTCTATAATGCGGGCTACATCTTCAAACAATTGGGTTATTGCATCAGCAAACAGAACATTTGAACGCCTGTCAGTAGAGTCTGTCCCTTTTAGTACCAGGATCAGCCTTTTGTCAGCATCCTCAGACAACTGGGAGTAGAGAAAGTATAAAACAAGAAGCTAATCATATTTTTTAAATACCAATTTAGCTCTGAAAGTTTTTCATGTTAAAAATCTTGTTATAATAAAAGGTACAATGAAATGATGTGGTTAGGTCATGGAATATTTAGAGGATATGCCTATGTGTTTTTATGACAAAAGATCTATGATATGCCATAGTAAGATGTAAAGAATAATTTCTAATAACTGAAATAATAATATATTTGACAAAATACTTCACCCTTATCCTGAGTGCATGAAATATATATATATATATATATATATATATATATATATATATATATATATATATATATATATATATATATATATATATATATATATTGGCATACTATAAAATGTGGGTAGCAAAAATATAAATTAATAGAATCACATTAAAAAAAATAAGAACACCAGCCATTTAATAACCAGACTAAAGGTATATCTGTCTACATCATAATAATAAACATATGTTTATAGTTCTTTCTAAATTAGTTAAAGCCTGCAATAATGTCGTTTGTATTCATGATCACTGAAGCTTTAGCTTTAAAAAAAAAAAATTTTTATTAAAAAATGCTACAGATCATCTGAATTTTATTTTATCAGTAAGTAACAAGCTACAAGCAAGAAACAATTAACCTGTTTTTTTGCTTCTCATAAACCTTATAATAAATTTATATTTACTCTGAAAGTATAATTTCTTTTTAATGTTACATACTAAATTCCATTAATTTCTCACCTTGGCTGCAAGATACTTCCCAAATTTGGTCAACCCTTCTTCATGGAGATCAAGCAGCGGAAATATTTTGAAGAACCTCTCTATGGACGCCACATCTCTAGCCTGAACAGAGGCATCAAATTTGTTGTGTACTATTGTTTTCATTTTCTCCTCTGCCTCATGAAGATGTTTAAAGGATGTGTCAAGAGATGTTCCTGAAAGTTACCATTGCAGAAATGTAATTGTACATCATAACAGTTTCATGAGCATACATATTTTACCATTACAGAAATGTAATTGTACATCATAACCGTTTCATGAGCATACATATTTTACCATTACTGAAATGTAATTGTACATCATAACAGTTTCATGAGCATACATATTTTACCATTACTGAAATGTAATTGTACATCATAACCGTTTCATGAGCATACATATTTTACCATTACTGAAATGTAATTGTACATCATAACAGTTTCATGAGCATACATATTTTACCATTACTGAAATCTAATGGTACATCGTAACAGTTTCATGAACATACATATTTTACCATTACAGAAATGTAATTGTACATCATAACAGTTTCATGAGCATACATATTTTACAAATTTAGCAAGGTATCTGAATAGTAATCACACAATAGTAAATACACAACAGTAATTACAAAAGTAATTGGCATTCTGTTGATTATTAATACTATGAAAGATTTATAGATTTTTCAAAACTAATGGTGCTTGAATACTGTCTTATAATTAAAGACTTTTTTTCATAACAAAGGTGTATAACAAAATGCATTATTTAGCAAACTTTTATAGGTTTAACATGATAAATGTCAGAGAAAGAGGAATTAGTTTATGACAGATAATGATTAAAGTTGCACAGAAGCAGAATCTGGAATGGAAAATCCCAAGTCCTGAATTCCAAAATTTAGAGTGGAAAACTTATAATCTTGAACGGAAAATCAAAAATTCAACCTTTTTCAGATAATTTAAAAAAATTCAACATATAAACACTTTAGAGAAAAACATGTGATGACTATTTGGTATATTCTTGCACAAACCAGGAATGTTCTGACAAAGCAGAATCAGTACTATTTTTAAGAGACTGCATGTTGTATATAGATAAATCTGGTTATGAAAAAATAAAGGACCTGAGTACACAAAAAGAGTCAGTTGTAATAAGAATCACACTAGCAAGACCAATGTGTAATGAAGTCATATGATAGAATTAAGGTTTGAAAATTTTTGTCCTATTAGATTATATGAGAGAGATGATGAAAAATCATACAATGTACTGGTAAATTTAGCAGTATTGTAACTTAATACCATCAAATAACTTGTGTAATCTATAATTCCAGTTTTTGATAACTTTATGAATTTAACTGTTACCCAGATTGATCCCACTGTTTGATTGTTTTGTCATGAATATGTAAAATAAAAGTGTTACAATATATTTCATGCACTGCAGGGAAAATGTTAATGACAGAAACTGATTTAATGATTTTTCTAGACAAAAAACATGTCATGGTCATCGGTCATCTTGCATATTATATTGGATGTAAAACTGGATCTGCTGTGTTAAGTGTTTTTCATAGCTAGAGATATTAAAGATATAACAGGGGTCGTAAATTGGACAAAATAGTGAAATATTTTGTTTACACAATCAACTTATGTCCACTTATCTACGATGTCACAAATTCAATTATCATGTGATACAAGTATTATAGATATTATAAAACAATGTCTTTACCTTGATTCATATCACTGCTTAACTTGAGAACATTTTCATCTAAGCTCCTAAATCTATGAATATGTCCTGCTGCCTGAAAATCAGAAACATCTCTTACTTAGAGTGATTGAAACAAAGAAAACAACACATAATAAAAACTCCTGGATTAGGTTATGTAATTTCAAGATGTGACAAAACCCTGACAGCTGCAAAATGAATATTCAACAACTGAGATATTACAAAACCCAGACATATGTATAATGACGGTCATGGTCATTTCAATAGATAACAAAATTCTAACACATGTTGAATGAATGTTTAGCAATTATATATACTTCATAAAAATAATTAGTCCTACCTAAAAATTCCTAACCTGTTATGAAGGATAAGGTTAGAAGCTGCTAAATCTACACTTAAGAATATAAATAAGGTTGGCATAAATTGAGCAGACTGTAAATGGTCAAGGATGCAAACATTTTCCATCTTTTCAAGATCTCATAAAATTAAAATTTCTTTATCTTTCTATCTAAACTTAATGCACAAAAGTTGCTTGCAAAAAAATAAAACATTTAATTTACTGTTTCGTAATCCTCATTCTGAAGAGCTGCCTGCACACCATCTGTACAGAATTTCAGATCCAAAATGTCTTCGACTCTCTGCATACATGCTGTCACTCGACTCTGGTTAATTGGGAAATAAAGGTCACTTACACAAGGACAAACTAATTGGTGCACTGTATTTTTACTACAGATTCTTTACTTTTTAATTCAATAAAATAATCAAATACACATCTGCTACCTGTTGTCTATACCAGAGGTCTCAAACTCAAATAACCATGAGGGCCACATGAAGACAAGTACACTGGCCAGAGGGTTGCATCATTGAAGGAAAAACTGCATTACTAATTATTTTACAATTTCTAGGTGTTGTTGTGGGCTACAATAAATTTCTCCATGGACTGTATGTTTGAGACCCCTGCTCTATATTCTGCCTTTATTGCCACAGAAAGGTATAAGCAATAAGTGTTGGTAGGCATTAAAAAAATGGCTCTCTTTGACTGGTAGATACATTTTTATACAGTAATGTTCTGGAATCATTTAATTTTGCAAATTGCCACAGTACAATGAAACTGGTCATCATTAGTAATGGGCCCTGTTAACTACAATTTGCTTTGGCCATCTTAAACATGGACACCTGGGTTGTGAAACCCAAGTTAGGATAATGTAAATCAGGGGATATAACTCTTCTAAATTATATGGAATGCTATAAATTCAACCCAGTCAATGTCTACTCTTTATAAAGCTGCATGTTGAATTTGTTTTCAACCCAAATTCCTTGCTAAAGTTATGTTGCTGAAATGAAAGGAGACTAGCCATCAGGGGCCATAACACTTCTAAATTAAAATAAGGAATACTGATAATTAAACCCATTCAAGATCACATCAGTATAAAGCTGCATGCCAAAAACTCAAACTTCCTCTGACAAAGTAATGCTGCAGAAACCAAGGTCGGGAGGAAATTTGATTTTTGGGACATAACTTCTATAAATGATGTTACAAACAAATGGAAATCATATTAACTCATCCATACAGAGCTGAATACCAAATTTAAAGTCCAACAATCACTTGGAAAGTTAAGCTGCAGAAAGCAAAGTTAGCGGCATGTGCAATCAAGTATCATTACTCTAAATGGCAAGGGAGAAAGTTGGAAAATCCAAATCTTTTGAGATCTTAACAGTAGAAACCTGTATATCGAATAAGGTCAAAATATAAAATTTATGTAATTCAAAATTGATGATGGAAGGATTGATGGCTGTGATTACCATTGGGTTGAGTGGTGCATAAAATGTTTCCTTCTGGGTATTATATACCATTTGTACATAGCTTGGACAGGTATTTATGTTCACTAGTCCCTGTAATGTGACAGATCATTGATCTTTGTCAGTGAATAGCATACTATAATGCAGCTTTGTGCTTATGCAGGTCATACAAGAACTTCTAGCATATCTGGGTGCAAACTTAAAATACAACAGTGATATTTTTCAGAAGTTTGAAATCAGCAAATGATTTAGAAAATATGTTGCTTTAATGAACATAACACATAAGTTTGATGATGATATCACCATTGCCATAAGAAAAGATGACACAAAAAGAATCATACTATGAGCAGCCAAATGTATTTATTTTCCAACATCTTTATATGCATGTTCACTTATGTGTTGACTGCACATACAACATGTCTCCCCTGCTATAATGCACATTGCTATAATGGGATTCTGCATATAACATGATAATGTTATAGAACCACATCAACAAAATTACATAAATTATACTTTTTTTTAAAAAAGTAAAAAATTAATTTTCAATATCACTAAAAACTTTACATCAAAACTACTGTATTTGATTTGGATGTTGCCAAAACATGCTTTTACAGCTACAGTTTAACTCTAATTAGTGGCTGCTATATTCAGGAAGAGGTAAGCAGTGTTTCCCTTTATGCACTGACGATAATGGATGCACATAATTTTCTGCCATACATTTTTGTTGTTTTTTTTACGCAAAGGATTTGCAAAAATCAAATCAGTATATATTTAAAATCCAATGCATTGGATTGGTGATGGCATTGTGTATACTTCGATCATAGGCATATTCTGGTTTCCCGTTTTGTATGCTCCCTGTGTTGCTATAATGAGCATATGAAGCAGAGAACTAGACTAGCATAGGCAATGTTATAATTGAGTAGCTTTCCCTAATCTCGTGAGCTCTCATGCGCAGCAAGATGTTGTCTAGATCACAGGGGTTCATTACAAACAAAATTTTGAGCCTAACCTGTAACAATATAACACAAGGGAAGACACTGGTTCGCCTCAATAGTTCCATCCATGCTGCTTTATCCTAATTGCATCTACTAAATTCCAACTTAAACAAGTCGTAATCAAAAATCATTCAATTTTCAAAATAACTTGACACACTTTGTTCAGTTGGTGACATATTGGAGAAAATGCAAAATTTCTTTGCTGATTTCGACATTTGAAAAAATGATGGCTCGTAAGTGCTGTTTGTATTCAGAAAAATTGTATTTCACCATTGAGAGAAAGGTAAGATCAGAACAGGAGATTGTTCGGATCTTACGTTTTTGTCAATGGTGACATCCTCCAAGAGTATCCAAGTGCAAACAGGAGATTGTTCAGATGTTGGTAGTTATGGACCAAGACTATTGCAATAAAATAGAGAGAGCTGTATTGTTATTATAAAACCTATCCAGCAATGACGGATTTATTTAACTGTGGATCAAATGACTACTGGTTCCTCACCTTAGCCAGATCCAGCTGCCTAACTTTGCTGCTGACATTCTCTGCCAGTGTCGAGGTAAAGGTCACCATGCTACACAGCTGTTTAGAATCAGTTTGAAGAATCTGAAGATTTGGCCTGCAAAAACAAGTGTAAAAGAATCCTGGTACAAAAATAGAAGAATACTCAGGGGTCAAGCTAGACTTAAATTTTAGGGAGAAGTGATTTCTTTTTTTGTCAGAACAGGTAGAAGTGGGGCTTGGGTTTCAACAGTTCCATAACTTACTGGCTACAGCGAGAGTTATCTCAAAGTTGCAATCTACAGTCATAATATGTCTTAAAAATCAGAGGGTAAAGTCGTTTTCGGTTTCCAAACAGAAGAAGGCAAAGTTTACGCTTCTCAGGCAACTTTTTTGCCCACTTCACCAGGTAGAGTGACTCCTGAATACTGATACAATTGTAATTGCAGCTTTGCATTTCAGTAACAAGAGGACTTCAAAGGGATTTTCTGAATGTTATAATAGGCTACCTGTTTGCCCTGGAATACATCCTGTAATGATTTTCCAACTAAGACTTTTTCAAAGAGTCAATTATATTAAAATCTAAGATTGCATTTTCAGGGTTTAGCCAATTTTTTAAATTTATGTTTCTTCTGTAAACGCTTTTATGGGATATCTAAATTTACTTAGCACTCTGTAGCAAGAATGTGCTGATCTGCCATTATATACAATTTGATAGTAAATTTTTTTTTCATATTCATATTTTGTTTTTTATATTTATTATACAGGAAGAAAATTATGTTTTCTAACATGTGAAGAAATCTATGAAAGTTGCTGACTAAATGTCTAATTTAACAATGATCATGCTACTGCCATTGCTTACAGTGTTTTATGAAGACCGATCATTTTATCCTCCAATGTGGTTTGGTTTTCCAGAAGATTATCTAGATCTTTACTCAACTCCTCCTGAAATATAAAAAAACCCTCAAGGACTACTTTTTAAAGAATACATTATTTAACAGTAAAGTCTACACTATCTAAACTCTGTTCATACAAATCTGATGTGTCCAGATGAGAAACTCTGTTATACTTTAAGATTTTTGTTGATCTGGATTATCAATTATTCATATTTATAATCATTTTAACAAAAGCTACTTCCATGGCTCACCATGGCAAATCCCAATTTCCCTTTTCATGACTAACTCTCATTCTGGACAGTTACCTAAGACTGTGAAAAACAATTTCTATCACAATTAGCCTAGGCAGTCATTGTTGGGTAGGTGAAATATCATCTAAGTAGCCCAATTATTACATAGAAAACAAGGAGCCCAAGTGGGTCTAATATGCTTACCTGGCTAACATAACTTAGCAGTTAACAATATCACTAAGAAGGTCTATTTAGTATTGTAAGAATACAACCTATGTAAACAATCTACCAAACTTTTTATCTTGTTGATTTTACCTATGATACAATAGTTTTATAACAATTCTTTTTGAAGATAAAGGAATAAATAATATGCATAGTCACTTGCCCATTATCAAAGTAACCAAGATCTTTATACAGTTAAGTTTAGAGAATATCTTTTATTTGCTGTGTATAGAATCCCATGTCTTTTACAAGATGTGATATAAAATTTACAGGATGTTGTTTGATAATTAACTTGTTTCTGAAAAATGCATATTGGGGTAAATCATTTTTATTAAAAGCAAGAAATGTAAAATATAAATTCCAAAAATATGTGTAAGTAATGGTACTGAATACATGAAATGCTTTAAAATAATGCACCATATATGTGATAACAAATAAATGAAACATCACTTAACATTGTAGTATTAGCAATAGTTAAATTATATTTCATCAAATGTATCAAACATGTTTCCAAAATATTTAAGAATTTCAAACATGCAAAATTTGTTGAAAAAAGTCTGTAAAAAATTAAAAAAAAATTTCCTGCCATAAATAATAAAGCATTCATTCATTTTAATTTCCAAGGTATATTTTCCTGATTTGTGTAAAGTGTTCTGTTGAAATAACATATACTGTTGCTAAAATCAGCTTTCAATATAGAGTTTTCATAATTTCTGTAAGAAGAACTCTAAAACTACTGTACACTTTAAATTATCAAATTCAACATTAAGGGTTACTTCCATTGCTATAATTTGGAGAAAGAGTAAAAGGGAATAGATTCTTTTTAGAAGCAAAAAACCCCAAAATGTTTGAACTGTAGATGACTTAAAACTATTTCATTAAATTCTGAGATCTTGGTGATAATAGTCATCTTAATAATTTATGTAAATCTACTGAGGTTACTCACAATTGGATTTTAAAAAATTAAGTCTCTAAGGAGAAGAAAAAAGTTCAGCCAAACATGCAAGATTTCATTAAATGGTCTGGTTCTTGCTCTTTACTAAACTCATGCCAGTCCTTGATTATATTTAACAAAACCTGATCAGAATTATGGCCTTCATTGGTAACAAGCTCAGCCAATCCAACACAAGGTAATTTTATTGAAATTAGTGAATCTTGCTCAATACCATTCATCCAAGAGACTGATGATTTTTAGATTTGTTTGAGATCTTCATAATGTAAACATATATTCCAAGTTTGATCAAAACTGGATAAGAATTACAGATGTTAGGTAACAAGGTCAACCAATCAGATGCAATATGACCTCATTAGTATTCATGGGTCTCAATCATTATTGCCATTGTCCAAGACCTTGATCATATAAGCTGCATATACTTTATTTTTTTTTATTTTGTTGTTGCTTTATTGCACAGTTGGATTGTGTAGGTATTTTTTGTCATAATATGAACTTATTTCGTAAACAGTATAAAATGATAAAATCACAGACAAATGAAGAAATTAATGCAGGGGGTATGGATGCTGCAGAGGTATAGATGCTACATGAACCTGAGCTGTAAGCAGCCTTCAAAACTTTAAAAGTTATTTTTTTTTAAATATGGGGATGGGTTTTATTCTTTTAACAGAAACCAATAACATCTCATCTGTGAAGACACAAGAACAAATTTAAAATAATCTACAATAATTTCATATCCAAAGGTATCAAGCGGGTTTGGTACTATTTTGTAGCAGTAATAATAAAAACAAACTGCTTAGTTATGGATAGCAGTAGGAACGATACTTACAATAAGTGAATATATAGCTGCTACCAAAGGAGTCTGACAATTTCGCAGAATAATACTTAATAAATCACCTTATATGTACAATAATTATATGTATCTTTATTGTATTTATAAGGTGATTTCGTGTTGTCACAGATTTCATCGTACTTTATTGATAAAACATTGGACTTATGTGGTTGCTACCTCTACCTACTGCTCATGGGAGATAACTGACACATTTCCAGTTAAAGATGAGATGGGGAGGATATGTTATAATACAGCTGTATTCCCATGAAACAAAGATAAGTACCATAAAGTTCTTGACTCATTCCACATTTAGACATAAATAAAACTCTCCCACATGATCCACATTTTGTTGGTTTTTCAGGAAATTTTTCTCTGAGCCATATCAAATTTTTAACAATAATGTATAGTTTCAAACAAAAGCCAAATGGTTTCCTTTGCGCAGGTTAAGACAATATTTTCCAGCTATTCATGAAATTATCTAATCAAATTTAAAAGAATGTGAATGCTGTAAGGAGGGGAACCCTCTGTAGACAAATAGTAAAATGGTGGCAGTCAGCGCAACTGATGCACCCCCTAGTTATGTTGTTATCTCTAGATGTTGTTCTCATATCCACATTAACATTTTAATTTTTAAAACATAAAATTTCTCATAAGCTAGTTTTAATAGCTTTGTTGACACTGAAAGATTTTTAAAAAATATAACACCATAATTTTTTCGTAAGTGTTATTTTTAGCTTCTTATAAGAAATCTCTCCCAAATTAAAATTTTATTTTTTAAACAAAAAACACTTAGAAATGCTGAATTATGTTTTATTCATCTGATTTTTCAAAACAATTTTGTTATGTGCCACTGATATTGATTTGTAATATATTTACGTCACAAAGCATGTGTACTTCAGTGTAACTCACATAGATTCAGTTTGAAGCCAGTCAAGTGACAAAATACACAAACTTTTATATAAAGGCCGTCTTCTTGTAAACCTGTGAAGAAAGCACAGATTTACATTATATATTTTTAGTACTTGATATAACCGTACTAAAATAAGTACGGTTTCGAATCAAATGAGAGATGTTACAATGAACAAATCAAGTATATTTCTGAAAAGGTGCTTAAGTGCGTCAAATCCAAAGACTCCACGGTATTTTCTGTTTTCAGAGAAAGCTTAGTTTAATAACATTTATAAACGTGAATACCAAAACTCCTCGCAAATCTCCAAATGAGTGGGATGATGTCCGAAAACAATGCAAAGAATCTAGATAATTAAACTAATATATTGTTGCCGACACTGTCGTTTGTCAAGTTAATTTCCAATGCAAGCAAATTCGATACCACTTTAAATTAAATGCACATACATCTTCTGCATATAGAAAGTGTTCTATATCAGTGCAACATACTATTGTACCTCGTCTTTACAAAGTTTTAGGTATGCATCTTGTATTTGTTTCATATCGGTCAAATTTTCCACTGTTTCTAGGTCAGTAGCGGACGTGGCATTGTTAATGGACGCCGCCATTTTTATATTCTGCGGAACTATGGGAAGTATCAATTTCCGGTTGGGGCGCTTCAATGTAATGGAGCAGTTTTAGGTACAAAGTATTATCATTCTAAATCCTATCTATTGTTTATTGATTTCTCATATGATGTAGTGGTTACTTTAATGTCATTATTGTTCTGTTGGTAATGTATCGTATTTGTTTTGTACCTGTTGTGATTTAAACGCTGCTTGCATTGTTTACATTCTGTGCTAGCACGATTGACTTCACATTTGATTGCCCATACATTTGTAGAATATTTTCGAAAAGTTTCATATCATATTGGTTTGTCATGTAGTTTGCGTGTTCGGAATAAAAAATAAGTTGTAGTCTGTACCCATTTTGCATTTTATCTGATGCATGTGATAGATTTGCTGATCTCAAGAGGGAAAGTAGATCAAAATTTATCCGCCACTTTCTTTGGTCCGAACTTACGGGCTTGGCCGAAAAAAAAAGTGTACTAATTGCAATTAAGTTGTGGACGGTCAACTTGCATGCGTTTACAGTTTGTACGGGGTTTTGTGAGTAAGAGTTCAGAAGAGCTAGGCATATAGGTGGCCAATTCAGGAAGGGATAGTCCTATAATGTAAGACTATCTCATGTTATTTTAGTTCGAGTTTCCTCTGACCCTTGACACCCCATTTTTGATATTTGGTTTTTTATGTTGGTGTGTAGGGTCAGAGTCTATTCCCTATCAAAAAATTGGAATTTGCCGACACCAGATGGTGTCGGCATAGGGTACTCGCCAACTATAAGGCCTAGAAAACTTAAATGACCTTGCATTGACCCATAATTACATTAAATCGATAGGGAAATCATTTATCTTCTCAGAAATTACAAGCATAACACCGATTTTGTCTTTAATCCGTTGTCGGACGAGACGTAACTACAGCTACAGCGTTGATGAATTTTGACCTTGTTCGCACCATTTTAATTGCTAGTCACAGGACTCAGCCCATGTCATAGGTCAAATAGTCTTGTGATAACAACAAAGTGTGTTGACATGTAGTTTCTGCGTGATCAGTCAGCTTCTTTCCAGGAAGATGCGACAGCGACATGCTTAGGGCTGCTGTTATCCCAATTAATATCTTGAATAATACGTGTTTTTTCTTGTTATTGTATACATTGCGTGACTTTCATTCAATATTTTTGAGTTTATGTCTTCTTTCTGCAATACTGGAATGGAAGTTTTTGTGCATAAACCTATATTGCAACATGGCAGGTAAAGACGAAATACATGGAAGTTCTTGCCAATGACATACTTTAAGAAAAGGGATACTATTTTAATATTAAAGATGTAATAAAATCAGTTATCAATGAAGGTGACACATTTGCCGTCTTCCACAAGGGGTATGGGAAAACGCGGTTTTTGTTATCACATGACTATTTAGCAATTAAAATGGTGCGAACAAGGTCAAAATTCATCAACGCTGTAGTTACGTCTCGTCTGACAACGGATTAAAGACAAAATTGGTGTAATGCTTGTAATTTCTGAGAAGATAAATGATTTCCCTATCGATTTAATGTAATTATGGGCCAATGCAAGGTCATTTAAGTTTTCTAGGCCTTATAGTTGGCGAGTACCCTATGCCGACACCAGATGATTTCGGCAAATTCCAATTTTTTGATAGGGAATAGACTCTGACCCTACATACCAACATAAAAAACCAAATATCAAAAATGGGGTGTCAAGGGTCGGAGGAAACTCAGACTAATGTTATTTATGTTTTAGTGCTTTCATACTACCCAAATAATGGCTTTTTGTATAACGTGTTCCGGTGTCGGTTGACATTGGAATGAGTAGCCAAAGTTTCAGGAATATCTCTCACTTGGCAGCCCATATGGACACTTCCACAAATTGATATGTAACTATGTGCTGTTTTGATCCTGGTGTAATCAGAATCTGAAACTAGATAATGGACATAATTTCATGTTCCATTGGTGTACATTTGAATTTATTGAAATGCAATGGTAGTCTAGGTATGCCGAAGTAGGTTCATGTACGGAATATGGTTTTTAAACGAATCAAAATTTTGCTTTGAGTTCCAATAGGCATAATATAATATTTTCATTTTGTTAAAGAATAATATTTCAACTTGACTCTATTTTGGTGTTCTGGGCTTTCATTGTTTTACAGCCAACTGAAATGTAGGCAAACAAAACTTGAAAACGGGTCCATTTTTTTTGGTGAAAATTTGAATTTAATAGAGAAAAGACATCAGAGTAAGTAAAGTCTGACAAAAATATTATTACTTTTTTATAGAAAGCATCATTATTGGTTGCCAGTTGTGCGAGATATTCCTGAAAATTTGACTTTTGTTAAATGTTAGTAGACATCAAGATACGCTTCATGTTATTTGGGTGGTAAGGACCCAGACACTTGCAACATGAATATCAGCATCTAGGAAAGAAAGATGGATTGATAAAATTTTTTTGCATGCTATAATATTGTGAACCAGCTTCTGTTTCACATTCGAGATGCATGCCAGGTCATGTGCCAAAAAAACCCAAAGATTACAACTTGCAAAAAAATGTCATAACTTGTTGCATTTAGTTAGAATTACAATGAGTGCTGAACCAAATTGTTGATTGCTTAACACAGATTTAATGTTTCATTAGTGCTACAATATATGCAATATAAGATGTATCACGTTATTTGTGTTTTGATGCTATGTCTTATTGGTCAAATGGGAGCCTTGTGTAGCATGTTCACTGTTGACTGACATTGGAATGTGCACCCCATTTTTCAAGAATATCTCACACACTTGGCAGCATTTATTGAAGGTTTCCATATTTGTGTTGATTTAGGTGCACTTTACTATGTTATTTTTCAAATAAATTCTCAGAATTAAATGGATATAATTTCAAGTTCTGTTGACTTAATATAGTTGAAATGTGATGGAAGACAGGAATGCCCAAATGTGGTTAAAAGGATCAGAAATATCTTACGTGACACAAAGCTAATTGCTTTCTTCAGTATTAGTATATTTTTATTCATTTCATTAACGAAATAATATTCTTGTCAGATTTCAACATTCCTTCCTTTCATCACATTCCAACCAGCAGAACGGAACATAAAAATGTGTCCATTTGTTACTGTCAGATTTTGATTCCATCAGGATAAAAACAGTAAAGTAAGTATAGTGAATTAGATTTTAATTTATGGATGAGTGTCAATATCGGCTGCTAGCTGAAGGATATATTCCTGAAAATGTTACCTCCCTGTCTCCGTTCAATCAACTTGGGAACATTCTACACGAAGCAGTTTTTTTTTGTATGTTTTTTTTTGTATCTTATGTTCAATAATTATAAACTCTTCTCAATTTTTAAATAATTTTTTTTCCCCTTTTGTATTCTTTATTAAATAATAGATATTACTGTATTATTTGCTGTTGGACAATTGTCTTGGACAATTTTCCAAGTTTTGTTTGTTTATTTAATTTCATCAGCATTACTCGATATTATGTTTTCTGTCAATTTATTGTTAATTTCTGACATTTATACAAACTTCATTACAAACTATTCAGATGTGAAGTATTATTAAGGACAAGTCTCAGAGATTCAGAACCTGGATAGCCCATTAGCCAAGTCCTGACTAAATCAAAAGTGGGTTGCTCCTATTATCTGAGTTGCCTGTTAGGCTTATCTAATTTACCAGGAAGAAACCTTTGAGTGTGCCAACAAAATGTGGTATTATCATTTTGAAGGTTTTGACAGATGCTGGTAAATGACGAATTTGCCATGTGTATGTTAGTTGGTTTATGTTTTGTGATAAAAGGCTGTTCCTAAGGTGTTATACAAAAACATACACAATAGCTGACACCTCATGAATGACACTGTGCTGGTATTGGAGAGCTTGTTCCTATACTGTATGTACTATTTATAAGACTAGTCAAACTCCAAACTGCAAAGACCTATATCTACCATAGCTTAATATGTGGGCAGGTCTGGGTCTTGCAGTTTGCTAAGAGAAATTAGCAGAACAAACAAGGTGCACAATATGTTATGGCAGGTCAGGATCTTTGTTTGCAGCTTGACTCGCCTTAACAAGTGAATATATACAGTAAACGGGGGCCACTATGGTGGCCTAAATTGTTAGAGTGTCTGCCTCAGATGTGTGAGGTTGTGGGTTCAAACCCCGGCCAAGTCAGGTAAACAAAGAACACAATCAACCGAGAAAAGATTTGTGGACTTGATAAATTGTGTATATTCTTTAAATAGAAAATAACTGCTCTCCTGTAAATCTTAGGATTATTATCTTTCACAAATTGTGATATGGTCTGGCATATGTGGCATTTGTCAAATGTATATATAAAAAAATGTCATAGTTATATCTTTAATATTCCAAATTACTTTGTGGCAGATACAGCTATTTTGTAAAAAAAAAAAAAAATGATTGATTTTATTTTTTGCCCTAGAGAATGAAATCCTGCTGTTAATATCATGAAATTTGTAACAAGTTTACTTTGAAGGTCTTTGTACATTTCTTGCGCAGACCATCCAACCCTTAGAGTTTTGGCATGAATTTCATGACGGGACAGAGATTCACTGATTCACACTGCATGCCATAAATGAGAATTCCCAAATTTTTTGTTTGACTTGAATCATGAATAAAATAAATTTTATCCTGTTAAGTGCCAGTCAGAATAGCAGCAGTGGTCACACATACTAATAAGGGTCATGTATATATATTCGTGATGTTAATAAAACTAGATACAATTGTTACAGTTTGCCCTGTAGCAAGCATAATAAGTATATGATCTATATTTAAAATAGAAGTTTTACAAATACTCATGAAGAAAACGAGGGCCCAACAGATTTTTTAAGTGGTACATGTACATACTTGTAGCAACAGATTTTTTAAAAAATGCACTTAATGAAGACAACATTTTTATTGTAGGAATTTTTCTGATATTGAAAGATTAGCATGTATCATAATTTGCTTTAGTTCATATTTTTGTGCTAATGCACCAACACCACTAATTGTTAAGCATTTGACATTTCATGTTACTGATTATTACCATTTAATAATTAAGGTACACAACTGTCAAAATGTTTTAACCTCCACTGAGAAAGATATGTATTCCACAAAAAGTGAAATACTAATTGGAGTAAACCAAAAATTTGACTTGCATTCTGCCATCAAACATCTATGTACATTATCCTTTTCGTACAGCAGTATCCATAAATTTTAGAATTAGGAATGTGGATGGAGACTCGTAATATTGTTGCTTACAATTTACCTTTCATACATATACTATGTAATATTATACTGTACATGTATGACATAAGTTGTAAGCAATGCTACGGGCCATGGTGGTCATGTAGTAGAATGATGTGAAAAAGCACACTGTATACAAAAAGCACATAGTTATTGGAAAAATTAAGAATACCCAGAAGATTTCAATTTTCAGCTCTGGAGTACTTTAAACCACCTACTCGTGGTTTAAAGTGGTCTAAAGCGTTCTCTTTTATGGATCACTGCCATCTCACCTCTGCATGGGTTCAAGTCCAAGATTCGGTGAATGTGGATATGTGAGAAAGCTTGCCATTAGCTTCTAGTGGGTCAGTGGTTCTTTCTGTGGATTTCCAGTTTTCTTCCCCCACCATTAATACTGGCAACCATGTATAACCTATCATGTGCTGAAAAATTGAGTTAAGCCTCAGCACAACTACAACAAACCACCTACTCCAGTTATGCAAGCTACCAATGCTAAGCATTGATTGTGAGTTTTGTTGAACATAATGAGCTTTTCTCAGTCAGAGATCAGCAAGTAACAGTGAAAGAGTATTTCCCACTGTAAGGAAAAATGAAGACACATTTTAGTTCATCCTTAGGTGCTGAAAAATTGCAACAATTTTAGTCACCACAATTAAACAGAAGGCAAAAACCTGTACTATTTTAAAACCAATTTACCAAAGCCAGTTGAGGAAGTTCAAGTCTGCCACAGTATCATATTGTGACAGATAGCCTGTAGCATGTGTATATCAATACAAATTTGGCTGCAAATAAATTTGTATTTGTAATCTGTGTAAATATGTTTTAGTTTTTTTTTGGAATTTTCATATATAGCAGTGCTGACCAACGAAGTAGATGGAGCTAGTGTCATGATGATTTTTCACAAATTGTGTTCAAAATTTACTAGTTTTTGTCTGTCTTGTAACTAATTGCAATTCGAAGGTTGGCAGCTTTGCTTATGGTAACTACAGAAGTAACAGTACAAGAAAAAAAATGCTTGAGTATGTACAACTAAAGGCATAACGGCAGTAAACCAGTATACTGGTAATACTATGCATCTCTGGTGTTGAGTACAATCTTTTTGAAATGCAAGGAAATCATGGGAAATGTACATCCTCCCTCTTTATACTAGAGCATCATTAGTCTAAGAAGAGAGTTCAGATTATTGTGATAGTCAAGAGGAATAAATAATTTGTCTTTGTTGCATCTCATTGTCAGTGTCATGCTTCTCTGTATAAAAACTATGTACCTCTTTTTTGCAGGCAAGGTATTCAAAAATGTACATGTACAACTTGACTCTTCAGAGGGCCACAGGCATTACCTGTGCCATCCATGGCAATTTCTCTGGTACTAAACTCCAGGAAGTTGTTGTGTCCCGAGGTAAAATCCTGGAACTTCTTCGTCATGACCCTAATACTGGAAAAATCTATCCAGTCCTAACTGTAGAGACATTTGGAGTAATTCGCTCCTTGATTCCTTTTCGTCTCACAGGTGGTACCAAAGGTATGCTAATTCTTTTTTAAAGTGAATAATTTTTCAAGCTCACACATAATTTTGTAAAATTTGCTTTTGCTTCCTTAACATTTGTAGTAGCCAAAGAAGTATTCAGTTGTCAGTAATATGTAGCGTCATAGAGTTAAAACAACATGGGTCAGTCATTTATATTAAAGACTTAGAGTTAAACGACATGTATAAATAATTTAGACTAGGGGCAGTAATTTAGAGACCTTGAGTTAAACAATATGGGTAAGTAATGTAGACTAGAGACCTAGAACTAAATAACACTGATCTGTAGTTAGGCTGGAAACATAAGATTCACATCAGAAAATATGATATTTCATTAAACATTTTGATGCCACAATTTTCTTTCTTTTCTTGCAGATTATATAGTTGTTGGATCAGATTCAGGAAGAATAGTCATTCTGGAGTATTTGCCCATGAAAAACACATTTGAAAAGGTATAATCTACATCAAAAAAGTGCCATCCAGACAAAAGTATTTTACTCGATAAATAATGCACACATTTGTTTGAACAAATAAGCATGCAAGAAATTATAGTTTTAAATTTTATATTTATTTTTGTGGTTCAAACATTTGTGTAATATATTTACTAAATTTTATGGATAATCATTCATATGCAAACCTTATTGTTGAAGGAATGTGTACATGTTACACTATTTTAATTTCTTATGAAGGTTTTTATTTTTACAATGTAAATGTGTTCAAATTTGACATAGATGTTTTGATCCATTATCTGATAAAGAGAAAAATGGTTTCCAAATTGAACAGTTGCAGTGCTGGAATTGCAGAATAATAGGACATGAACATTTTAATTTTCTACTGACAGGTCCATCAGGAAACATTTGGGAAGAGTGGTTGTCGTAGAATTGTTCCTGGGCAATATTTAGCTGTTGATCCAAAGGGCCGTGCAGTAATGATAGGTAAAATTGTCACCTTGTGAAGAGGACTATAGCATTTATAATGATTTAACCTGTTAATTTATGGTATCTGTTGCTGTGTTTGCATTTTATATACATTTACAAAAGGCACACAGTGCAATGCGCTATAAGTAATACCCTGTTACATTTGAGATTTGTATGCATATGCCTGCCAGTTAAATATGTAGCAGTGTGGTATATATTAAGTTCAATATCAATTTTAACCATTTTACCTTTTTTGTATACATATTATGATTAGACAGGCTTAAGACTAAAGTTTGATCTTATGGTTGTTTAATTATTATTCACAGAAGAATTTTTATATGCTTTAAAATCTTGAGAGAATTTGTTCTCTGTTAAGTCATTGAATCAGCGTGACCAACTGTAGCAAACATCTCTCAACTTCAGAATGCACATCTACATTTATAAATGATACAGATGTGATAAATTATCAAAAATTGTTAGTGCCTACATTGTTAATGGAGCCCTTAATCCTTATTGGACTTAATAATAGAAATTCTGATCATCCAAATTCAGCTAAGTATTGAATGAAATCTGCAGCCTTCACTTTGAAAAGTGGAGAATCTGACCCAGTTACTTTAAATAACATGACTAGATCCTAAATAGCAACCATATCACAGGATATAAAGGTCATTTACCTTAATGCCTGTAGTATATATTAATGGGGTTATCCCTGAAATTGGGCTACAAAAACGAGCTCAGTATGCTGATATTTACTGTAGATATCAAACATGCTTATATGCAGATGGTGCAGAGGCATCCAAACGCTTGTTTGTATATTGGATTGAGGCCTCCACTACTGTTTACATGAGAATGGAGTAGATGTATCTAAAAGTACTCACATGAGGTAAAAGTTTAAAGCGTAACAATAGCATCAAATGAGGAGACCTTGAAAAACACTGCAGCCAGTCCAGTATTTTACCTTTCTTATTTTATATTTGGAACTGTTATGAGCTATTTGTTGGTTTTTAAACTTCTTATTGTTGTTTAAAGTGAATTGTTTCTTTTAGAAACTGATGGGTATGTGGTTAGCAGCAGTATGTAACAAGTCCGATAATTTCTGGTTTAATTGGGGGTGACATTCCTAACAGCCAAGGGTAAAGGAGTATTAAATTAAATTCATGGATTAAATTGAATTACATACAGATACCAAAAAAATTTGCTTTTTTTGTCAAATGATCATCTTGACTGACACCAATTTAACAAATTGGAGAAGTCGGTGTGATCTTGCGGTTATAATTGTTTAGCCAATGTTAGTTGGAAGTGAGATATAGCAATTGCATTTCAGATGTAACTTTTGACTGTATAAACATAAGACAATTTATTATACAAATATATGTGATCACCATCAGCTAAAGATTGCTTTGAGGGCCTTTTGTCAAAGATTTTCCATTTTGCATATTGTTCCTAAACCTCTTGAATCAATAAGACCTAAGACGAGTCATTTTGTGACATACTTACTAGATACATGGACATTGTATTTATTGTCATAGTTATAGAAAATTTGTTCTGGTTTTTCATTTGTTTACATTTCCTAAACCGTTTGTTGGATTTTCTTCATACTGTGGATTATTCCTTATGAAGCTAACACAGTTTATTATGTGACATGCTTACTCATCCTTTTCACTTTGGGGACAATGTCACGCATTTCTCTTAATTGATTTGATTGTAGACTCAACATGCATTTCCTGGATTATAATTGTAGTGTGATCTAAGTGCAAATTTAAATTTGGCATATGTCTTGCAGCAGTAGTAAGGACATTATACTTTGTACACCTTTTCCAAAAATGCATTAAATTTCCTGCTTGTACATTGCAGGAGCTACAGAGAAACAGAAGTTGGTATACATTCTGAACCGAGATGCTCAGGCTCGTCTCACTATCTCTTCCCCTCTAGAAGCTCACAAGGCCAACACCCTTGTCTACAACATGATTGGAGTGGATGCTGGCTTTGAAAATCCAACCTTTGCCTGCCTTGAAATTGATTATGAGGTAATTTTAGTAATTTGTTTGGTTAATCTCTTAAAACAATTTTAAAATATTGCTGTTAATCATACTGGTGTCCATTGTTACAGAACACTTCACAAGATTGCAGATACTGTATAACCTGGAAACCAGTGTGCCAGATTGTTCAGTTACATTATGCATATAAACCATGCATATCACATAAGTATTTTGAAGTATCAAGCAGTAAATCCACCCATTGATATAATACAGTGTATATGTTCTAATAAACAATTGCTAGTTTGACTTTGTCTACCAAGACCAGTGATTGTAACCCTTTACACATATGAAGGCCCCCTCCTGCAAAATCTGCAGTAAAACATTGTGACATCTTGAAATAAACATCGGGGTTGCCAGTAAACAATCTTTACATGCATTATTTAACAGGGCAAGCTCTTTCTACCTGTATGCTATTAATAGAAATATGTGGCTGATGACAAACCAAGACATCCAGTTCTGTCAATACAGTTCACCATCTAAGCAGTATATACAGTGCTCAAATTTAACATTTTTATTTTATTTGTGAGGGGAGAAAATATCAGCTTGTATAATCTTGTTCCAGCTTACAATTGTTTACCAGTTACTTTTTTTAATGTATAATGTTGGGAGTTAGAGTAGGGACAAACTTTGGTACAGTTCTGTCCATTTAAATTGTAATTTTTGTTTCTGTTTTGAAACTTTAAAAAAATAGCCAGCTGAATTTGTTGTTTTCTTGGTTGTAAGTTTGATATTTAAAAAGGTTTGAAATAAACCTTAAAGAATTAAAATGTCATATTCTTTGAAAGAAACTTTCTTAAAAATCTTGCCCAAAGAAAATTATTTGGCATCGCATTTATTAGCAATGAAACTTTCACATTCAATAAATATGCAACATTGCAAATCCTTTTTTGGCCTTTTATACAGACAGTGAACTGCTGCACAAAGCTGTTGCAGGGTATTTCAGCTGTAATATTTAACCCATGCAAAAACTTATTAATCTGTTTTCCAATATACACTGGTTTTAAAGGCTCCCAAGATAACTTATTCAATATCAGGAATGTAGTTATTAGAGTGTGGTTATAAATGGAGGAAACAAATCAGGCTGCTTAGCTTTGAATTTTTTTTCACATTCATTGTGTAATGCTTAGAGTGAGGATCCCAAACGGATCAAACATATTTTAATATAGGTGTCACTAAACCTGTGAAAGGCAGTTCTTTCATAAATTGTGTGCAAGAAAACAGGTCAGCAGTTCATAATATCAATCATTGTGAGTTATGGACATTATGGTTGGGTGTACTGTAATGTGCTTAATGTTACTGTAGTGCAATTTGATATCTCTAATTTTTTTTTAAATCCCCAAAAAAGGAAAGACAGCATCACTGAGTATATTCAGTTGGTTTTGTTGTAGATGAACATTAAAACATAGATTGGTCCTTTGTCCGATTTGATGAATTTATTAAGCAGCCAGTATTTATCAAAAAACTGATTAGTTAATCATTGACAATACCTCCTTAGTCAAAGAGCAAGAGATGCGCACTTAGTTTGTACCTCTTGCGATGTGAATTTGATTTCTGGGTCAGGAACATGCAATGGTTAAGCGCTATCAGTTGTCCAAGGTGCATGTTTTTCAGACACCAGGTTCTTTTATTTCCTACACCTCTTAGTCTTCACCAGAGTATCAGTTTTGAGAATTTGTTATACAATTAGCATATAGTACTGATATTGCATTGAGAATTTGTCATACAATTAGCATATAGTACTGATATTGCATTGAGAATTTGTCATACAAATAGCATATAGTACTGATATTGCATTGAGAATTTGTCATACAAATAGCATATAGTACTGATATTGCATTGAGAATTTGTCATACAAATAGCATATAGTACTGATATTGCATTGAGAATTTGTCATACAAATAGCATATAGTACTGATATTGCATTGAGAATTTGTCAGACAATTACCATATTGTACTGATATTGCATACTCTTTTGCATCTCAATATCAGAATTACATTCTCATTTCAGGAGTAAAAAATTGCTGATTATCTGCAATATGAAAAGGACTCAAAACTACTGAATAATCAAACAAATTTTATGTTGATAATACTGTCAAGTTTCAAATTGCTACTGCGATACATTCCACAAACCTGGTTTGTTTTATTATTGGCAGGAGGCTGATATGGACCACACAGGGGAGGCTGCAGTGAAGACCTCGCAGCTTTTGACATACTACGAGTTGGATCTTGGACTGAACCATGTCGTCAGAAAATTCTCAGAGCAACTGGAAGAACATGGCAACTTCCTTATATCAGGTAAAGTGACTAACTTCAAAATCATATAGATTAATGTCAAAAAATATAATGAAAATTGTTACTTTTATATTAAAATAAATGACTATGAAAAAGCTGTCCATGTGAGTCAAAATTTGGGATTGGTATATGGTACATAAACATAAGAAAATGAGTCATTTAAAGAACAATGGTTTACAATGGGTCTTCTGCCATTTGCCTTTTCTGCACTGTGATGAAAATTGACACATTGAAGGATCATGTATTTGTACTCAGGGCTGTTGGGGTTGCCTTGCTAGCAATGGTGTGGTTTACATGGATATTACAAGGTTACATATTTCTGACCTCCATTTCAGTTCCTGGTGGCAGTGATGGGCCCAGTGGAGTTCTGATTTGTGCAGAGAATTATGTCACCTACAAAAACCTGGGAGATCAACCAGACATTAAATGCCCCATACCTAGAAGGAGGGTGAGTTAGGATAGTGTTATTAAGAATTAAGATTGATAAGGAATGTCTTTGTATTTTAAGATACAAGAATCCATCAGGTAAGTTAGCATAGTGTTCATGTGATAAGCTAGTTTAAGAAATATCTTACTGTGGTGGGTACATAAACTAGCTGTTGATAAGTCAAGGAATTCATAGTTTTAATTCAGCTTTAATTGGTGTCATGTAAATTGTAATTAAAGTCACATACTAAAGAGAATTGGTTTAAAATTTTTCCAGTGACATTTGGATTACTGTGTTGGTTCAGGTGTATGCCATAGAAAAGCTCTATGTTTTAGTAATGAATTGTGTATGGTTATTTCATGCAAAATTTATATTGTATATTAAAGATGTTCAAACAGGAAAATGTACATGGCATAGTTTTTTTTGTTTTTCTTTTTTCAGAATGATTTGGATGATCCTGAAAGAGGCATGTTGTTTGTAAGCAGTGCCACCCATAAAACAAAAGTAAGTATTATAAAAGTTTATTGTAGGATGTGCCATTATGCCTTGTTTTTCACCATTGGCACAAGAAATTTCTGTCTTTGGTAGCCGTTGTTGCTTAAAAAGTATCCCAGAAAATAAAGATAAAAGATCTTTACAGTCCATTTTAGCCTGGCTAGCCAAAAAAAAGTACAAGATAATGAGTTTCTTTGGTACTAATTGAGCACATGGTTGATGATAATATATAGAGAATTTAACAAAACGATGTTTTCATAGAGTATATTTCAGTTCTGGGATAAATGGATGTGTTCCAGAGTTATCCAGAATTTTTGTTAACCCTTTCATCACGGCAGACCGCATATGCGGTCATGGGGAAGTAAGTCCGTCAACACTATGGATCGAGTTTTCGGTCTAGGGCAGTGTTCTTTATTAACATTATAGTATCCGACTAAATATCTTTCGGGGTACCTCTAATAATTCAATTTGGTAATGTAGATGTTATATTTGGATTATCTCATGAGTTTAGCTTGTATACAACTAGAAATAATGAACAAAGTAAGAACTTTTAACATGTTTTCCGAATGCTGAAATTTGTATCCAAAATGGCGGCATTTAAAGGAATTTTAGAGGAGAGTTATTGGAGGATTTAAATAATTTTGACCTGATAAATTTGGATGAAAATGAGAGAAGATGTATGGAGAAACGATGGAATGCTTTTGTGGGTGACATTGATGACGATGAATAGGACTTTGAAGGTTTTGAACCAGAGGAATTGTATGCTCCATGTGGGATTTTTTTTGGACAAAGCCCGAAAACCAAAGAGATTTGTTTCAGTTTTCTGACAGAGTTGGGCACACCCGAGAGTTATATGGCTCCAGGAAAGCTTCGGATTATTTTCAAATATTCTATTCAGATAAAGATTTTGGAAAAATTGTCTGTTTAATGAACTTAAATGCGACAATCAAACGTGGCAGAGACGATAATAGGTGTGTGGACAGATCTCACCTTGGAGATCATTTTGGTCATTTTATAGAATTTTATATATTATGGACACCATGAAAGAAAGACTTGTGTTGCTACTGTGATTATTCACTAGTTCATCTAGGGTCAATTAAACATGTTTTGAGAACTTTGTAAGTTTTCTAAGAGGTAATAAAATAATTACTTGTATTTTACCTGTTTGTACCTGCATTTTAACAGATGTAATAGATATGCATATTTTTTATTGAATTAGTCATAAAATTTGATTTTTAACCTTGATTTTGACACTAAATCCAGCCATATATCTTTAACATTGGTAAAGTTATGTTGTTTCAAAGTCCACAAGTCATTTTGCTTTACAACTCCAAAGTTACTTAGTGTTGAGGACTCTATGCCTACAAAGTTACTTAGTGATAAAAGGGTTAAGGGTGCTGTTACTAAAATATGAACAGAGTGGTGTTTGTTCTGCAGGTAGCTTTCTGTACCAGTAATCAAACAAAAATTTTGAGTTCTTTTGAACAAAAGAGAGGCCAAAATTCATGTAACATTTTATACAAATGGTCACAATAGCATTATAAAGTTAAGTCTTGCTGCATTGGAATGTTCATAAGGGATGGTGGAGCAAGTAAGATGTGGCTGTATCAAATGGAGCTTGGGCTAATACTTTTTTCTGATCTACATTATTTCTTCTGTTGCAGAGTATGTTTTTTTTCTTAGTCCAGACAGAACAAGGGGACATCTTTAAAATCACACTAGAAACTGATGAAGATATGGTAAGGGAATGGTCTTATCTTGATATATTCTTGTGTCAATACCAATATACATATCCACCTCACCTCCCATTCCCACATGAAATTGGGATTGGGTTTACTGAAGCTTCTTGTCAGTTGGTATATCATACTTGTTTACTTAATGTCTTGTAAACCCTTTGAGGTTTTGTCATGAAACTTGGTATGCTTTTGTATCATGATTCATTTGTCCTATAATAATTGGGACTCGGGTCAATATTTTAAAGAATTTTTTGGTTTTGTTATGCCTGGTTAGTGGGAAGCTAGGCTTTGCAGAGAGCATCAGGATCAATAGTTTGTTAGAGTTTTGGGTTAAGTTCTTAATTCATATATATTTCCTAAATCCTGTGATAAATTGTCATTATACTTGGCATAAATTTGGTGAAGCCAAGACAAAGAATTTGTGCATGTATTTTGGTTAATGCTTTTTCATTTGCTCTTCATAAACTAATTGGGGTAATTTCTTCTCACTCGAGATGAATCATGAATCTAAGACATTATATTCTTCAATGTGTACACTTTTCCCAATGAACATTTGGTCAAGGTCATATTTTTAGAAAATTTGCTAATTTATTCCACAACATATTTGCTTTTCTCTACAGTAGTGCATTTGATTATTGGCTCAATATGCATGTATTGGCCTTTTTATCACAAATTGTGCATCCACCAATACCAATTTTCATTAGTCAACACATCCTAAACTTGAGATATGATCATGAAACTTGGTATGCATTCATATTTGTATTTTTGTTTCATATAAAATTTAGCTTTTTGTTTGTTTTTTTTACTTTTAGAATCAATCTAGAAGTTTGAAAACAGTTTTTACACTTTGTATCACTTAACTGTCAGCTGCATCTTCTTGTAGGTTGGTATTCTCTTGTATAATGATAGAAAAGTGTACTGTAAAGGAATGGTCTATTTCTGACAAGTATTTTAAGTTATCCCCATATTTTTTAAACATTTTTTTAGAGTAATATCTTCAGAACCATTCAAGATATCTTGACATAAGATAACAGGAATTGGTTTATGTTGGACTATTTCATGGTGGGGATATTTGGGTGGGTGGATGAGTAATCCAAGTATTTGCTTACTGATGGAGTAGTTGCACATTTTGAGAAAGCATCACATTTTATGGTGTTAATTAGTACATTTGTTAATTGACATGAGTTTATAAATTGTGTAATATGTTAAATTGCTTAAGTGTTTTATAACTTTGTAATGTGTGTAGAAAGTTTTCTGATCACGATCCAATACTTTACCCCCCCCCGTTTGCCGTTAACTTTGCTGATGTGTAGGAAAAACATTATCTGTTTAAGTTGCTGCTTAGGGCAATACAATCCTCGTGTAAACATTGCATCCAGATTAGACATGATGGACCTAAAAATTTCATGATGGCACAAAGTGTTCTTAAAAGCTTTTGCATTATTTCTAAATGTTGGGAAAATACACCTTTTCAGTCTTTATTTTCATCATGATAGCAGATAATCGGACATAATTTTGAATCAGACTTTTGGCTTATAGATATTAACTACTTGGTAGTTTAGGTGAACTGAATGAGGTTTTTGGCTGGTTGACATACTGACTACATAGTAGAGGAGGGACAGTGAATGCGGCTTTTGGCTGATACATCTATTGACTACCCAGCCGTGTAGGAACAGTGTTGTTGTGGGGCTTAATGGCATTTTTCAGCACATGAATGCACTGGCACATGGCAGCCAGTATTATTGGTGGAAGAAGAAACTGGGAAATCTGCAGAAAGGACCACTGACCTACAAGAAGCTACTGGCAAGCTTTCTCACATTCGCCGAATCTTGGACTTGAACCCATGCAGACAGAGGTGAGATGGCAGTGATCTGTAACGGAGAGTGCTTTAGACCACTAGGCCACTCTGGGCCCTGCAGGAACAGTGAATGAGGCTTTTAGCTGGTAGCTATATTGACTGGCCAGTATTGTAATAACACTGAATGTGGATTTTGGCTGGTTGACATATTGACTATCGGATAGTGTAGGAGACTGAATGAGGCTTTTGATTGGTATGCATATTGACTATTCAGTAGTGTCGGGACTCTGAATGAAGATTTTGATTGGCACACATATTGACTTTCTGTTAGTGTAGGAACACTGAATGAGGTTTTTGATTGGAATTCATGTTGACTATCTGGTAGTGTAATGACACTGAATGAGGCTTTTGACTATACATATTTGATTGGCATACATATTGACTCTCAGGTAGTGTAGGAACACTGAATGAGGTTTTTGATTGAAATTTGTGTTGACTATCTGGTAGTGTAATGACACTGAATGAGGCTTTCCATAGGTATACATATTGCCTAGCATGTATTGTAAGATTACTAAGATGGGAGTGTAGTTAAGTAGATTGAGTCATACTAAATTCCAGGTCATGTTTCATGTTCATGTGTTTCTTGTGAGTATATAGGGATTCCTGCAGGTTCTGGAAAAATTCTGTAATTTAAAAAATAAATTTGAGTGGTATTAAAAACTCATGAAACTTCTGAAAATCTTGAAAAGTTTTAGAAAAGTCTTGGAATTTATAACAGTGGAGTTAACAATATTGACAGCTGCTAATTTCATAGTACTGAGCACTATTTTTTAAAAAGACTTTTGAACTTGACACAATTAAGTTCGATAAACAGTTAACAATGCAAGATACTGTGGTCCTTGAGTTTGTGAAATGGTCCAAGAAAAGTTTGGAAAAGTCATGGAATTTGTTTTTGTTAAATCTGCAGTAACCTTGTTATATGATTCTTGGGGAAAATAAAAAATATTTCCCTGTTGTTTCTATTGGAATTAAGTAAAAGGTTAAAATCAATGAAGGAGTAAATTTGGTTAATTTTTAATATTTTATGCAATTTTTTCAGGTCACAGAAATTAAAATGAGGTATTTTGATACTGTGCCAGTAGCCACCAGCATGTGTGTCCTCAAATCAGGATTCCTTTTTGTAGCATCAGAATTCGGAAACCAGTAAGTTGCTTAATATATACATAGTTAGATCTGTTCCAGTAAAACATGCATGGTACCCAGGAAAGGCACTTTTAATGTGGAATGCTCACCCTTAGATGCAATTAGTTAGAATTTTCTTATTATTTTCAACTCTATGCAATCAAAGTACCCTGACATGTTTAAATTGAATGGTCCTTACCATCCTTTGTGATAATAAATAATGTATTTTTTTTTTTTACATAAAATAATCATTAGATCTGTAGATCATCATGTGATGGCAAATAAAAGTAACATTAAGCTAATTGTAATGTGTGTGTTTTCTAAGGGTCTTTGTTAGAACTTTTAATTATTGGATATTGTTCATTTTGTCAGACTTGCAAATGGAACAAAGACACGGCAGCAATATTACCACTCCTGTGGCCAAAGTTATTAGATGTAGAAGATCATGGGTTAGAATTGTATCAAACCAAAGACTGGTACTCAGCATTTAAGAGGTTGAATTAAAGTGACTGGGTAGGACGTAGTGCTACATGTTTAAAGCATGATGCCTCAGTGCTAGACATCACTATAAACAGCAGACATTGTAGTGACTTAAATTGTTTAAGATACGTTAACAATCAAAAGGCATATACAGTAGTTTTAGAACAATAAGGGTTTGATGTGTAACATTACACAATGCTAGACATCACTATAAACAGCAGACATTGTAGCGACTTAAATTGTTAAAGATATGTTAACAATCAAAAGGCATACTCAGTAGTTTTAGAACAATAAGGGTGTGCTGTACAACATGACACATTGTCTGGTTAGTCTTCAATGAAAATGGCATTGCTCTGATATCCAATACACTACAGCAGCTAATTTGAAACTATTTTTATTGTGAAAAATATTGGAGGTTTCAACAGTCTGCATTTGAAAAGATGAAATAGTCTTATCTTTAATTCCTTAGAATTCTTATTGTCTAGTAGAGTATCAATCCTAATGTGGGACTCCTGTCTTCAGGGAGGGGGACTTTGAAATGTGTTTTCTGTATAATTTTAATTTTGTTCTGGTGTTGTCCAAAATATGAATTGTTCTCCCTCCCCTCCTGCACAGCCATTCAACATGATTTCTTTATATTTCAGTTATTTATACCAAATAGCTCATCTTGGAGATGATGATGATGAATTGTTCAGCAGTGCTGTACCACTAGAAGAGGGAACAACATTTTTCTTCTCTCCAAGACCCCTAAAGAACCTGGTGTTGGTGGATGAGATGGACAGTCTGTCTCCGATAACTTCATGTCAGGTTAATACAGTACTGTTACAAGCTCACTTTAAGTCTCTTTGCAAGTAAAATTTCCAAATCTTTTATCAAGATCAATGTGCAATTGGTAATTTTAGGAAAACCAGGACTGTTTGTGTTAAAAGGTACATTAATAAAAATACAGTGTCAGTCATTTTTGTTCAGAAATTAGTAAGGGCTGTTCCAATAAAACATATCCCCCCACTTCAAAAAATCATGAGGTTGTGTTTCAAACTATTTCGGTTCTGACAGTTGATGGTTTATTAGGAAAATCGCTTCTCTTGTGGGTTGTGTTAACAAAATGAGAAATTACTGGTTGGGTTGTCAGAAGAAAAAAATTACAACTGAGCATTAAATAATTTCAACACATAGAACCTTAAAGACCCTTTTAGCTAAAAAGAGACCAATTGTAAGGCTGGAGAAAATAATTATTGTAGCTGAAAGAAGTGAAGAAGAGCAGACCACTCACAAGAAAAGCTGTTTAAACGTCTACATCAAATTTAGGTTGTTATAAAAAAAATTAAGTAATTCAGAAATGATGTCATAGGCTAATATCTGATCTTAAGATGTAAATGTGATTTCATATTTAATGACAGAAGAATATCTTTATTGCTGTACAATTCTGTTTTTAGATCAATGTATTCAATATTTTAGCAAAAAATAGTAATAAAGAATAGAATATATCTATATTGATTGTAGTTATTTTTCTTGAAATTGTTCTGAAAATTGACCTTGGTAACTGGTCTTTTTGTACAAGCCAGCTATGAGAGACCACTTGTCTTAAGAGACTGCTTTTTGTTGGCAGAAGGACAGTCTCTCATACCAAGTTTTACTGTATGAAAGAACAAGAACCATTCTATAAATCAGAGAATATAAAACAGAGTGAGTGTACATGGTTTGACTCATTGGTTGGTAATGAAAGTAAGATTTTAGTAAAAAGAATCTTTTGAGAGCTTGTCCTCCTTGTAACTAAAAAAAGTTGGGAACATCGTTTTATTACCATAATTTCTGTACCTTTATAGACCTGAGTTTGGAAGATTCATTGCTGAAATCATCAGCTGACTCTTTGGTGTAGTATTGAAGCACACATTTCAAATTCGTGTTTATCTAGAAATGGTATGGTTGTTATGGTTTTCTTTTCACAAAAGATGTCTTCATAGATGTACGTATACTGATGCAAATTTGATCATGAGCGATCAGAATTTTAAGTTATTGAATTTTAATGTCATGGTGTTTGCACATTCTACATGGGGAACTTAATTAGAATAGTGAGTCTGGAACTCTTGAGTTTTGTGCAGAAATATGGAATCCAAGTAGAATACATCCAGAAATATAGAGGTTTTTTATCTTGGATTTAGTCTCCCAGTTACATTTCACATTGATATGCATATTCACAAACAACTAGCATAGTAGTAGGAAACGTAAGCAACAAATTTATATAAATATTATAAACATGACAAACAGTATGTGGGGGAGGAGATCATGCCTCTTTTTTTTTTTTTTTTTGATTTTTGATTGTGCAACATTTTCTCAGCTTAGTAAGAAAAAGTGAAGACAATAAAGCATGTTCAGTTAAGTAAACACACATGAATTTAGCTACTCAGATCGATTTTAACCTTCTGGTTATATGTGTTCTGGTCTGTTTCTGTCCATTCTGGTGATTATGAGACCTCTGGTTTCAGATGATCATTGTGGTTCATTTTAGATGAAGAAAATCTATATATGGCAACCAGTGTTACTACTGAAGAAAATCCAAATACTTTTGAGATACCAAAGATGAATGAAATGCTCCAAATAGTATGGGAATAAAATAAAGATAATTCTATTTCTAATATTATAGTCCAAATTTGAAGTTTATAGCACGGTTAGTTCAAACGTTATAATAATTTTACCAAAACTGCACAACTAAATACTAGGAACAATTTGTTGAGTTCACAATTAAGAACATGTACTTCAGCCTGCAGTTTCTCAGGAAAAAAACTTGTCCACAAATTAATCTGGAAATCTTTAAATTGAATCATTAAAAGTTTTGTCAAAATTTTTAAGTCCACATCATCACTAGGTCAGTATTCTTCTGGGTGTTGAACATTTGCCCTTCAATTTAAAGCCTGGATGCAACCGAGGAGAAAAAAATTACCCCAGACATAATCGTATTTAAATCCTTCAAAGTTAGCGTAATTGTCCGAATCACTGTCAAAAAGTGGATGCAGTCATGTACCATCTATTTCATCAACTTCATTTACATCTAAACCATCAATTAAGTCAATATTATCTTCATAATCAAAATCTTCAGCTTCAATATCACTACCTTTGCTATCAATATCCATGTTCACATCTGAGTTTTTGTCCATTTTATCTATCGATTTTCAAATCAGCTGTTACGTTTTTAACCATGATTTTTCAAATTTTCTGTGCATGTGTGCTTTAACCATTCCATTTCCTGTTGTCAGTGAAGAAGTACACAAGTGTTTGTGATGTATAACACATGTTTCTAGATGCTACATAAACACCTAGTGAAACTATGACTGAAGGTGTATTCTGGATAAAATGGTAGTCTGCGACCAGAGGCGCAGTCAGGATAGAATGGGTTAATGCAGATAAAATGCAAACTAAATAAATGGGATCCAGATGCTAATGAAATACAAATTTTGTAACATTTTTTTATATGTGAAGAAAGGAGTATAAAAAAGTTCTTGTTAAAAGACATATTTTTTACTTTACAGATTGCAGATCTTGCCAATGAAGACACTCCACAGCTGTACACGCTTTGTGGCCGCAGTGCAAGATCATCACTTAGGGTTCTTAGGCATGGTCTTGAGGTGAGAAGATAGTTTTAAGTTTCCAGATTTTTCGCTGCCAAATCCGACAACTTTAAGCTTCCAAGTCTGGTACTTGAATGCTGAAAGCAAATGTTTCCCATAATTGCTGCATATTTTTTTCATTCAGATGGCATTAATTGTGGACTAAAGAATTATTGAGCCATGAAACAAATAGGAAGAGGTAAACGAGTTTTAAAATAGCTCACTTATAATCCATTGATTAAACATGATAGACAAACTAATATGACAGTCCTCAATTTAGCCTAAGTTTTATAACTAATTTCTCTTTGTACTGAGAAGACAAATTTTTATTAATAAAATGAGATACAACCAGTTCTTATTCTTAAAATAGAATAGAGAATGTGAAGCTGTTGCTAGGTCATTTTATACAATTTATGTATTTCATCCAATACAAAAATGTCCTATTTGCATGGCAGTAAGTTCAGCCATGGCACGTTTTAGGATGTATATGTGTCCCAATTAATTTGAAATAGTTTGATCATTATGAAAGAATGTTAAACTGATGATGTGAATGAATGCTCAAGTAATGGTGCAAATCAGACCTTTTCGCCAGTTTATCTACACATTTTTTGCCAGTTTATCTACACATTAATAGCACTAAGATAGTAGAAGGCCATGTGAGGAAAGAAAGCAGTCATATAATGAAAGAAATTTTGCATCATTGTTTTGCATTGGAAAAAGCTAATACACTGCTTGGAATGTTGGAATAGTAGAATCCTTTATATTGATTTAAGATTTTGACAGATCTATGTTATGTTTGGTTTTCAGTAAAAAAAAAACAACATTGAAATGCTGATAGATAATACTGTGAAAAATTAAAAATATATGATCATTATGTAATGTAATTGAATATATTATACAGACAAATTAGACTGGCGATGTGTGAATCAAAAGACTGGTGATGTCATGTGCTGCAAGATGTTCTTCATGGGTTGACTTCATTGGAAAACAAACATGCTGAAGATTGCAAGGAATAAATATCTTTGTATGAATCTACAGGCATTGGGAAGCCTGTTAATATATAAAACTGTTGTTTCCCTTGATTCTGTTGGGGGTTTTTTTCTCATTTCTTCCTAAGGGCTTTTATGGGCTCTTACCAACAGTCATACTGGCTACCTATTATAGCTTGTTGTGTGCTGAAAAAATGGTAGTAAACTCGAAACAACAGCATTGGTTATTAATTAATAGATTGCTGGTTTGATTGTTTGATGTTCATTATGATCATTGTGAACACAAATTTTCTAGGTATCTGAGATGGCAGTGTCAGAGCTGCCAGGTAACCCAAATGCTGTGTGGACAGTGAAGAAGAATATTGAGGGTGAGTGTTCAGAGTTTCTATTTCTATTTTAAGTTAAACTGCCCTCAATGCTTTTGTATTAGGCCTTTGTGGATTAGTGTTAAACTAGTGTACTCAGAATCACAGATAATAGTTTCTTGTCCCACTTTGGGCTGCTAGTATGGCCCACACAAACCCATAACTTTACAGGACTAGGTTACTGTTTAGATGGATTTTTTAGATGATTTTTGTCATTTGAAGCAGGCTTTAGCAACTTTTTTCAGTAGGTTGTTTGTGCCACCATCTTCTACTGTCTCAGACCAGTAATTTTTGTAACATTTTCCCATCAGCTAATTTTGGTACTATTTGACAGCAGGCATTCTGGCCAAAGAGAAAAAAAAACCCCTTAAATGCTGTGCACAAGATACCAGTTTTAACTTGAAATATCTGTCTTAGTATATAAAACAACAAAACTTGTAAAATCACTTGTTACAAGGCAAATTATTGCTTAACCAGTTGTTATTAAGTGTGATCATTATCCTTTGGATGATTGGCCATTTTGAGCCAGCTGGGAACTCAGAGATCAATATAGAACCAGTAAATTGTAATTACCATATTTTTGAATGAATTGATGCTTTTGTCCTTAAATTAAAGACCTGCATCACTTCATCATGTGTTATGCAGCACACCACAGATGTTTTTGTCTTATAGCAGATTGTTAACAGTGTTGAACATTTAAAATGTGCAGTTTTTATGTTTTACACAGATAATAGGATATTGGAAACAACAGTACATGATTTTATATGTGGAAATGGAAATGTTTTTATTTGAACATGCAAATGATATATTCAATTTGCCATTCTCAGTATATTCGGTGAAAATTTTCCTCAAGTTAATCTTTCATCAAAATGTTAAATTTAAAACACCCAATTACTCATACTGTAACTTCGGGGATTGTATCACCGATTTTTGTGTAAATGTAAAACTTTTATATATTGTGAAGGAAGCAAAATTATTATTTTTTTATATATTTTAAAGCACAATTATTTCCAATGACCAAATCATTAGAACAAGATGTGTGAAATTAGAATTATAATCATTACTGACCTTTCAGACACTTCCTTCTAGCTATTTTATGTATTGTTGTAAGTAATCCTAAAACAATGCAGTAATTTCAATCATTATGAGTGTTGGTATAAGGCATTGGCTTTTATGGCTGATTTCTTAGGTTTTAGAAGAAACAAAATGCCACTGCTTGAATACATGTTTTGATGTCAGTATTTAAATTCAATCCTCAAACTTGCAGTAATCCATATTCTGTCAAATGTGTTAATTACAATGCAGTATAAACATGGACTATTAATATATCTGATGAAACTAGCCTGTAAATAACCCTTGTGTTGTAACCTTGAATTTAAAGGCAAAAAAATGTTCAAAGTCACTGACTGCTGTCACAAGTGCATTCATAGTTATTGATGGGAATTTAATAAATTTGGTATTTTATAGTTTGGTTTGTATTCGTTTGAAAGCTGATGTATTGTGTAAATGTGGCAAAACAAACATTTCAAGATTCCATTTTGAATGTTAAATAGCTTATTGGCTAAGACTTTTTCATTGTTTCATTATATGAAACTAAAGGAGTTATTAAAACTGATAGGGTACTAATTTAAATGAAACCCCTTCAATGCTTGTTGATAGCATAGTTTGTTTTTATTAAATGTGCCATCACAAAACATGGACATTATATACTGACGAGCAATACATTGACAACTTTATACCTGATGCTTCAAATTAAATTGTTGCGTGTAAACGGAATGCATTGAAATATGTCTTGAATCTTATCTCGAGCAATTCGAGAGAGTGAAATATTCAGATATACTGTAGATCTAGAGCTTATAAAATGTTGACATAGCATTGATTTTTTTTTTTGTCATGTTGTTATAGAGTATTGTTTTAATTGAGAAATATGAAAATAAAAATACAGATTTTCTTGGAATAAAAAATAGTCTAATATGGTGATTTGCTGATGACAAACTGATCAGCTTAATGGTTAACGGATTTACTCAAAAGAATACAACCTATAGTGCCCAGGTTCTGACAGTTGGATTCAGTCTTTAATAATAAGCATTTGTATGAATTTTAAGACACTGTTAATCTTCTAAAGAAAAGGAACTATGATGCCGAAATATTCAATCCCTTGGATAGGTGCCTGAAGATTGATGGTTAGCACAGGTATGTAGTAATTTTTTGAAGGAACTGAAAAATTTTCACAACACTACATGTTTACTTCCATAATGTGCTAGTAATTATTCATTGTAATCAGTACAAAGCCATTTTGAAGAACTTTTAATTATAACTTATATTCAGTTTCACACCAAAAAAATGAAAGTGTGGTTAGCTGAACAGCATTTGTTAACAATGAAATGGACTTGGAAAGTTGTCAAGGTACCATAATATTATGAATGTTTGATTTTTAAAAAAATCTTCACATGCAGAAGAACTCTTTGGAAAAATCAGTAGGTCAAGATAATATCAATCATCAACTTTGAACTGGATATAAAGTATAAATAAACAGCAAACACACCATACAGCATTTAATCATTGCTGACAATGTGTGTGTTATTGAGAGGGATTTATCTTATAGTCTTCTTAATCGTGTCTGTAAAGTAAGAACAAAATGATTTTTCATTTGGAGCTTGATTGGTGTAGGAAAATAAAAATCAACATAATTTTCTATTAAAGCATAAGAAGCAATGGTAGGATGGGAATAGATCTGGATTTATGCACTTGGACTTAATTTACAAGAGAGTATATACAGTATTTTGAGTTAAAATTGTGTACACGATTTTTCACATTTTAAACATTTAATAGAATAGTCTGGTTCACCTAGAAGGAAGGATTGTATCATTTTTCTTTCTAACATGACAGACAGCTATTATCTTGGTTTAATTACCAAGAGCCATTTTCTTTCAGCAGTAACATCGATACAGGAGCAGATGCACCATTCAGACTCAATAGTCATGAGATCAGTTTTTTTGTCTAGACTTAAAATTCGTATTGTATTCAAGTATTTTAATTTTTTTGCTCTGGTGCTTCATGACTATTGGGTCTGTTTAAAAGAATTGCATGTCATTTTCAACTTTCAGACATTCTATTTCAGCTTCAGCATGTCACCTGATGCCCCAAATTGATATTGTTAAAATTTAAAAAATGCTTTTTTTTTTTTGCATATGACATCTGATGAAAAGCAAGACAAAGCCTTTACAGTTTTATCAGTCTCCTGTTTTGAAGTTTCATTGCTTTCTGCCTTTTTAAAGAAAAACAGGAGACACATCCATGCTTCTGTCCATCTTTTACATTTTAGTTTTCCATTGTATAATTTAAAAGCTTAAGATATTTTTTAGGAACCGCTCAAGAGGCCTAGTGGTTAGTGTTTGCCTCTGATGCGAGAGGTTGTAGGGTTCGATCCTTGGTCGAGTCGTACCACAAAGACTTACAAAAATGGTACTAACAGCTGCCTTGCTTGACGCTCAGCATTAAGAGGTTAATGTTAGAACTGGTTGGCCTGGTGTCAGGATAATGTGACTGGGTTGGACATGATGCTACATGTCTGGCATGATGCCTCAGAGCTAGACATCACTATAAACTGCCACACTGCAGACATCGTGGCGATATGACTAAAAATATTTTTTAAAGCTACATTAAAAATCATAATCACGCCAACATTTGATATTAGGAGATGAAACTTGTATCCTTGTACATCATGACTAGATGGTGTCACATTCTACATGTTGGGTATTATCTTAAAGATTAATATCACAGCTCAGTACTTTACATTTTCGATCACCTTTCCTTGTACTTAAGATATTTCAGATTGAGGGATAAAATATTGCATGCTTGTACCTCATTGCTAGAAAGGGTTGCATACCATCTTTTAGGGTTAAAGTCGTGGCTTTTTCTTTGCACCACACCTTCAATTAAACATTGTAATTTTAAGGCTGTTTGAAATTGTGGAATGAAACTGTACTTTTTGATTCAAAAGTGTGAATACTTGTATATTAGACCAGAACAGCTTATGGAATGGTCTTGTCTCATTTTCGTTCATAAGCATAGGGTTTTTTTTGTATCTCAGCTCCTCCTAAACTACTTTGAGGCTTGCAATGAAATTTTGCATACATTCATTCATCCCATGGTGTCCAAGTTTATACATGCCAACCATTACGCTTTTGGTTTTTTCCTCACTAGATTACGCCTTACATGTAAATGTATTTGGATTATGCTTTTTCAATATATCCCCCCTCCCAAAAAAATTAATAATTTGTTTTCTCAGTTTTATTAACATTCCACTAATCGCACAGAACCTATTCTAGAAAAGATGGCTTCTGTATAACTATGACATAAAAGTACACTTATCTGCAGACTAGCGGTGACTTTCCTATGTGTTATGTTCAATTTATAGCAGCTGCCCAATTTCCAAGAAGACCTGTTTCTATTTATAGCAGAATTCTAGGTTAGGACAGAACAGACTGGTTTTCTAACTTTTAATCTTTGCTCACATGTTTTTTTGTTAAAAATAATGTGAGAAACAACCATTCTGTAGGATTTTGGCTGTATTTATTCTAGTTGATGCATATGTTACAGCAAAAATGTTTCTCAAATGATTTCACAGATGGATTAGAAAGAAAAAAAACCTGAAAAAACTGAGATGAATACATGAATAACAATACAGTGCCATTCTAGTGTAGCTTCACGCCCATTGCAGGCTGTGTGGAAAGGATTTTAATATTGGTCATAGTGTAAAACAGATGTCTGAAATAGATAGTTTTCCTAACTCCCCTACTAAGATAACTTCTTTTTTTTTTTACAGCAGAACTAAATTGTGGAAATGAATTTTATAAATGCAGTGGCCTTGTTTTATTAAGCTCTTAATAGAACATTGACTACAACTAGTGGTAGAATACAACTTTGGTCCTCTGTTCAAACGGATGCTTCCTGGTGCCAAAATATACATGTTTTGCACATTGAATTTTATTATGTTATATGTGGATTATGCTTTTTCTGCTCAGATTACTCCATTTGTCCACTTAGATTATGCCTTTTCCTTGCCAGGGGTTGGCATATATGCTAGTTGAAAATGCTGATGCTTGCTCATCCAATACGTTAAAGTGGCTATTTTGAAAAATCTTCTCATTGCTCTTCCTTTTGAATGGTAATCTGAGTTTCTTCTGACCCCTGACCCTCTATTTTTAATATTTAAATTTTTATGATGGGGTGTAGGGTCACAGTCCATTGTGTGTCAAAAAGTTGGAATTTGCCAACACCATTTGGTGTTGGCATAGGGTAGCTACTTACTAGCTGGTCTAGCAACTTAAAACAACCTTTCATCAAGATATGCCTGCATGAAATCGAAAAAGAAATTTATCAGTCTTCTCTATCTCCCATCACATTGCTTGCAGTTCGGTATAGTTATTGTAAGGTTTCTATTAAACTCTTGACTGAACTGGCTTATGCATTGTGCACAAAACTTTAATTGCTAATTCAGTAGAAAAAACTAAAAGTGATGGATTATACTGTGTATGACTTGTATAGCACCAATCTTGAGAAGTTGTTGCATCCTGAATCAATCCATAGTCAGGAAACAATTCAAACGTCTAGTTTTTCTGTTCTGAGGAAAATGAAACTGATTCCAGTGGAAACCTGAAACCAGTAATTATATTTCATAAATTTTGAAATAAATAAAAATGCTGAGGACTGCCACAAATATAATCGAGGCAATATCCTACTAAGAAAGATTAAAAATGCTTGTGCTGCTGGCAAATCATCTCATCCCTCTTCCGTGTGACAAGTGTTGTTTCACATTGCAGGTGCTGTCGTCCAAGTAAAGGTTATATTAGTAAAGGTATTCCACATTTTGCATCACACTTGTTTTCACTCACTAACCCTTTCATCACTAAGTGACTTTGTAGGCATAGAGTCCTCAACACTAAGTAACTTTGGAGCTGTAAAGCAGAATGACTTAAGGACTTTGAAACAACATAACTTTGCCATGTTAAAGATATCTGGCTAGATTAGGTGTCAAAATCAAGGTTAAAAATCAAATTTTATGACTAATTCAATAAAATGTGCATATCTATTACAACTGTTAAAATGCAGGTACAAACAGGTAACAACAGGTAAAATACAATTATTTTATTACCTCTTAGAAAACTTAGAATGTTCTCAAAACTTGTTCCATTGACCATAGATGTACTAGTGAATAATCACAGTAGCAACACAAGTCTTTTTTTCATGATGTCCATAATATATAAAATTCTATAAAATTAACCAAAATGATCTCCAAGGTGAGATCTGTCCACACACCTAAGTGACCTATATCGCCTCTGCCACGTTTGATCGTCGCATTGAAGTTCGTTAAACGGACAATTTTTCCAAAAACTTCATCTGAATAGAATATTTGAAAATAATCCGAAGCTTCCTGGAGCCATATAACTCTCGGGTGTGCCCAACTCTGTCAGAAAACTGAAACAAATCTCTTTGGTTTTCGGGCTTCGTCCAAAAAAAAAACCACGTGGAGAGTACAATTCCTCTGGTTCAAAACCTTCAAAGTCATCTTCATCGTCATCACTGTCACCCACAAGTGCATTCCATTGTCTCTCCATACGTCTTTTCCTCATTGTCAAACAAATTTATCAGGTCAAAATTATTTAAATCCTCGAAAACTCTCCTCTAAAAAATCAATCAAACGCCGCCATTTTGGATACAAATTTCAGCATTCGGAAAACACGTTAAAAGTTCCTACTTTGTTCGTTATTTCTAGTTGTAGACAAGCTAAACGCACGAGATAATCCAAATATAACATCTACATTACCAGATGGAAGTTATTAGAGGTATTCCGAAAGATATTTAGTCGGGTACTATAACGTTAGCAAAGAACACTGCCCCAGACCGAAAACTCGGTCCATAGTGTTGACAGTCTACTTACCCTGGACCGCATATGCGGTTTGCCATGATGAAAGGGTTAATGTTGCAGTTGTTTGAATTATAGGAATGAAACTTAGTGTACCTGTACACTATTGCTAGAAGGTGTGTTGGTGTCCTATCTTCAAGGTCGTTATTATGTCTCATTTTACATTTCTTTGGTACTTTCCATTGAAATGATTTAAGATTAGTGGGTGAAATATGGTACATTTATAAATCATCGCAAGAGATATGTCTTCTGTCACATTCTTGGTCAATAGGGTCAAGGTTAAGGGTTTTCTTTTTATCTTTTATCTGGTCTATAAGGTTAGAGCTTTGAAATTATAGTATGCAATCTGATATATTATTGCTTTATGTGTTTGTAAAATGTATGGAATTTACAATGCGTGAATCTGATCATTCAGCACATCCTTTTTTTAATACCAGATTGTCACCTATAAGAGACTAATACATTTTTCATAGACATAGATTGAAAATATCAAGCTTTGTGGATTTCTTTTGATTTTGTTACACAGAGAAGAATTGAAACACAAGTTAAAATCATTTTATATGTGACATATGCCACTCAGTAGGATAATTATATTCATTTACTGGTTTTCTCTTTATTTTTCCTATCTATTTATCTATATTGCCATGCATTTTTGCAAGTGCAACTTGGACTCGCTTACAGGACCCTTCTTTTAGATGAATATAACTTGCAAAGTACACTCTGGCTGAGAAGATTGTCATGGAGAAATTACCTCTTTTTTTGTTTCCCAAAAAGGGTAGGAATGTGGTCTTGTAGTACAAGAGTATTGTGTTTTGCAACTTTTATGATATAAGGTATTGTGTTTTGCAACTTTTATGATCTTCTAACTTGGATAGTTGGAATATTAAAACTTGGCACTGTTGCACCAGGTGTTGATCTCACAGACAACAGTTATGGAATGCAAGGTTTAAAGTAGTATGGAGAGGGGTGGGGGCAAGTAAAATGTTGATTATACTTGAAATATTCAAGTTTTTATACTTTTTTTTATTAAAGTGGCCAAAAGAACAAGCATTGTTATCTTTCAAGAAAGATGCCTCTAAGCTGATCCACTTGTTGTAGTTCCTTCAAGACTATATGTTAGCTTGGTGAAAACAAAGACCTGCCATTTGGTTTAATCCAACTGGTGTTGTTTGAATTCACTGAAGCAAGGGATTCAAGTTTTGCCAACCATTTAAACAACCATTGTATAGAAAATTACTTCATAGTGATCATGCAGATACTATTTGTGAAGCTTAAGCACAGAGCAAAGAGGATTTTTTTTAAGGGACAGGTTGTGGTTCCCCACTGTTTTCAGCTGTTAACACTGCTTGTTATCTAGCATATCTTTCCTAATCTATCAGTCATGAAGTAAACCTAGATGGCAACAGAGTTAAGCAACTGAACAGAAAATGAAAGTTCTTTAAACATCATCAAATAATGCTGCAAATTTAAATCAAAAGATAGTTTTAAATAGTTATAGGGAGAAATAATTTGCTTTGATAGAATTTAGTGTTTTTTCATACCTGAATCTCATATAGGCCTTCAGAGAGTTCTGGTGTTTCCTTGGGCTGCATTGAACCTTAGAGAATAGTAACTGTTGCTCAATATTGTTGAATTCAGGCAGGTGTTTGGACATCCAACACCATGCCTACTTTATATTTTCAGGTGCTGTGTGATGGATGCAGGACTGGCTTGAAGGTGGGTACATGCACTTTACAGAGATACCAATGAACTGATATCTTACCTCTTTAAAGATTAAAACATGCTACACAAAATTGAAACATTTATAAGAAACATGTTTTATAAACACTGCCCCCTTTATAAAATGACATAGGCTTATTTCTGTGGCTATATACATGTGCATATAGCCTACTCTCATAAATCCAGTACCATATACAGGCAAAAGAATTTGACCTCATAAATCAGGTGGTTGGTTAAAAGGGCTTATTTATCAATCTCAAGTTTAATGAGACTTTGAAAAAAAGATTGTTTAAGATGAGTAATTATTAAATACATGGCTTTTGAGGCATGTTCTTTTTGTAAAATGGTTTAGTAAATTTTTCCAAGATTTCAACATTGCTGCAAATCGTAAGCTTTGGTCACAAACTCTTAGGAAACAACAGGATGCATTCTCTGTTGCACAAGTTTTAGTACCATATATCTTCTCTCATAAGTTGAGTCAGACTGCAAACAGCAGAGAGTGTGATCTCCTGGTGCATAATGTGCCTGCAGATCGGGGTCTGTACTGTTTGGTCTACTGATTACTCCTAACAAACTACACAGAGAAAGATAGATCTGACAGCACATTATATGCCAGTAGATCTGGGTCTGTGCTGTTTGCAGTTGGGCTGATCTTCTAAGCAAGAATATATGGTAATGCCCATAATTAAGAGCTGCTTAAAGTGAACCCACAAAAAATGAGTTACATTTAGTTGTAACGATTTTGGTTGGATTAATGAGACTAGACTGTCCTTTCAGTATTTTCTCCAGGTTGTATGATTGTGCAAATCTCTGCCAAATTGAATGAATCCCTCATTTAAAATGTGGAAACGAAGTGATAAAAATTGTATACAGCTGATTTGCTTTGAGCATACAAGCATCTGACTTTTAAATTAACTGTCATAATAAAGTGTTAAGCAATAGTCAAGCTCTTTGATATTAAATTAAGTGCCTTTTACAATGACATACTTAAATTAACTGTCATAATAAAGTGTTAAGCGATAGTCAAACTCTTTGATATTAAATTAAGTGCATTTTACAATGACATACATGAAGTTTTTGGTATTCTGATTATAATTTTCTAGTGTGTATGGTCTGGCGCCATTGCCACAAAATACTATTGCTCTGTTGCTAAGAAAAATGTGTATATTTTATCTTCATTTATTTGTATTTATTACAAAAATTTCTTGAAACATAACTTTTAATAGTCATGACCTTGTATAAAATCTGTCCTTCCTTGAAATTGTTTATCCCTTATTATAAACATGCCTGAGAGGAATTCATCCTCTTTATAAAAAAAACCCTGGAGAAATCACTGCCTTTTGTAGCATATTATTGACACAAAAATAAAAACAACTGGACCTATTACAAGAAAGAACAATTTTGTTATAAATTTTCGCATATAATTGTCTCTGACACCTGACCATGTGATCATTATAAGGTAATATATATTTCCAGACGAATATGATGCATATATCATTGTGTCCTTCGTCAATGCCACCTTGGTACTGTCCATTGGAGAGACTGTAGAGGAAGTGACAGACTCTGGCTTTCTTGGCACCACTCCCACCCTCTCTTGCTCCCAACTTGGAGATGATGCCCTTGTACAGGTATTATATTACTTCATTTTATTCTTGTGGCATTGTGATCATCATAATGTTAGCTTAAAGTTTGCTAATGCTGCTTCTCAAACAATTTGCAAAATTGCCTTAAGAAATGACACACACATTCATCCTGTGATCTAGTTGGTTCTAAATGAAAATGGTACTGCGAACAAATCCAGCATCTCCATGATAGTGGCTGTCGTGAAAATTGATTTATGGCTGCATCTCATAAATTCATGGTCATATAATCATAGAGTTTTTGCTAGAAGACTTCTTGTAATGTCTTGTAGGTCCTAGATGAAACTACATATGGTACGTATTGAAAATCTTGTTATCACTACTTAGTGAGGGAGAAGGCGGTAGCAGGGTGACCAAGCAATCTTGGGTGCTAATCATTGCAGATTTGCATCTCACCAGGATTTGAGTCTCAGGCTTGGCTGATGTAGTTTTCTGTGCTTTTGGTTCTTCTTGGTTTTTTTTTTTTCCTGGGAACGTCCTCCACCAGCTATACTGATAGTGATATCAAAATGGGGTTTCGTCAAAGACATTGTCTAGTTGGTTCCAAATGAAAATGGTTTGATCTGATGTCTAATTTCAGACCTGTTTACCCGACCGTATTTGTACGGAATAAAGGCCATCCGTACGGTCATACGGTCATTGAACTGAAAATACGATTTGAGGTTGCATTTATTTATTACTTTTTAAAATTAATTTTTTAAGCCATTTTTCTTTCCGTTTTGTTTCGTTGTATCGTCTCTTCGGTCCGCATCCGCGTCCGCATTTTGTGCCACGTCACTTATTTTGACATTCTCAACATCCGGTCGTTTAAACAAAGGAAAATGCCGCTGACAAGAAAGTTTCAGCACGAAACTGAGGATGAAAATGGAAAGTCTAACACAGAAAGCAGCATTTTCTACCAGTTTATTCTACTCTGTGGCTATGCCTTAAATTATCGTCAAAAGGAGAACATTTTGTGCATTGCACTGTTTGCAACTTAGACTTTTCCTGTGCACATGGTGGAAGGAATGACTGTTCACGGCATGTGGAATCGGGAAATCATACAAAATTGAAATCATTAGTGAATGGAAATAGAAACATTTTGTCAATGATGAAAGGAAAGGAAGTCATTGATCGAAACATACTTCAAAAACAAATAAGACGTGTTGAGGCGATTCTATGTGAGTTGATCGCAAATATGAATTTGTCATTGAGTACAGCTGACAAGTTAACAGAAGCAATGAAAAATAATTTATTAACCTTATTTCCATTCTAGTAAATATTGACAAAGATGATACTAGATTTTATCAGATAAATAAGATTGCCTTCACCCATCTAGATAAACTTATTATTTTCTAAGTGGATGGGTGGTAACAATGTCTGTCATAATGTTTTATATCAAGTCGTCCTTAACCAAGTAAAATAGAGAATTGGCTTTAATTAAAATGTTATGGATATGTGTGAAGCTGAGAAAACAGAAATTTTAGAGAAAGTAACGGAGGTAAATAACAATAAATTTGGTTATGTTGTGTTTTTTTGTGGTTTCTATCACTATAATATATGAACATATGAATATTTAAATATATGAATATTTAAGTCAGTGGTGTTCAATTTCTGCATATTTGTGCCTTGAAACACAGAATTAACTGAATACCAGCGTCTTTGCAAACTAAGAGTTATTTACACAATATTGTATAGTCATTATGTCGTGTAATACTACATAATGATAATTATAGTATATTGATAGTATCTACTATTTGTGTGCTGAAAATACTGACTGCGGTCTGAAAATACTGACAGGCATTGCTTAAAATACTGACAGGAAAATTTATGGGTAAACAGGTCTGTAATTTGGCTACCATTGCACCAATCTTTAAAATCTTTTTATTGGTTCCTCAAATGGATGGTAATAACAGCATGGAATTTTCACTACAAGATTTCTTAAGATATCTGATTGGTACTAAATAAAAATATGCCAATCTGACATCCAACATATTCGCCATGGTAACTGGCTTAAAAATCTTTTTATCACAGTTCTATGTGAATGGAAAGTCATATGGATGTGGGGCTATCATAAGAAAACTTATGGTGATGTCTAGTTTTAAAGAAAATTGGCTTGATATGACATCGTTGACCAATATGGCCACCAGAATCTTGTTAGCGCTGCTCACCAAAATGGATGGTCCTATTAACAGTTTATATATGTATATGCTTATAACCATACACATGCACACACATACACTCACATGTGTGTGTGTAGAGAGAGAGAGAAAAACACATGCACATATAGATTAAGATCACTGATTATAAGTCAGAAGTCACTTGTAGCATAATTTTTCATGGCACTGTCAGACCTGCCACAATTTTGCCATAAATCTTAGGAAAATTACCCTTAACCCTTTCATCACTACAGACGAAAAATTGGTTCAAGGAAAGTAAGTCCGCAAACACTATGGACAGAGTTTTCGGTCTGGGGCAGTGTTCTTCTTTAACGTTATAGTACCAGACTAAATAACTTTCGGGGTACCTCTAAAAACTTCCCTCTTGTAATGTAGATGTTATATTTGCATGATCTCGTGAGTTTAGCTTGTATACAACTAGTCTAGAAATATTGAAATAAGTAGGAACATTTAACGTACCGAATGCTGAAATTTGTATCCAAAATGGCAGCATTTGAACAAATTTCAGAGGAGGTTATCGGAGCATTTGAATAATTTCGACCTGGTAAATTTGGATGAAAATGAAAAGACGTCTGGAGAGACAATGGAATGCACTTGTGGGTGACAGTGATGACAATGAAGAAGACTTTGTAGGTTTTGAACCAGAGGAATTGTACGCTCCACGTGATTTTGTTTGGACGAAGCTAGAAAACCAAAGAGATTTGTTTCAGTTTTTTGACAAAGTTGGGCACACCCGAGTGTTAGATGGCTTTTTGGAAAGCTTCAGAATATTTTCAAATATTCTATTCTGATGAAGTTTTTCAAAAAATTGTAAGTTTAACGAACTTCAATGTGACGATCAAATGTGGCAGAGGCGATATAGGTGTGTGGACAGATCTCACCTTGGAGATCTTTTTGGTTCATTTTATAGAATTTTATCTATTATGGACACCATGAAAGAAAGACTTGTGTTGCTACTGTGATTATTCACTAGTTCATCTAGGGTCAATTGAACATGTTTTGAGAACTTTCTAAGTTTTCTAAGAGGTAATAAAATAATTACTTGTATTTTACCTGTTGTGTTACCTGTTTGCACCTGCATTTTAACAGTTGTAATAGATATGCACATTTTAATGAATTAGTTATAAAATTTGATTTTTAACCTTGATTTTGACACCTAATCCAGCCAGATATCTTTAACATTGACAAAGTTATGTTGTTTCAAAGTCCACAAGTCATTTTGCTTTACAACTCCAAAGTTACTTAGTGTTGAGGACTCTATGCCTACAAAGTTACTTAGTGATGAAAGGGTTAAAATATGGACTAATGGCATGCATGCAAAAACTAGAGAAAAATGATTGTTGCCGAAAAATCTGGATAATTGGTTCTTCTGTGTTTGATATGGATCCATGTGATCTATTAAAATTAGTAAAATTAGTCAGGGAACCAGACTAACTTTACAGCAGCACCCAGATGCTTTAAACTGCACCTTTTTGTTGATGCAAAGCGTCTGCATGATCAAACTGTTATCTAATTTTTTTAAATGGCGTCCAGCAAGCCCTGCATGTTTCAGACAAAAGGGAAAATAAGCTTCTTAAAAGCTTTAATAATCAACACAGAAGAATAAAAAAGTATTCAGATCCTTGTGAATAAAAGCTGGAAAGAACACAATTATGTTTATTGGACATCATGTGCCAATGTCTAGTGGCAAGAGATATGATGGTAAAAAAAATTCTGACAGTTTAGAGATAGCAACAAGTCATTGAGATGAATAGGGTTCAGAACTAAAGTTCAACTGTACTAGTGGTAAATACAGTCTGCGTGTACTTAGCAAACTTTTCAGTTGAACATAATGTTTATTGTCGCTGTGTCATACTTTTGCGTTTTCTAGCTTTTATAATAGCAGTTATTGATATTTTGTTGCACCTTCCTGAAAACTGGCCAATCTTGTGGAGAAAAATCTGCTGCCTTACTGAGATGGGCTTGTCAGGGTTTGCATGTCTGCACAGTGACTTGTATTGTTTGAAGAAGTCTCATCATCATGATTAATTTCTTTTTTATTCACACTTTGATGAAGTGTATCTAGGTCTACTTGGACTTACGAGAGTGAGGTTTTAGAGGTGCTATAGGTTTATGCACTATGTGGCCTTGTGCACTCAAAAGTGGGCTTTTTGCAGCCATTACTTCTACCGTTGGATGAAGATTATCTGGGTTTCCTAGGGCTAGGTAAGAGGGCGGTGTTAAGTAATTAGCACTGTGTAGCTTAATGATTATTTGGCCAGGTGAGTGTGTAAGCATGTCCTTGCTTAACATCCAGTGTGATGAAGGAGGTTAAGGGCGAAGCTGATATCCAGTTTGTGTACTGCAATAACTAATTTAAAAGTCATGTTATCACAGAAGAATATTAAAGATGGTTTCAGCATTCAACAGTTAAAAGGAAGAAATGGTCTTTTATATTAATTTCTTAAAATTCTGTTTTGCCCAGTAGAGTGGTTAATGTTCTTTTGGTTTATGAATTTCATTATTTTAACTAATTTGTATCGCTGTATTCAGATTTATCCTGATGGCATTCGTCACATTCGTTCAGACAAGCGTGTGAATGAGTGGAAAACCCCAGGGAAGAAATCCATTGTAAAGTGTGCAGTAAATCAGAGACAAGTGGTGATTGCCCTCACTGGTGGAGAGCTAGTATACTTTGAAATGGACCCAGTAAGATAATTTTACCTTCCGTTTACTTATTCCCAGGATTCTTAGATGGTCAATTGCAGCAGTACAATAAGGAGCATGAAATTCCAGAAAATCTAACATTTAATCGGCTTTGAAACTAGAGCAGCCATCCAGATAAGAATCCTTTAATTGGTCAATGTTTAATATAAATTTTGATAGACTTCAATGTTGAGAATTACTTTTGTTCACTGAAATCCAGATATTCTTTGTGGTGTATGAAATTCTTTGTCAGATAAGATAGTATGCATATACACAATAATATGCATCATAGACATTAAAAATGTATTTTTTGTTTGTAAATTAAAATTTTTGTTTGATGTTTTTAAAGTTAATTTGTCTGCATTTACTACTCTATCAGTAGTAGCTTTTTTAAAAGGAAAAAGCTTGTCTCAAAAAGTTGACAATATAAAAAATAGATCATTGATTTCTTGAGAATGTTACTTTCTTTTAAAGCTTGTCCATGTAAAATGGTTAGCATTATTTTTCCAAGAATGTTAAGTATGTGTAAAGTGTACTTTGTAAAATTATTTTTTACCTGAGAATGTTACCTCAATACAAATTATTTTTTCCCCTCCTGTTAGTCTGGACAGCTAAATGAATACACTGAGAGGAAGGAGATGTCAACAGAAGTGGTGTGTATGGGACTGGGGCGTGTACCAGCAGGGGAGCAGAGATGTCGATTTCTAGCTGTTGGTCTCTCTGACAACACTGTCAGGATTATATCCCTCGATCCATCAGTATGTTATCACCATCGTTATTATTTTATGAAAAGTGAGATCATTTATCTTTTAATGCACTTTTGGGATCATGATACTCTGCATAATTCATGATGAGGTATTTGTTATACTTGGTACTATTCTATTGAAACAGACTTGGTACTCTGCAGAAACAAATTTAGAAAGTACATTCAAGGATACTTGAATTAATTTCAAATTCAGATTAAAATTATATAGAATTCTCCATTGCATTAATTAGTAACTATAAATATTTCAAAGTGCTTTCTCTGGGTTCTTTGAATGTTTACTGAAACAGTGCTTAATACTCATTCTACACAATATACCTTTCCCATGTTATAGGACTGTTTATCACCATTGAGCATGCAAGCACTACCAGCTCCCCCCGAGTCCCTATGCATCATTGAGATGGGAGGAGCTGAAGCAAAAGAGGAGACGGGTGAGCCAGGCTCTGTTGGAGGACTCTTCCTCAACATAGGCCTGCAGGTAACACTTCTGATGGTCTTGATATTTTCAGCTTTGTCTATCTACATTGAATTAGAGAATGCATTGGATGTGGGAGGTCGTCAATTCAAACCCCGGCCAAGTCATATAAAGACAGAAATATTATTAACAGCTCCCTCGCTAGGCACTCGGCATTAAGAGGTTAGTGTTAGGACTGGTCGACTTGGTGTCATGAAAATGTGACTGGGTGGGACATAATGCTACATTTCTGTTGCATGAAGCCCCCGATGCTAGACATCACTTTAAACTGTCACACTGCAGTTATAGTGATATGACTAAAAAAAAAATGTCAAAACAAAGTAGGTGTACATTATCAGGTTTCCACTGAAAATTTCCCATACACATTCTACAGTGATCAATACTTGAAAAATGACTTTAGAAATATTACAGCTTGTAAGAATTTAATTGTGTTGTGTATCAGAATAATTGAAGCAGAATATATGAAGATGCATGTAAGCAGGAGTCTCCAGCTCAAATCACCATGAGTGCCACATGGGGATTAATACATTGGCCAGAGGGCTGCATCACTGATACCTTTGCATACAGTTAAAGTGGCTAATATAAAAGATAGTTGAAATGTTGAAAACAGAAAGGTAAACAATGTAACAATCATTTAATCAAAACTGGCTTGCAGTGAAGAAATATTTGTATTGAATAAAGAATCATACCATGAAACAGTGATCTGTATTTTTGTTTTGAACAACATTGGAACTTGGCAGACTTGCTTTTTTTTCCCCATTATTCTTGAAAAATAGTACAGTAAAACCATCAGATATTAGAGAATAGAGTTGAGGAATTTTCTCCAATATAAATTGAAAATTTTGTAATATGTGTAGAAGCATGCATTGCTTGGACATTAGTTAATCATAAGTATTTGTTTAAATCAGCAGCCCCACAGGCTGGATATGACTGTATTTGTTGTCTCTTTCTTCAGAATGGTGTGTTATTGCGAACTGTGCTGGATACAGTTACTGGTGACCTATCAGACACCAGGACTAGATATCTAGGATCCCGGGCAGTCAAGCTATTCCGAATCTCCATGCAGGGTTCTGAGGCTGTAAGTATAACAGATTTTATTGGTAGATTTCATTTTATTGATGTTCAGAGAAGTAAAATGTCACTTTTTTACCTTTTTTTGGACGTAAACATCTTAGAGGAAAATTTCAGTTTGCAGGTGTTCAGAGAAGTGAAATGTCATGATTCTCTTTTATCTCACAAGTTTGACATAAGTATCTCTTGTGGCAATGGCAACAGTAGTTTCGAAGTTAAGAAGTTTTGTGTTAAAGTTTTTTCAAGTCAGATATGGGCTGATACATGATGGCACTGATGCAGGTTCCTTATTCCATGGAACACTTGTTTTAGCTTTTGTTACTTTAAATTTTGAAATTCTTTCCACAAGAATAAAATATATGGTGAGATGAAATTTTTTTGCAGTTAAAATTATTTACAAATGATTTTCCTTGTAATTCACACTTTCTGAGATTTTCAGGATATATGTGCTTTTGAGCTTTGTTAAAAATTAAAAAAAAGGTTTTATTTCCAAAGAAATCTTACCCTTACCATAATCTATTTGCAGAAGACTTTACCAAAACTAAAATTGCTTGGATTAAGTGGGTTCATGCATATACATGCTATGCTATATTTAAGCCTGTAAGTTTATGGAAAGTTTCATATAAATATACTATTTCATAAATTAAAAGTTTTTTTTTTTTTTTTTTTTTTTTTTTGCTTGGAGGAACTTCAGTCCCTCAATGCCTGTGATATTTTTTTTGTTTAAAAAAACAAAATAAAATTTTTGTTACTAATAGTAAACAACTTTACATTCATATAAAATTGGTAACAAAGTATATATTTACTGGATTTTCTGATCTTTTTTTATGTCAACGGAAATGGTTATGCCTGAAAGTTATCTTCCATGTTCTGCTATTGGTAATAATTGGTGCAATTAAAGAAAATGTTTTTCTAAAAGGAAATTAACATAATTTTAATGATAATGTTTTAGATAGTAATATAAATTTTAGTAACATACAAGAAAAGGAAATTTTGATAAATATTGTGAAGATATTTAGAGCATTGTTTATGATGGTTGAAGGTATTATGAATAGCATTATCACAGGAATTATGTTCTTTCCATCTGATCTTATAAAAATAATATTTCAACTGCACAAGCCTTTAGTATTCTGAATACTGTAGTATCATTAATTTTCATTGGGCTTAATTTTTCGTGGTTTGGTTTTAAAAAAAGGCATTTTCATGGGTACTTAAATTCATGGTTTAACCTCTACAAATACTGGAAATAAAAAATATAAAAGAATCAACAACCAATGCAAATGAATGTGACTTTAATGTTTAAGTATGAGCAAAAATCAGAGACTTTGGAAGTTCAATACTTACACCATGTTTTCAACCAAGTAAATAATATCAGTCAAAGTTAATGCAGCCAACAACACTAAAATAATACTTCAAACTATGAGCACAAATAAAACACCTGTCAAGATTAATCACTTTCACCATGTTTTTGTTTGAGTGCAAAGGAAGCAGACGCAGTCAACAACATTAGGCCATTCGGTTATTGAAGTACATATGAATGATCTCTTACTTATACCACTGTCCATCAAGTTGCATCAATAATACTTTCTGAAAATCATGGCGTTAACACAATGGCTTAAGAGTGGTAAAATTCAAATTAGATACACCCCTCAGTTGCTGGACTTGCTAACGTATCAGAAGCAGTGAACACAGCGCAGGCGCTTGCTTACCAAGCAGCTAATGATACAGTAGAACCTCTGCTTCAGTCACTTTTCGGGAAAAGAAAGCAAGGAGAGGATAATAGTTAAAATGAGGAAATCTCGTCAAAGATAGCCACATACTCCAATAATGGTGTTGCTAAGGCAGCCTGCAAATTCAGTATTAATCTGAGTTGTTCCATCAGTGAGCACTGTATGGAGTATGCTGGACCAATACATAGAGTTAAAAAAGCAAAATGGGCAAGAACTTTAATTTACCCAAATCATCCTGTGGCAGTCCTTTGATAAAACCCTCACGATTTTGGCATAAATATCACAAATTTCTACAGCAATTCACGGATTCATGCCACATGCAAAAGAAATCATGAATTCCCAAATTCTCAGTTATTTTAAATTATCCAATTAAGTGTTAGTAATGATATCGGCAGTTGCTGAAACTGTTCTGTACTGCTAGTCACGATATTAGTAGAACTATAACCAATTTGTACAGTTCACCCAGTAGCAAGCATTTTAGTGTATTTTAATCTATATATATGAGTAGTTTTACAAATGCTTCTGAAAGAAAGGGGTGTCTAACTGGACTTTTTCTTCACGTATGTGCTGCCAACACTGAGTTGAATTACCGATCGGCATCATATCTTGAAACGTCTTCACCACCAAGGAAAAGAAATGCATTGCACAAAAAGTGAAGTTTAGTTTGGAATATACCAAAAATTGACCATACATTTAGCCATCAAATACCGAGATGCTTTTTGCACACTTTGTTCCAAATGTTAGCATTGGGCATAGTGGCAGGGATGAAGTGAGGAAGCCCATTGGTAGCAAAAAGCACATAAAGATTGGGAAACTACATGAAGACGACTTTTTCGAGTTTTGGAATATTTGAGATTGAAAGATTAGCATATATCATAATTTGCCAAGTTCACAGTTTTCTGCACAGGCACCGACACAACTAATTGTTCACCGTTCTATTTTTATCTTCTGGATTAATACATTTCATAATTAAGATACAATCAGTTAAAATGTTTTCACCTCCAAGGAAAACAGACTTGTATTCCACAAAAAGTGAAGTAAAGATTGGAGAACACCAAAATTTGGCCAATCATTTAGGAATCAAACATGTCTGTTTATTATGCTTTTTGCACAGTAGTCTGTCGTAAATTTTACAATTCGGAATATGCACAAGGGCTGGTATTGTTGCTCAAAGTTTGCCTGTCATACATGTACATATGTGACATATAAATTGTAAGCAATGATACAAGCCCCAGTGGGCATGTGACAGAATGATGTGAAAAAGCACACTGTTATAGCACCCTAAGCATATTTCAGTTTTGGAGTACTGTAAGCCACCTACTTAAGTCCTGAATGCAACCAGTGGCAATGTATTGTTTATAGGCTTTCTTGTTGAACATAAGGTGTCTTAGATATCAGCAACAGTGATGGTGAAAGATTATTTCCTATTGTGAGGAAAAATAAGGCAAATTTAGTGCCTCCATAGGTGCTGAAAATTTGCAACAATTTTATTCACCAAAGATAACCAGCAGGCATGAAGCCTTAACTGTTTTGAAAACAAATTTACCATAGCCAGATTGAGGAAGTTCAAGACGGCCAAAGCATCATATTATGACAAATAGCATGAAGTTTGTGTATATCAGTAAATCTTGCAGCAATTAAAGTAGTACATGTAATCGTTGTAAATAATGTTTTAGTTTTGATTTGGGATTTTCATATAATGCAGTACTGACCACCAAAGTAGATGGAGTTACTAGTGTCATATAATTTTCACTAATTGCAGTCAGAATTCACAAAGTTTTATCCCACTTTTAACTAATTGTGAGTCTGGAGGGTTGGCAGCTCTGCATTACCAAACACTGGGTGAGTTCACTGCTTGGCCATATGGGATTTGTAAAGTGGAAAGGAACAAAAAACAGATGCCCCATGATATTGAAGACATCAAGAAAACATTCTTGGAGTAAATTAACTAGTAAATACAGTACAATATTCCAGACCATCTTACAATAAATTGGGATCAGACCGGGTTCCAGGTGGCGCCAGTATGATGGAAGCCCGTGGATCTTAGCTAGTGTCAGTTTCTGCACTTGATGTCGAGGCAAATTACAATTTTACTTGCAATAACAAAATCCGGAACTCTCCTGCTGCCTGCTCATTTATGCAGGGAAGACTGACAGATGCCTGCTAAGGGTGTAAGATTTCCCTTACCACTGGGATGCGACTCGAACACTCTCACTGGTCTAACAAAGAATCTATGATTCGTTGTGTGGATCATGTCATCATTCCATATATGAACAAAACACTTCACCAGCTGCCCCTTGCACAATGCAGTCAGCAAGCAGAACAATATTTGATGTGTTTAAAGCCCATAAAAGTGCAAAAATGCTAACTATATTGAAAGACAGTAGATTCACTCTTTCTTTGAGCCTGACTCCTGTGCATACCAACTTCAACCACTAGACTTGACAGTAAGTAAAGAGAACAAAGGAGAATTAAAGTCACACTTCCATGAGTGATATACTAAACAGGTCATGGAAGCCATTACAGAAAAAAGATGTTACTGGTGATGATCAGTGCACAGTATTAGTCAACTTTGCAACCTCATTACTCAAGTCAATTCACGATGAATGGGTAATTATCAGTGATTTTGAGAAAGCTGTACTTGTTTAATTCAGCAATTTAGGGATTATTTACCTGAGAAGCATTTGTGAGTACCATGAGACTTGATTGACACGATGTTGATACAATAGCTTTGTCCAAAAATCTGTGAAGCTTTAATACTCTGCTGTAATTAGTGTATATACATAATATTTCATTAATAATGGTAATAATTAATATAATTAATATTAACTATTTCCAAAAAATAGTTATAGCCTTTACAGGGCTGTTGTTCTTTTGGATTAAAAATGCTTGGATAAAATGAAATGTGCTTTCAGAAGGATTTAAATGTTTCAACAACAGTTGAATGAAAGATCAATTTGATTAAGTATTAAATTGTATTTTACTGTTATTTTGTATTATTTTTTCTTTCATTTTTAGTGTTACTGTTGTTTGAATGCCTTATGCTTTTTCTATTATCTCTATCCTTATGTCACATTGATTTAAGGCAGCGAGTTTAAAAGTATAGCTATTGGATACCTTATCGGACATGTGCATGGAAACAAAGTAAAATGATTTATAATTCTTGTTTTAAAAGGACAAAATAAAAAAAAAAGTAAAAGCTAATATTTAATTACCAGTTTACAGTCTTGACCTTGATTTATCAAATACGAATAGCTGTCTTAATCTCTGGGAATGAAACACTAAAAAAATAGGGTTGGATGGAGTGTCATCAATCCTATGTGGCTCATTTTTCATTGGGAATTTAAGTTCGAGGTTCAGGGCAACAACAAAAACCAGGAAAATACCCCCCAATATTAATGATACTACAGTACTTTGATTAGAAAAGTGATCTGATCTGAAAATGTTTTGTAGGTCCTGGCTATGTCTAGTCGCTCTTGGCTGAGTTACACCTACCAAAGCAGATTCCACCTAACACCTCTGTCTTATGAGACGCTTGAGTATGCTTCTGGTTTTGCTTCGGAACAGTGTCCTGAAGGCATAGTAGCCATTTCTACAAACACACTGAGGTAAGCATATCCCCCATTGTGTGAATGTGTTATAAAAGTTGTGGGCACATCCATCTGTCATTTGTTTAATATTCATAACTAGAAAGTACAAAGAAATTATATAAAATCAGAAATTGCCCATCACTATTATGTGATTGTTTTATCAGGCAGATATTTCTGTCCATCTGCCAAATCTTTATAGTAGAAAAGAACATTTGTTCCTTCTTATACTAAAATCTGCTGTTTTTGATTTTTGTAACAACCAGTTGAGAACCTTAAAGAAAATTATGTGGGAACACATCATTAAAGAGGTGGTGTAAACAAAATTTATAGTCCAAATAACTTTAATGATTGAAAGTGACTAATTTGAAGTTTTGTGGCAATGTGTTGACACATATCACTCTTCTGTCTCGTGATGCAATGCCCAAAATGTTTACAACAGTCTTTAGATGAATAGAGACATGATGGACTAAATGATGATGCATTTAAGAATGGAAGATGAACATTTAGTCATCAAAGAGGATTTACCTTCAATGAATTAACTTCTCCATATTGATCTCTACTTAGTTTAAAAGTCACTGTGCATAGCATAGTTTCCATTCATGACTTGATTTTATTTGTTTCATTTCCTAACAGGATTTTGGCACTGGAAAAGCTGGGTGCAGTGTTCAACCAAGTGTCTCACAATCTGCAGTACACACCCAGGAAGTTTGTGATCCATCCAGAATCTAACCACCTAATCATCATAGAAACTGACCACAATGCTTACACAGAGGAAACCAAGCAGAGGAGAAAGCAAACGTTGGCTGATGTATGTGCATGCCTTGAGCTTTTAATTTATTTGAAAATTATTTTAAGAGAAAGATTAAAAGTGATGTCCTTTCCTGCTCCTTGGTATGTTCATCATAAGTTTAAGGTGTCATGCAACACATTGGGGGTGTCTACTTGTCAAGATCAAGGTCAGGTCTAAATATTTGAAGTTTTCCTCCACACCATCCTTTCCACTTTAAGTGTTTGCCTCAGATGCAAGGGGTCATGGGTTCAAACATTGACCATGTCATACCAGAGACTTTTAAAAATGGTACTAGCAGCTGTCTCACTTGACACTTAAATTCAAAGGTCACAGTTAGGACTGGTTGATCTGGTGTCAGGATAATGTGACTCGGTGGGTCATTATATTTATGTGGCATGATGTCCCAGTGCACAACTACACAACTACAAACTGGGACACCACTCATGGGCACATTTCCATCATCTCTCAAGACTAACGGGAGCCAACAAGATGTCCCAGTGCTAGACATCGCTATAAATTGTCATACTGCAGACATTGTAGTGATGTGACTAAAATTGCTTATGTTAAAAATTCAGATCACAAACACACACACATACACACACACACACACACACAAACACAAATCTTTCCACTGTTCAAGATTCAAGCCATTTGAGATTGAGGGATGACACTTGGTGTATTTGTACAGCATTATCAGGTGTAGTGCCATTTGAAAGTAGGTGATGAAACCTGTTATATTTTTCTGTATCATATTAAGAGCCCATCTTCATCAGTGAATAAAATTTTGTACACTTGTATATTTTAGTCACTATTGGAGAAGAAAATTTTAAACATGTTGGGAAGCTAAAATATTTCTGTTTAATGTTTTAATAACATTCAAAATTTTGGTTGAGTTATTAATAAGAAACTAAATCGGCTAAAATCCTGCAACCAGGCCCAGATTGGGTGCTCTTAAGTAATGCAAGATCAATCATTAATGTTATGTTGGATATGAGTGACAATTTTAAAGTCACATAATGTAACATATTAATACTTGTAAGTTTGTCAGTGAGCATTACCATAATTTCCTGTTTTTTCCACCTTCAAAAAAAAATTATTGTTTGCCTGTGACAAGTTTCATTTATTTTTTATAGCAATTTACAAGTCAGCTTGCTTTTTTGCAGATGTTCTCACTTTTGTCTTTTTTTCGTATCTGCAGTGAATGTTGTTGGCAGTATCCCGGGTTGTTATCAGGTGATTTTTGCTTAGGCTTTTATCACAGATGCATCAGGAAAGAAGGAATATCTTTGGAGACTGGTGATTACTGGTTACATTTATGTTTTAGATCTGGAGGTATTATCTACCGCTACATGGTACCTTTGGTTGCACAGGATGAAGGATCCTATGTCATAGCATAAATATTTTAGTGGGGGGGTGATTTTTGATGTTTTTGAAGTAATAAATCTTGTTTTTTCTGTACATTCATTGCTTTCACATGGTGCACAAGTTTTATAGAGATGAAACATCTCTTGCAGTGGGATGGTTGAAATGTTGTCGCAGGTTTTTTTGTATTGTTTTGCTATTATCACAGCAAAATTGTCATTAGACAATAAATGTACCGAATCAATTTTTTTAAAGGCCATGATAGAAGATGCCCAGGAAGAGGAGAGGGAAATGGCAGCAGAGATTGCTGCAGCCTTCCTAAACGAGGACTTGCCGAATGAGGCAATCTATGGTGCCCCAAAGGCCAGCCAGGGAATGTGGGCATCAGTAATACGAATCATGAATCCAATCACAGGAGTAACAGTAGACAAAATTGCCCTTGAACAGAATGAATCAGCACACAGGTATGGAATTAGTTATGTCCCTTGCTTTTTTTTTGTTTGTTGTGCATGTTTACCAAACATAGTTGGCACAGTATTGTGAGTAGTTTATATAGTGTTATTTTTATTTCATGCTGATGAACAACTTTTTCTGATCTTAAATTTATCTTCAGGAAAACAGTTGTGATATACTTCAGAGAATGGGCAGATGTGAATAATTCACATTAATAACCATTGTTAACAAGCGTACAAGTCAAAGGACAGAGACTTTCCAGTATAGAGTGCCTCTGTTATTTACCTTATTTTCCCCGCATATATCCTGCAGATTCGGATAATCCGCACCCTCATATAGCCTTGGCGTTTTGTTTATTTAAAAAAATCATTGGCATAACCAGCACCTTTGTATATAACCTGCACCTTTGTGTAACCTGCAACCATAGATTGATGAACCTTTTTGTGTATGTTCACATTCTCTACCAGTACTGTTTTTAGAAGGACAAAATACATCAATGCTCACATGTGGATGACAAACGATACTACAACTACTACATTTTCACTCATCTGTCCAACATGCAAATTTGTATTTACACTATCAAGTCAGTTGGCTCTGGTCTATATTCATCCCTCTGCATCAGTTCAAGTTAGTCACCCTGCCTACACTATATTCTGGTTGGCAGCCGGCAGATTTGAATTTTGAAGCCAGGTACTTGTGAGCCGGATATGCAGTGGTGTGAGATCCTGAGGCTGAATGCCACAATTGTCAATTTCGAATGTAGCTCTCATGATGTCAAGTAACTATTCAGGCATAGTACACAGTGCTTGAGCACATATGCTGTCTATAGTAGCTGTACTACAGGCTACATAAATACTGACATTTCTAATGAATCTTGTATTTTTGTGAAGTGTAAATTCAAGTTTAAATAAATTTTTTCTGTTAATTTTAAAAATGCCAAAACAAAATTATTACGCAGCCAACTTCAAGCTAACTGCCATTGCTTATGCTGAAGTGAATGGCAATAGAGCCACATGTAGAAAATTTGTTATTATGAAAAGTGTAATCCAAGATTTGAGAAAAGAAAAAGCGTTGGAGAAGATGAATCCACGAAAATGTGCTTGTCATGGAATTAAAGCAAAATAGCCTCACCTTGAATCTGACCTAAAGCAGTGGATCATGACCCAGTTGGAAAACAACTGACCAGTCTCGACAGTTGCCTGAAAGCCAAACTCATGGCGGCAGAGAAGGACATTGATTATTTTAAAGGATGAGTGCATTGGATATATGCTGTAAGTTTTTGTGAAGTCACCATAGTAGCCATAATATCCAACCCTAGCAAAATAAAACTAGAACAATTTTTAAGTTATTTAGTTATGTTTTTCAACCAATATATTGAAATATTATTACGTGTAAAAAAAAATTGTGTGATAGCCCGCACCCTTATAAAACCTGCACCCCTCTTGCAGGGTTTGTAAAATCTGGTATAACCTGTGGTATATATGTGGGAAAATATTGTAATTTCCGAATCAGATAAAACCATTACAGCCATTTTGTCACTACATTCAAACAAAACATAAGATTTGTATGCTCTGATTCAGCAGAGAATATTGTATTGTGACATCCACCATCTACAGTTACTAAACTTTGTGGATGGTGATCTCTATCAATATCTGGTTCATTAAATTAAGGTCAGGGTCACTGATTTAAAAGAAAGCAAAAATGTTTTCTGCACATGAACTGCATTTCTGTACCCTCCACAGTTTATAAAGCCTTGAGGAAAGCTTGCACTTGGGTGGGGGGGAAGGGATAGAACCTTTTTGTTTCCAGGATTGAAGTTCAGTAACTAAAAGATTGGTTTTGGTTTGTGTGGTTTAACACCATTTTTCAGCACATCATATAGACTGCGGCCAGCATATTTGGTGGAGGAAGAACCCAGTAAGACCCCAAAAGGAACCACTGAACCAAGAAAACTACTGGCAGGCTTTCTCGCATTCCCTTGTTGGTCAGACCAAGACTCAACCCCACATGGATGAAGGTGAGATGTTTGAATGCTCTGTAAAGACAAACAACTTTGACTTAATATAAATGGTTTCCACTCATAATCTTTACTTCTTCATTGTGGACAGTAAACAGATTTTGTGAATAATATAAACATGGGGTAAAGAATAACCATATTGATTTGCAAGTTCCGAGTTGTAGAATTAGTTTGACGTGCCTTGCTATGTGTCGTAAGAGGTGACTAAGTAAAAACAACCTGTTTGCCATGGGTTGTGACCTGTGTCAAAGGAAGTAAGGATCCTAGTAGTTGAGTAGAGGCTTTCTGATGTAATACACTACTTTGGCCTATACTTCTAGACAGGTGGTCAGGATAGGCATTCTCTCGACAAATCGGCTGGTCACGCAGAACCCTAGGAGGTCTTTAGTATTCACTCTCTTTATTTTTCTTCTTGTATCTCTCTTGATACCACCATTGCCCCAACATTCTATCACTTTAAATTTCCCTTTCCCACATCTTAGAAGACTTCCTAGAAGGCGGTGGCTCAACAGGTTAATCGAGGGAGTTAATTTTGCCGGCTGAGTATGTCTAACAGGAATTTGATTTTACCGAGTATAACATCTGCATATCTCTGGCACTTTAAAATTGTAACCTTGTTAGACTCCTTGGTGGGTGGGGAGCACTGATGCTGAATTTTTAAATACACCAGCATGAAAATGTTTTTAAAAAAATCAATTAAAATGAACCAAGACAGGATCTGACTCAGATGAAAAACGATGTGTGGATTCATTTCCACGCTTCATGGTAATACAGTCTAAAGATGCCATAAATCGCTTACTGCAATATCTCTGTTCATTATAGAAAACACAATAACCAGATTGATTGGGATGCCAAAAAGTGTTAAAAAGTTGAAATTGGGCTACCTACTTTTTGAATATGAGCGACAAGGTCAAACAGAAAACCTCAAGAAAATAAAACCTTTCTTCAATATTCCAGCATCGTCGTACCAAAAGTAACAACAATCTGCAGGACACCAATGCAGTTATACTCTCCTTCAATAAATCAATAGTACCCAGAGTAGTCAAAGTTGGTTTTCTGCAAGTGAAGGTTGATGTATATATTCCAAACCCACTTCGATGCTATAAGTGTCAGAAATATGGACATTACGAAGATCGCTGTTCAAAAAACCAAATATGTGGCCAATCCGGATATAACTCTCACCAGGAAGCCGAGTGCAGAGCAACTCCGCATTGTGTCAAGTGTGGAAAAGAACACCATGCCAAATTGTGATACCTGGAAACAAGAGAAGGAAATTCAGAGGGTTAAAATACACATCCAACATTCCCTATCCAGAGGCCATAGAGCTAATACAGGCAAAAATATCTCTTCGAATCAACCAACTTATTTTCTCAGTAATTATGAGTATAAAAATTGTTATGTCTTTAAACTGCTGAAAGTGAAGATAAAACTATGGCGCTGATGAAATGTGACCTAGTACTCACGATTTGCATTGCTAGTCACATTAGTGCACAAATTTAACCACCCACATTTTCAATTTTTAAACAATTTTGAATGGAAGTTGTATACCGGATTTAATGAAAAGGCAAAAGCGAAAGAATACAAAATTTTCTGTTTATATATTGCAAGAACAACTTCTGGAGTTGCATCTCATGACTACCACATTGGCGTGCTCTCTGCTTGATGAATCAGACTGGCAAGATTGTTGATTTTTACAAAAAGTATCTGACTTTCATGTAATATAATTGAATTTCTGTACAACATTAAAAAGGAGTTGTTGATATCATGTGACTGTTGGACTTGATGTTGAGATTTGTGAAGTTATGTGACTAGTAATGCAAATGGCGAATACCAGGTCAGGTTTCATCTATACCCTAGTTTTGTCTAGTCTGTTACTGAATTAAAGACATAATGGTTATAATACTTGCCATTTCTGAGAAAAATCATTTTGATATTGATTTCAAGCAGGTACAAGTTGATATAAGATAAGTTTTAAGTTTTCTAGGCCTGCTGGTAAGTACTATATATCCCTATTATTGCACATTGGCGGCAAATTTCAAATTTTTGATATGCAGTTGCAATGACCCCATACCCCAAATTAATTATCCAAATATGAAGAATGGGATGGGAATATTCAGAGAAAAGCCAGATTAGAAAATGGAGTGCTATCCATTTTAAGCCAAATCTGTGGTCTCAATTGTTGAATCTTTGAGCTGAAATGAGAAATTGTTGTCCCTTGTTTAATATATTAAAAGATGATGCAAGCCCCTGTATCAGTACAGGTTTGGGGACTATTTTAACAAATTATGAGCAATGATTTTAAAGAAAATTTATATACAACAGTATGTAATTTTGGTCTTTTGTCAAAAGTTGATTGCACCCATTTGAAAATGTTTTTAAATTATGTATTTTTTAAAAAATTGTCTCAAAGAGATTAGCTTATTTGAGATATCTTTTTGGGATTTTATTGGCACAGATCAATTCAATGTTAAGCTCTTTTTGTTACAAGACAAGATTTTAATTATTTGCATTCGTTGTTTTTTATATACTGTAATAGGAAATCTTTTCTTTAAGATGTATATAATAAAACTAATTTATGTTCATAAAGTTATTCCCACTTAGCAATATAATGCAGGTCAGCAAAGTAAAGTTAGAATTTTTTTTATTATTCTGTACATTGAAATGACATAACATGCCAATTTATAGGAATATAATCACTTGTTTCATGTGATACATTTGTGGTTTTGTATATGATCATCTATTCTGACTTAGTTGTTTTGGAGTCTTGAAAGAGAAACATCTTTAGATTTAGAAAATGCATGTTGTATAATCAAAAATGTTCTTTAATTCCATTTAGTAACAATCTTTTGTGAACCTTGAAAATATTATTTCATCCTGGAAAAACCTTAGAAAAGACCAGGAAATTTATCTTTAGAAAAGCATGAGAGCCTGTGTTAAGGTCATTGCCTAAAGGAATAAAAAAACGTTTTTGTAATAACATTAGTTCTCTATCGCATACCTCAACCAAGTTTTCTGGATATCTTTCTTGTAAGAAAGAAACTTGTTTGTTTTGGGATCAAAAGATCACTGGTTTAAGTCCCTTGTGACTGACCAAAGAAAAATGGTTTCTGTACAACATTAGTAATATACATCACAGACCTGGAGCAAATGGCCTGGATGGCTTCAGATCAGGAAGAAGCCTATGGATTTTGGGTCACTGTAACTGAATTGAAAAAAACCCCCCAAAAAAACCAATGGCTTTTGTACAAAAAGTTATGCATTACAGACCTGGACCTAACTGTAGATGGCTTGCACTTTGGATAAGAAAGTAGCCTGCTGATCTTGGGCCAGTGTGACTGACTGAAGAAACATGGTTTCTGCAGAAACATTTAAGTTATCCATATGTAGTACTATTAAACACAGTACAGGCTTATAATGCGCCCTTCATTGTTTTCTTATGTTTTTGTTATGGGTTTTTTGTGTTGTTGTTTATGACATCAATACACTGTACAGGGTTTACAGGTTTCAACTTGGAAGCTGTTACCAAATAATTTTTTCTAATTGTTTCTTTATGCTGTCTTTAAAATTTTAAAAATTGTGTAGTTTATAGTTTTTAAGTTAATTTTCATGGTTTAATATTTTCAGCATTGCTCTAGTGAAATTTGCCAACAGTCCTGAGGATACATATGTGATTATTGGAGTTGCTAAGGACCTGGTGCTCAACCCCCGTTCTCTAAGTGGGGGATTTCTGTACACATATAAATTGATTAACAATGGGGAAAAATTGGAACTTTTGCACAAAACAGTAACTGATGAAATGCCTGGAGCTATAACAACATATCAGGGAAGAATTCTGGTTGGCATTGGAAATTACTTGAGAATATATGACTTAGGAAAGAAGAAACTGCTGAGAAAATGTGAAAACAAAGTAAGTATGAACATTTGTGTAAATTTCCTAGTGTCATGCCATACTTGGCATGCCATATGTCCAAATGTACCGTAAAATACCCAAGTTTAATCTTGTGAAAAAGAGGGGGGATACTTTTTATTTATTAGGCATGTTGGAGATTTTTAAAAAATATTTTTGACTGGGTTGATGTAAATAATGCATTAAGTACGAGTTTGTATGACAAGGCAAAAAAAAATTAAAACAAAAAAAGCACACAATCTTTTTTGATGGCAGTATTAACAATCTCACCAAATGGTTGGTTTCTCTGTTTTGATATCAGCTATTAAATGCATTCAGGATGTGAATGATTTTTTTAAAAAGAAATTGAGAATTGATAAATTTTCTAAATTTGCACAAGTTCATTACCCATTCTATATAACCTGCTATATTGGATGATAAAAAGTTGGTAATAATGACAGTATACATTAGGATTTTAATTAATCTGTAGCATTATTGCTTCTTAATTGTGATTAAAGAAAAAGCTTGCACATATTTTTTAGATACTCTAAAAGATTTTCATATTTTTTCAGGATATCCCATCTTTACATGTATATTTGAAATGCACTTTAACAGTTTTCATTTTTTGTTTCAGCACATACCAAACTTTATAGTTGGCATTCATACCATGGGCAACAGGATAGTTGTGGCAGATATTCAAGAAAGTTTTCACTTTATCCGATACAAACGGCAGGAGAATCAGCTGATTATTTTTGCCGATGACACAAATCCCATGTGGGTTACAGCATCCTGTATGCTGGACTATGATACTGTAGCAGGAGCTGACAAGTTTGGCAATATCACTGTGGTTAGTTGCACAGCTCTTTAATTGTGTACATAGAAGGGTAAAACATTTGTACATGCAGCTCTAAAGCTTAAAAATATTTGGTGCTGGTAATGACTTAAATTTTGACAAGGTCTATTCTTCACTAGCTTGCAGCAAATTTGCACCAAGCAATAATTATGATAAAATGTTAAACATATTAACAAGTAAATGTTATATTCGTGCCATATCCACTGATAGGCATATAGTGTTTAACATGTCTGCCCATGAACTCTTAAAAATATTTCCGTTGAGTATTGTTTGAAGAACTTAATGGATCAACATTAAGAAGACCTAGCTCAGGTTTGAATATCAGTTTTCTTTTACAGAATTTTGACATCTTTTTCCTTTATGTTATGTTGTACTGCATGTGTAGGTTTTTGGTAAAGGTTTTCTTCTAGGGTATTTTTTGTGCAATTCAATGTGAGAAAGCTTGCCAGTAGCTTCTCGTGAATCTGTGGTTCTTTCCATGGATTTCCCTGTTTCTTCCTCCACCATTAATACTGGCCGCCATATATAGCCTATTGTGTGCTGAAAAATGACATTAAGCCCAGAACAACAACTTATATTTCCTTCTTTTTTTTTTGCACCATATAACTGCTATTATGCTGAGGTACTGTTAAATGCTCCTGCATGCATGCATACACAAACACATATGTGCATTACTTATTTAAATACTTGCATCAATTTCTTTTTGTTCTTTGCATAATTTTTTTCTCCGTGTTTGACTTTGAACTTTGCTCAATGGTTGATGTAAAACTTTAGGTTCCTGCTCATTACCTTTTGAAAAATTTAATGGATGAATATGAAATTGAGGATAAATATGTCAGAATTGATGTTCAAAACAGTTCCTTGAAATGACAGTCTTAAAACGTTTTTACTTTTCCTAGAAATCAGTTTATGTACATTCACAATTTGCTTGTGGTTGGGTTTCAGATATATGGAATTTCATTTACTTTGTTAAAATTTGAGTTTTAATTTATGGCTGTAATCTTGTTGACTGAACCACGAGTTCATATATAAATAATCATTAATCTTTCTTTCAAAAGAAAACATAATACATGAGGATAAAGTGTCCAAATATCAATATTGCTCATTGAACAGAGAGCTGATCTTTTATATTATGAATGCTGCTGAAGGAATTGGGTTGGGATGATATCTCAAAAAAAGGTAAAGACAGCTTTGCTTCTCAGCATTTGACAAGCATTGAGATGACATTTTCACCACCATTGCCCTATAGTGGATGCCTGTGTAGGAATGGGAAAGTAAAGATAAATACCTTTTGGGATATATTAAATCTATGTACATTCAGGAAGTATAAATGTCCATGTGTGTTGCAGACAAGATTAGGACCCAATGTTACAGATGATGTGGATGAAGACCCAACAGGAAACAAGGCATTATGGGATAGAGGTATGCTGAATGGAGCATCTCAAAAGGTGATTAAAAAAAACAAACCAAAAGAACATCTGACCTCTGCATATGTATATATATATATATATATATATATATATATATATATATATAAATTTTTAAAATGTAGCTTAATTTGCTTTGGTTTCCATTTACATTAGAAAATATCCAGTTTCTGAAAATAATGAATCTTGGTGCTGTTTCTTCTGTAATGTAAAACAGAATCATAATGAAGGCAATAAATTTGGAATTGAAAAATCTGTGCTCTAAGGTTGGTTATCATATGAATAATTCACATATGTATGAGTCACCAGATAATGTGCATGGAAATGATGTATAAACAATCGTGTTTCACCTGAAACAAGTGATTAAAGCTTCTTAACTGATCCATGTATAATCAGAAAGATTGCTTTGGATTAATGGAATATACTTGTATAACAGTGACCACAAGACTACGTTGAATTTTTTAACAATCACATGTACTACATAAGTCATTAGAGTGTAGGCTGGGATATTGTCAAGATGAAGTCCAAAGCATAGTTGCATTAATTGAGTCTGGCTGCACCACTAATGGTCATGTGATACAGGCATAAATTTGCATTCAATTTTAGTAATCTTATTAAACTTATCAAAACATGTTTTATATACAATACAGTTTTATTGAAAAAGATTCAAAATACACTTAGGCCTATTTTCTTGCTTGCAAGAGAGTGTTTGCCAATATTAAGTGTACAGAGCTGTTGAATTTGATTTCACTGTTTCTGTGAAATATTTGACAAAAATGCAAGCTAGAGTTTGAGATGTCAATTTCATGGGCAGTCTTCTTTTGCAGAGGTTATGCATGCCAGAGTTCAGTTATTAGACTCTTTAAGTTTTAGTGCTGAAATGCTTAAGCATCCGCAAGCATCTTATGACTTCACGTGGGAAGAAGCCCAAGAGTTTTTGAATTTGCAGTAAGTTCTTGTCACATAAAGTAAAACAATCTTGTTATATGATCACTGAATAACAGATGGAATGGTCTTAATAAAGATGAAGGTATGCTCAGAAAAATTATAACCTAGTATTTGTCTGGTTCATGCAAACTACTCTTGGCATACAAGAAATTAGGTCAGTTAATTGAAGATTCTGTGATTCTACAATACTTAGTTTCTTTGAAACTGTTAGACCAGTTGTCAGTTTTGGTATGACAGATTGGACTTTGGTTGATTACTCTTTGACATCTATCATGGTTAAGTGGGTCTGAATGTGTTTAATCATTTTAGAATTTGACATGAAAAAGGATTTGGATACTGTGAGTTTGATTTCTGTTATAAACTCTATGAAAGAGCCAGTCCAAGTCTACTTATAGTTTGATAATGCATTTCACATTAGAATAGACTAATACATCCTTATATTCATCATTATTTACATACAAATTAAACAATGCCTGTTGTTACACAGTTAACTCTGCCCAGTGGATTATTTTAAATGGGTCATAGCATTACTATCTGACAAGACATACAAGAAAAAATAACAAGGCTTTGGATATGTAATGGAGAAGGTGTCAGAAGTGGAATTGAGATTAATCAAACACTTTATATAGCATGTATCAATTTGGGCACACCTTCTGGTACTTACTGACTTGTGAGTCACCTTGCATGGAAATGATGTATACTATCCGTGTTTCACCTGAAGCAAGTGATTACAGACTTTAGTCTGATCCATGTATCAAGGCACTCATTATATGTAAGGAAATATTTGTGTAGTAAAGTTTATTGACCCTGGTTTTTCTTGCGTATTTTGTCAAATGAGAAATATAACTTGGTCTGTGTGATTATATATGGGAAAGAAGATTGGTATTTCCTAACGGTTTGAAAATGGAGTGGATTTAAGTTTGATGATTACGATATTTAAATATTTGTTAATTTTCTTTTGACTAATGAATGCTTTGGTTCCCAAAAACATAATAGTTGTAGATAGTACTTTCAAACCTGTATTTTAGATAAGGGGGTCCACTACCTTGCATTATCTGGACAGGACAACTTGAACTAGATAAACAGGTCTAGTTCATGCAGTGAACAAAAAATGATTTTCTTTTGAGGGTTATTTCCTTTTCACACTGTTATATTTTGCTGCATAGGCATAAAATGATTAATATAATTTCAAGCACAAATAGTATAGAATAGGTAGATGATTGTAGTGATTGCATTATAAAATGTTTATATTGGTAGAGCATATGGAGTAGTTGCCCTGCCCATCCATCAATCTGTCATACCTCGTCTTGTAGGTCAGTTTTCAAAATGCTGTGAAGGGGCATATGAGTTACATAAAGAAATTTTTTGTTGTTGTTTTGGAAAATGGCCTAGATTTGACATTTCATTCCTGTTTATTTTTCAGGCATATATTGAGGCCATATTTCATGTTGGTGAGGTCATAACATCCCTGCAGAAAGCCACTCTAATCCCCGGAGGATCTGAATCCCTGGTCTACACCACACTATCAGGGGGAATAGGCATGCTTGTGCCATTCACCTCCCATGAGGTGAGATATAGCATAAACATAGGTGTTTTCATAAATCACTCTCATCTCAGTTGTGTTGGATCAAAATTGCAGTTTAACACCACTACATTTTACTGTTGGTGGAATTGGTGTCCTTCATTTCCCTTAAGATGCATATTCATAAGCCACCCTCAATTTTTCCAATCTGAAACTTTATACCATACTGTTGGGTGGGGGGATTGGTGTCCTGGTGCTTCTCACTTCCCTTAAGATGTGTATTCATAAACCACAATCGATTTGTTGAATCAGATTCCCTCTCTATACCAAACTTTGTTGGGGATTGGTATGCTGTTGCTGCCCTTGAACCATAAGGTGAGATATATAAAAGTGATGGTTTTTCATAAACTACCTTTATCTTTGGGTGGGGTGTTAAATCAGATTCCCTGATATACACAGCACTTCCTGATGTGTAGGCATGCTGGTGTCCATTCATAAGATGTACCATGTAAGTGAGGTGGAGGCGCTGGACAGACCCTCACAAGAGGTGGGGAATTGGAACCGTAGTCCATATGTGGTCAGAGGGATTGGTGTTCTTTTGCCTTTCACTTACGTGATACGAGAGATGGCAAATAGGAGGGATTTTTTTTATATAACCACCGTCATCTCAGGACATGTTTTATCCAAATGCCAAGTCTACACTATACTGTTGGAAGGAATTTATGTTCTGGTGCTCTTCAGCTCCCTTGAGATGAGATATAATATGTAAAAATAAGAGGTGTGCCAAGCTGTAGTGGGAATTAATGCGCATATTGCCAACGTGATTTTCACTTTCATCCCATCCAGTCCAAGCTAATATTTTTTCCTCCATTTAGTAATTGGAGGGCCAAAATTGAAAGCACTTTATCCCAGTCTGATTCATGAATCATAGTGTGATAAGATGCTCATTGAATTTTACAGTTGTTGCTGGCTGTCTTGTTTGGCTTTTTTTGTTGTTTTTTTCTCTTTAATTGTTATTATGAGCAGTTCTTTATAACACTTTAAGTTCTCTACCGGTTCCACCATAAGTTCAGATCCTCATCTTTCTGATTTATCAAGTATTTTGAGCTTCAATGATGAATATCTCACTCATTAATGTCTAGATGGAATCTTTTGTGTGTTCTCTTGGCTTTATCAAAGCTTCTTTCAAGAACCTTACCTCATGTTAGCATCATTGAAAGGGAGCGAAATCTATGCTTTGTCAATGGAGGAGTTGTGTATGGTTCAGTGCTTACTATTATTCGGTTTCGATTTACAAAATGGGTTTCTAAGAGTCCGCTACCTTCATTAGCATCTATTCATATCCAGATTCCTTGTTGCTGTTGTATCTGTGCGGGGGGATGCTCAAGATAGGCTCTTTGCTCATTTGGACAATTAGGATTTTATTTGGTTTCTGCTAAAAGAAGAAGGAATAGTTAGAATAGTCATATTCGCCCATTTAAGGGGTTCTCAAATTGTTATGGTCACCATTTCCAGGTGGATTGTTCTATCAAACATTTTCATCAGTCCCTCACCAAGTGAGATCTTTCATTAACAAGAATTGGATCCATGTGGTTGGTGTTAATACTACATCTTGGGCCTATTTGAACTTTTAATCTTTAGATGATGTCCTGCATCAAAAGGAAGGTACAATTTTCTTGCGCCTCAGAAGAGGTCTTTGCATGATCATTGCATGCACCAGAGCAAGGGCTTGTACTCCACATTGGGTCCAGTTGTGAGAGCACATTATGTGGCCAATTGATCTACCAGCCTTCATTCAATAGGAAACAATCCTATAACAGTGTAGCTGTATCTTGACTTACCAGCCTTCAGTTGGAAACAGTCCTTCAGCAGGGTAGTTGCATTTTTCTTTTTAACTCTGCTGGACTCTTACTACAGAAGAGCTTATGGGATGAACATTCATTTGTTATCCATCCATAACTCCAATAACAAAAGTTTGTCATTGCTACTCCTCTTAAACTATGTTCATCCCTTTTCTTGTTGGTTCCAAATGAAAATTGTACTTCCACATCCATTGCAGCAGCCATTTTAAAATAAAGTTTTTTATACTCCTAAATGGATGGTTATATCAGTGTGTTTTCACTATGCCTAGTTGATCTTCATTGATCTTACATCCACTATGGCAGCTACAGTTTTTATCTTGAAAATCGTTACGATATTCCAAAATAGATGACCATATCAACATGGGTTTTTTTTTAAAAGATTTATATCTAATTTGTCTTAAAAGAAAATGGTATCCAGTATGGCCCACCACTGCAGCTAGTTTGAAAATCTTGATCTCCGGTGCAGAAAGTCAAAGTGACAAAGTTTTCAAATTTTATTTCCACTCCTGAATGGATGGTTATGTCAACATGGGCTTTAGACAAAAATGTCCAGTTGGTCCTAAATGAAAATGGTGATAATCTGACATGCTATGGCCAGCACATAACAGCCTTCCTGAAAAGTGTATTGCTACTCCTGACTGGATGGATGGTTGTATCATCACCAGGTTTTCACTAAAAGACTTCTTTTTGTGATGTCAAACTAGTCGTAAATGAAAATGGTGTTTATCTCCTAAATGAAAATGGTGCCGATTAAAGGTCCAGAATGGACACCACAGTGGCCATCTTGAAAATCTTGTAACTATTTCTCCTGAATCTTTTTGAATGGAAGTTTTGTTGACATGGTGTTTCTACCATTTGACTTTTGTAATGTTAGTCTTAAAAGAAAATTGTGCCAATCTGATGTCTAATATGGTTGCCTCAGTGGCCATCTTGAAAATCTACACTGCTTCTGATTCCTATTGAATGGAAGTTGTATTGACATGGTGTTTTCACTGACTTTTGTAATGTTAGTCTTAAAATCATGTCTAATATGGTTGTCACAGTGGCCAGCTTGAAAATCTTGTTCTGGCTACTCATAAATGGAAAGTAATTTTGACCTTGTTTTAATCAGAAGAGTTATGATATCTGTTTTACAAAAAAACAAACTGCCATCAATATAGTCACCATTTGGCTATCTTGAATATGTATGTACTTATCCCTCATGGATCTTATCAACAGTTAACTTGTATTGTTAGCTTGGACTGGGGACATCACAAGCTCAGGAAGGGAAGCATTGCCATAGAGGTAGGTAAATATCATATAAATTAGTTTGATAGTCAAAAAGAAACTTCTTTTTTATGCCTTTTCATTTGTACAGATATTAGCATACTGGTGCACTTGTCACATCTTAGGACACAATTCTCTTCATTACCTGTTAAAATTGCACAGCTGAGAGATCAGTATGATAAGAGCTGTGTTTTGTCATTGGATTTCAGTCTATTACAGAAATTTAAACGGTTTTTAGAAAATCCTACATGAAGAAGGCATCTTTTTTGGCTTAGATAATTAGAAATAAGTCTTAAATTTGTCTCCTGGTATTATACTCTTATTTTTAAGACAGATTTTCATTTTAAATTCTGGCATCATATCAGGAGTTTATCCCAGGGCTATTCCATTTAAACATACCCCTAAGGGGAAAGGCACATTCAAAAAAGGGTGACCACCCATAGAAGTGATTTTTTTTTTTCCATACACCACCAGTCATAGAAGTGAATTTTGGACACTCATGCCCATGCATAGAAGTGATTTTAGAAGTTCATGACCGTGCATACATGACAGTTTATTTGAGTTTTAAAAAACCCCAATATTTACATGGTTTAAGATCAATGTTTAAAAGCACAGAAATTATAAATGAAATAGATTAGCAGGGTCATACATGTGAGTTTTAAAAATAATTTTGAAGTTAGACAAGGTAATAGGTATACTATATGAAGGGAATAAAGAAATAGTAAAAATAAAAGATGCCTGAATTACTTTTATTGCCAGCAAACTTGGAAAGTGTTCCATATAGACAGTGAACATGCAGCTTTAATTGTCTTATATGAAGATGATGCATCTCATATCACACTTTGTACACACAGTATCATTGGATGCTCTTCTTTACATGTTTATATGTTCAAACAAACATTACCATCCTCTACACACACACACATATATCAGGTTGTTGTCTTTCCTTGGCATTATTGTTTTATCTTGTCTTAATTTGTCAACAATTACAGAGGTAAAATTTCTGCAATTTTCAACCAGAGCACTCTTTGAATCTGCAGATGAATGTAGTTTAGAAACAAAACAATTTCACAAAACAGTTTTCCCATGACAAAAAACATAATACTTTGAAATATGGTTGTTTTTCATGAGGTCAGCATATTTATAGAACCATAAAAACCATTATTTTCAATGATTTGTGAATAATTTGTCCAATTTTCAGTAATCTATCATTTCAAATCAAAACTTCAACTTGTGTGAAACATTTAGACACCACTTGATGTCTTCAGATCAGTGAGAATGCAGAGATATAATTGCTTTAGAGGAAATATTTCAAAACTCTTCTATGAATGATTACATTAACTGGCTGGAACTGGTATGTTATCTTACTAATCAAGTAACAGTGAATTATTTATGGAGAGTATCAAGCAGTATTTGGCCAGCCAATGGCAGATCCACAGTGAATAATAAGAACATGCTGGAAACCAGTCCATTTCTGACTTACATAGAAAAGTACAAGTTTTTCAATAGTTCCTCTGAACTGATGTCCTAGAATTATGACAATAAATGGTGTCTAAATTTTAGAATTTTCTTTTAACTTAAAGTATAGATGTCAAATTATTAGTTATTGTAAATTTGTCAATTATTTACAAGTCACTGTGAAACTTGGGTGGGGAGGGGTTTGGTTTTCTTTTTTATAAAACATGTTGACCTTGTGAAAAGCAATAAAAAGACTTTTCAGGATATTTCTTTCAAGTCGCATGAAAACTCTTCCATGTAAATGTTTTTGGTTTCTTAAACTAAATGCATCTGTGGATCAAACAAACCCTGTATGGTTGAAAATTGTTGATATTTGACACACCTAATATTGGAACAATTAAGACAAGTATGACAATAATGCCTGAGAAGAAGACAATTTTGCATACACATATCATATTAATATCTCTGTTTTCTTTTTTTTAAAACTGTTTGTTTTACATACATACATGCATACATACATACATACATACATACATACATACATACATACATACATACATACATACATACATACATACATATTATCAGCTGGATGGAGTTGCAGGAGTGTCCAGCACCAATACTGATGCCTGTGGTTTTACAGATATAGTTTCGAAACTCAGTATTTTCTGGACAGTTTTCAAAATATACAGACTTTAATCAATATTTGTTATTATCGGATATAATTTCCAAGGGCTGTTTACATGATGGAGTGACTTTAGGCATTTTTTGTTTACCAGAATGTATATATATATTGCATTTCTTTACATAAAATTAAAGGTTAACTTGAAGAATAACTATGCATGGCCATCCTTAAGGTAAAATTTTACAGTTCACATAACACTGGTGAAGTATCAGATGGCAAAAAGGCAATGGCAGCTATTGTGCCAGGCTTCACAAGCGTTTCATGATATGTCAGGTTTGTGCCAGAATAGTGCAGATGAAGGTCTAACATGAGCTGATCCCCCTTCTCATTTATTAGCACAACAAAGGTGTGGTTTGGCTTCAAGGTAAATATCATTGCCTGTTTATGTAAAACTCGAACAAGCTGAACAGGAGATTTGGGAAAAGCTCCTGGGTTAGTTGGCCACCATGTTTCAGCTGCAATCTCAAGTTGTGTATCCACCTTAAGCTTTGTAATTACTTCATTTACTGTAAAGCCTTGTGCTTTCTTTAATCCACAAGTCACACGCTTTCTGGATTATACCCATGAACATGGGAAGAACATCTGTGACATTTTTTAAATGATTTTGTAAAGTACATCACAACGCTCTTTCTGTGTGAAACATGTAAATTATATTTAACAGTGCTCCAGATAGATTTCATACTATTCAGTATGGTATGGGTCAACATTGTAAGAAATCATTAATAGCTTGTTCATATCCAATATCACAAAATAACTGAAAATTAGTTTAAAGTATAGGTTGTAACTAAATTTGTGATGAGACAATGTTCAAAATACTAGAGCAAATTTGTTTTTTTATGTATTAGCTGTATTGGTAAACTCTTGTTAATCCTGTACTTAACACTTACTGGCTGTAAATAAGTACAATGGCTTCTGCAAACAGTGTAGACCTGGATCAGTTTCCACATCCATGCACTGTTTGCAACTCCATCACTATATGTGCCACTATAAGCCATTAACAGATGGATCAAATTTGAAAGAAAGAACTGCTCATTGTTGAAATACAACAGATGAAGCGATAAGGGTTAATATTTGAAAATGCTCAGTTGAGTTTTTTTTTCAGGCTAACACCATTTTGAGCTTTCTTTGTAGTTTTGCTTTTAAACTCTGACAGAATGAAATGTTTATTCCAAGTCAATCTGAGTGAATATCCTAACATGTCTACACATGTTGACTACGAGTTAAAAGGGTGAGACAAAATGTGCATGCCAATATGCTTAAGAACCAAGTACATAATGATTTTTTTTAAACATGCTCTTAGAAACTTGTCTGATTGGACAACCACTTAAAAAATATACTAGTTCAGTTTCATTGACCTTTTCATCACTAAGAACTATATGATGATGTCTCTCCCATTTTCTCTCAAGTAAAGATGAAAGATTTGGCAAAGAAAACAATAAACAGCAACATAAGTACTTCATATATATATATATATATATATATATATATATATATATATATATATATACACACACACATGTGTGTATATACATTTACTGAAGACCATTTGAAATATTTTTACTTTAACCCTTTTCCATGGTGACAAATCGAGGATTTTAATAAAGTAGCTCCACAAATGAGATTTTTTATAAAGTAACTCAAAAGGCACAAATTCGGGCATAGGGGCACAAGTCAGTTAATTTTAGATCACTCCCATTTGATTCCTGGTTAATATGAATGATTGGATAAAGAAAATAAGTAATTACCATTAAAAAAACATCAAGATTTCATGTGTATTCACATTTTTTTCATTCTGTACTAATTTTTAAATATGTACAAGTCGAGGCTTTTAGTAAAGTGTGACTAAACAAAAGAAAATTGGGAGCCGGTAGACAATACCACATGTGCTACATGTTGAGGGGGAAAAAAGACGCAATAATATAAAGAAAAAAAAATCATACAGAGTGACAAAAATGCCTCACATTATCACCATGCCCCATTCTTACAGGACTCTATCATAACCATATGATACGTTCCGTTGTCAGAACGGGTCATGGCGGTAATCTGGTATTTTAGCCAATCATTTTTTCCCTTCAGATTATTGTTTTGTTTAATTTTTCTCAACACCAAGATAGCGTCGAGCACCTAGGGACAGTACCAATCAACATATAAAATGGGCTCAGAGTCGTAAATATTAATACACCCATAAGTGAAAAATGTACGCGCGCCTAATTTCCGTATTTTTCGTAATGCAACCATTCAGATCATATCGACAATTTTCCCCAAGTTGATACTGAGACAGTCTAGTAGTTACGATTGGTATTACTTAATAGCGTACATTCAACCAAGACTCAGAGGCTCGTATAGTTGCTTATATTTTAATTATCAGTCTTACATGCACTAAAAAATACTACAACGGGAAGGCACTTCTCTGCCTTTTCACGCTACCTATCGAAGAATCAAGGCTGATATTTGAAACTAAACTTGTCGTAGCGTAATAAATTTATTACTGATATTTAGCTCTTGCATTCAATTTCATATGCTTACAAAACATTTCCGTAGAATTTATACTTACGGAATGACAGATCATTTTTCCCACACTATCACCCAACATGACTATGATCGCACTCAATTAATATGCCAGTGTGAAGCATGGAATAGAATACTCCCCCCCGTTCTAGTCAACTGACAATCTGTTTATTTCTAGGTTCAATATCCAATTTTCGGTTAACAAATGAGAAGACAGCATTTCATTCTGTGCGTTGTACTTGCTTATTAATTGCGCGTGATCATGGCCTTGTACCGTTGGAAAATGACCTGGCATTCCAGAAATGTACATCAAAGTTATATTATGCATACAAAGTCGAATGGCTGAGCTAAACATTGGTACCAAATTCATTTGCTACACGCAGTTTAGCTTTAAAGATCATGTTGTATGAGAAAGGGCATACTCCGTTATTTTTTTTCAAGGTCGTATTTCTTCGGAAGCACATGCTTGTCATAAAAATCATTTTAATTTAAGTTTTTGGAGTTTAAAGTGTATGATTTTCAAACTGAATTCTGATGCTGAAGAATGTCTCAACCATCTCAACCTTGTATCTGTCCTCTTCAAGTTCTCACCTCTAAAAATTTCCACAGCTGACTCTAGGCTAACACTACCGTACTGTTACTAAGCAACCTATCCCCACATCTTCGACATATGTGTTGTTTTTATCGCCTTTTTTCATTATTCTAAATATTCGGCTGCAGCATCCATACAATATATGGTTATGTCTGAAAACTTTGGAGATCCATGTTCTGATTGTTTCCATATTTACGTTGCAGTTTATCGGAAATTGCCGATAGTTATTCTTTTTCCTGAAATTCCACGAATTACAAGTAATCTGCAACGACATATTTTGTTAATAAAAAAAAAGGGTCGGGACAGAGGAGAAAACAAAAACAGTGGCATGACAGAAGCATATTATTAAAATAAAATAGGCACCACCTATATAAACATTTTTTCTTATGATATGTCATGGCACAGAAGTGATTATTGTTTTTTGGTATGTTTAAATGGAATAGCCCCAAAAGTAGACAGTATTTCCAGGAAATTTTATTCCCTAATTTTTTTATTTATAGCTGGAAAACCTTAGCATAGTAGTATAATGTGATCATTTCACCCATGTCTACATTAGTTGGAGTCTCGTCTGGACTAATAAGCGCATTTGAAAAAAATACCTTTTGTGGGTCGGTTTTTAATGGGGTCTTCCCGGTTTCTTCCTCAACCACATACACTGGCCACCTTGTAATACATCACTTATGTGCTGGAAATGGTTTTTAAACTCCAAAACAAAACAATTGAGCTCAATGTTAAAGTTTTGTACTTTATAATTAAATAAAGATCAGGTTTGACAAAACGTTCTCAATTTACATTGCAAGGAATAATTATACTTCTGCCTGTGTTTACAGTTTTGAAATGAATTTTTTTAAACAAAAGAAGAAAATAAAAAAAGAATGGACTTGGACATCCGTAGTGAAGGCATATCTTTTTATATGTATCTGTTGACACTTTTGCAACCATATGTTTTAGTAAGTTGTTACTAAGTAAATTCTTGTTATAACTGGACATGAAAAAATTGTGTTTCAGGATCAAGACTTCTTTCAGCACTTGGAGATGTACATGCGATCAGAACATCCATCCCTGTGTGGACGGGACCATCTCTCCTTCAGATCCTACTACTACCCTGTTAAAGTAAGTAGAATCCTGCATGCTGTTCTGTGAATGATAAGTAAGTTACAACTGCTTGCACATGTTTTGACTCCTTGGACTTAAACTAAGTTAAAAAGAAATTGAGGACCAACAATTTTGGTAAAATTCAACAAAATTTCAGTAGAATACAGTGAAAATTTAAAAGAACTTAAATTATTGTGAATTAAATCTCCCAGAGTCCTACAAGTTTTATCACAAGTTTGAATGCATGAAGTTCCCATTATATTCCAGTAATATTCCAAATAGTCCAATGAGTTAATGTGTCAGTTGTCTTGAATATGCTAATGTGCCAGTTGCCTTAATTGTGATAATGTGCTGACAGTCTTTTGATGTATCACAAAAATAAAATTCAAAAATGTCCTTGTTTGAATCCACTATAATTCAAAATTAATGTTTCTGTCGAAGAATAGTATTGAGCTCTCTTTAATTCCAGTGAAATTAGGTTGAATAAATAAATCCAAAGAAATGAAAACCTGAACACGATAAAATTGATTCTGCTTCAAGATATGTAACTTTTAAACATTATGTAGCCCTCTACTTGACCTTCATTTTGATTACTATTTTCTGAAAATACTCATCACCTAATGGAATTTTCCATTCTAGAATATTATGAGTTCAGAATCAGGACTATCTTTTAACTCCAATTCAGGTGAAAATGTTAGTATCAATAATGATCTGAATATTTAATACACACATATAGAAAAATATTAGCCATTTGTTATTTTGTTTACCAAATAAATGTCTGGTCAGGTACACAATGAATTTGATATTGGACAAGGTCAGGTACTAAATACAAATGTGTATAATATAATCATAAAGAAAACCCAACTAATAATATAGTTAAATATGCATGACATTTAGTATAGATAAAAAATCTACATGCAAGATGAGAATTGGTATTGGAGATTTCTTGCACATGCAAGAAAGAATGGAGTTAAAAAAAGAACTTAGCTGGGAATTTACCACTAAATGTAGCATATTCATATGTGAAATGGTACCTTCGGTAATGTCAATGTATTATGAAGACTAATATTGGACTAATATGCAAGTATTCTATAGTTACACTCTTCAAATTATGGATGCATCACCTTTTTTAGAACTATCTTTTTTTATCATCCCAGCTAATAAAGTTTTGTACTTTTGGGACAGATTATACAGGTAATAGTCAACACTTGCATAAAAAATGATCAAGCAAAATTGCGACAAGTTTGCAAGATTAGTGGAATTGATAGCATTAGAGTTTAATTAATCAGAAGTAATAATTTTGCCGTAATAAAATCATCATTTGCATTTCATTTACCTTCTTTCAGTCCATACAATATTTGACACTAAAAGAAAATTATCTTGTTTATTACCTCAACCATAATCGAATAATGGCATGAAACTCAAAGTAAGATTTAGATTTGGAGGTTTTACAACATCTTTCTTTAGTGTCCAATTAGAAGTATAAAATTTGCATAATTTTGATAGATCACATTGAGAAAATGGGGGGATGCAGTAAAGCTTGCTCATAACTTTTGTTAATTGCTTTGTGGTTAAAGCATTATCTTGATGAATTTTGGCAAGATACTGAGATGTCAGTAGACTTGGCACATTTTCTTAATTACTCTTATATGTTATCTTACAGAATGTGATTGATGGTGACTTGTGTGAGATGTTCAATTCCATGGATATATCAAAGCAAAAGTCAGTTGCAGAAGAGTTGGACAGAACCCCCAGTGAGGTGAGCAAACCATTACAATATTATCATAATTTTACTGAAATTTTTAGTGGATTTGTAAACAGAATTTTTATTTTCCCAAATTATGGTTCTTGGTTTATTAAATGACATCAAGGTTTTTTGTAGATAAAGTGAAAACCCTCAAAACTAAGGACTTGTATACCAGAGTCACCTCAAGACTGAAATTAATATAAAAATATTTTCTCTTCGCTAAACCAAAACCCCATACCTAAGCAAATTTTGCCTACCCCCAACAAAAAAATATATAAAACCCAAACTCCCTTCAATCTTGGAAATGTGTTTTATTGGAATTAATTAATTTTGGTTAGCAATTATTATAGCTGGTTTATCGATGATGCAAAGACCTGGAAAATGTACCAAGGGCATTCAAGATTAAAACAATACTTGAAAAGTGAGCCAGCACTGATTAGGTCTGACAACAGGCTACTGAAAGTCTTTGCACCATTTTAAAAAAAAAAACTTGAGGGGCCCTGAGTGGTCTAAAGCGCTGTCCGCTACGGATCACTGCCATCTCATGTGTGTTTCAGTCTAGGATTCGGCTAATGTAGATATGTGAGAAAGCTTGCCAGTAGCTTCTCGTGGGTCATGGTTCTTTCCGATAATTTTCTGGTTTCTTCCTCCACCATTAATACTGGCTGCCATGAATAGCCTATCATGTGCTGAAAAATGGCATTAAGCCCAACAACAACAACAACAAAAAAACTGGCTTTAAAAGCAAATTATTGATAACTAAATGTTTGTACATAAAGCCTTTAATTAAGAGTTATTACGTTTCCCTGAACCGCTTTGGCAGTCTAGTAGTTAGATTGTCTGCCATGGATGTAGGAGGTTGTGGGTTTGATTAACGGCCAAGTCATTCCAAAGACTTACAAAAATGGTACTAACAGCTGCCTTGCTTGGTGCTCAGCATTAAGAGGTTAGTGTTAGGAATTGTCGACCTGGTGTCAGTTTAATGTGACTGGGTGGGATATGATACTACACATCTGCAGCATGATGCCCCGTTGCTAGACATCACTATGAACTGCCACACTGCAGACATAATGATGAGACTTAAAAAAAATTGTTAAAGCTATGTTAAAAATCCAAATCACACACATTTAACTGCTTATTATCTAATGTAACTTATTTGTATATATGATCCATTGATCAATTATTTTAAAATTAAATATTAGGGCTTTATTAATTAGGGGCTGTTCCATTGAAAGCAGTTGTTTGAAAATATATACCAGTGTACCTTAATTTCACAGAGTATATATTAAGATAAGAAAATTCTAAATTGCATCTATGGGCAAGTATACCACTTTAAAAGTGCCCTCCCTGGGTCCCTTGTCTGTTGTAATGGAACAGTCCTAGACATGTGGCCTTGCTTTTGATGCTTTGCTGACAAAAAGATAAAACAGTATTGTAAAAGTCAGTTGAGAAAAATCAAATAGATCTTGTATTGAGATTAAAATACTTCTTGTATGCTCTGAATGAATACTATATAGCTATGGTACAAAAATGGAGTAACTAACAAACCACATTAGTGCAAGATACAAGTAAAACCGGACGATGATCAAAGCATTCCTTAAGCCAGGCTCTTCAACTGAACATTCTGAATTAGAATAAACAATGTGGAGTATCATTCATAATTCTGATGGAAATGTAGTTTTAAAAGAATCTCATTCCTCAAATATTTCTTGTGATGAGGACAGTATTTCTGTGGACAAATATTTATTCATGTGACAGAAAGGAACATATGTTATTCCGATAATTTTTCATTCAGCATTTTAAAAAAAACTTTACAGCTTTCTTAATTTTTTGTACTGTTGCAGACACATATTCTTGCATAATTAAATTATTAAATGGAGTAACTAACAAACCACATTAGTGCAAGATACAAGTAAAACCAGATGATGATCAAAGCATTCCTTAAGCCAGGCTCTTCAACTGAACATTCTGAATTAGAATAAACAATGTGGAGTATCATTCATAATTCTGATGGAAATGTAGTTTTAAAAGAATCTCATTCCTCAAATATTTCTTGTGATGAGGACAGTATTTCTGTGGACAAATATTTATTCATGTGACAGAAAGGAACATATGTTATTCCGATTATTACATAATCACTTAGAATTTTTTTCACTGTTAGAGTTGCTAAACTGAAGGCTAATCTTGAGAAGGATGGATGAATTTAAAAGTAAACATGGATTCAGAGGGACTCCCCCTCCCAAAATTTACAGAAATAGCAAAAAAAATCACTAATTTTCAAATGACAAGAATTGCCTCTCCAGTTAATTTCAAATCAGTTTTTTATTTTTTTTCTCAGGTATCGAAAAAGCTGGAAGATATTAGGACAAGATATGCATTCTAATGGAACCTGCATCTTGCATGCAACTGAGGGCCTGATTTTGTTGCATTTTTTTTTGTGCTCCATATGACAGTATTCTGCAGACAGAATAATTCTGTGAATATACATTATCTACAGAAAGAACTTTTTATATATATATATATATATATATATATATATATATATATATATATATTCATCAGGGACATCAGCATTGTAAATAATGATCATTTGCAAATGATCATAATCTCTTCAGCTTCAGTGCATAGTAGTTATTGTCTTGAACTTTCATATGTACATGTTTATAGTAAAAAAAAACATTTTTGATTGCTTGATTATCTGAAGATTATTTTAAGTTTTAGATCTTTACTGAAAACTGACTTGTGTAAATCATAATTTTAATCATTGTGTTTTCTGCATATTAACTAGGTGTTAAAATTAGGTTTGAAAATGATTTACTATGGACATATTTTTATTGAACTTATAACAAACTATTTCAAAAACGTATGGTAAACTTTGCAAAGATTACATTAGTTACATTACAGCATGAACATATATTTCTTCACCAGGTCATGGATGCCTTGAAACATTGTGTGTGTAGGTTTTGTTTTTATAGATGTAAATAAATATTATAATATACATACAGTTCATTATTCTTTCATGTGAAACCATATGATTTTGTGTCTTGAAATATTCCAGTAAGCATGTGCCTGTATGTTTTCCTATATGAAGGGCAGAAAATCACGTACTTGGCAGCAGCACTGTAATGGCAAACTTGCCAACTGTCCAAACTTATCCTTCCACTTGCCATATTTGGGAGCAATTTTTGGTCATATCTGGTAGTTAGATATGCTTTATTTGTGGTATCAACAGCTGCCATCGTGAAGTTGATCAGAAACTTGTTTGTTTTGCTCTGTGTTCAGTTAATATAATTGATAAATTTAAAAAAGTAACTTGGATAATGAAGTCACCTAAGCAAAAGTTGAAACATAAAACAATCTATAGAAGGGAATACAATAAGGAATTTCCAATAATTTAGCCCAGTTCAAAAGACAATACTTTGGATGTCCTCCTCCACATCAAAACTGCCCTGTGAAACCATGTCCTGGATTCAGTTTTCATTTAGTTTTCTGTAATGGGTTGTGCTTCAGGTGAAGTGATGTTTTAGTGTTCATAGCACAAGAATAACTGGTAGAGGAAAAATCCTGGAAAGAACCGCTGAATCATGGAAGCTACTAGTAGTTGTCTCATAACTGACTTTTCCCACATGTTCTAATAGGTTGAAATGATGGTCAAATAGGGTGAAGTAAAGGTCACAGTTTGTCACAAAAAGCAAATTTATCGGTTATTAAATTATACTGAATATTTGCAGACCTGCCAACTCTTACGATTTTGCCAGAATTCATACTAAAATTACCCTTAAAATATGGACTTGCGGCATAAAAGCAAAGACTACAGGAAAATGATCATTGCTGAAAAATCCGGAAAATTTCTTCATCCATGTTTGATTTGGATCTGGGTTTCATATTAAAAATAGTGAAATTTGTCAATGAACCAGACTAACTTTACAACAGCACGTAAGATGTTTTAAACTGCCACTTTCTTCATGCGAAGCTTCTGCATGATCCAGCTGTTTAAAAATGGCGTCCAGCAAGCAATGCATGTTCAAGACGAAGGGGAAAATAAGCCTCTTAAAAAGTGCTAAAAATCAACACCGAAGAATAAAAAGGAATATTCAGATTCTTGAGAACAAAAGATGGAAGCGACACAATTACATTTTTTTGACATCGCGTGTTGATTTTAGTAATATGTGGCTGGATATGATTTTGTCATGTGCAATGGAAAAAGATAATTATGTCTCATTGAGAGATAGCAACAAACCATTGAGCTGCATAGGGGTTGGAGCTTGAGTTTGTGCAAATGTGCTAGTGGTAAATAACATCTACGCGTCTTTACAGTCTCTTCAGTTAAACCTAATGTTTATTTCCATTCATGTTTCCAAACTTTTACGTTTTTGTGGTTTACAGTAGTAGTTTGATATTTTTGTACATCTTAGTGAAAACTGGTCAAACTTACGGAAAATAATCAACTGCCTTACTGAGACGGACTCGTCAGGGTTGGCAGGTCTATATTTGTCATATTTGATCAACAAATCGAGGTATTCTCAGTTTACTGTGGTATGATTTTCATTTGTATGTACCATGGTACTTTTTCACTGTGCTGGTGCTTCATTGGTTTGTTTCCAAAAAAATATATGGAAAAACCCAAGTAATCTTGTTAAAAATTTATTGATATCGACACCCAGTTTGCATTTTTATGACAAAGTAATTCCATAAATAATTTTTTTTCGTACAATATAGTGTCATGAATTAATTTTGAATATTACAAATATATTTATGATCATTTATTTACATATTTGACCCTTGTCACTTGTGCCAATATGGTGACCATATGGGATGTTGTATAATATATGCAGGCCAAATCCAAATTTTTTGGAAAATTTTAGATTAAGACAAAGAAAGTGTCATTTGGCAGTTTAGTTATTTACTAGCATATGGCAGGTGCCCACCTCAGATGTGGGAGGATGCAGGTTCAAATGATGGTCAAGTTATACCAAAGACTTATGAAATTGTACTAACAGCTGCCTCGCTTGGGTGCTTAGCATTAAGAGGTTAGTGTTAGGACTGGCTGGCTTGGTGTCAGGATAATGTGACTGGGTGGGACATCATGCTACATGTCTGTGGCATGATGCCTGAATTCTGGACATTAACTGCCACACTACAGACTTAATAGCAATACAACTAAATTTGTTAAAGCTACATTACAAATCCAAATGAGAGCAGTTGTCTTCTGTTCAAATATTTTTTATTTGGTCATGTCCCTTTGATATTTTCTTCTTTGTTGAGTAAGTGTGGTTTATGTTTACTGGCTGTCTCTAAAAAATATCTTGCCAGGGCATATGTATCCTAATCTGTTTGCCTGCTTGTAACATTAATAGAGGCTTTTAAATTCTAGGCCTGAGTGTCAGCACTTAATTTACTAATCAGCAGGCTATCTGTTGTCAGCACAATGTCTTGAACAGGCTTTCAATTACCGTGTATTCAAAGCATCTTTCAATATTTTTTTATTTCAACTTTTAGTTATTAATTTTCACATAGCAAATTCATTGACTACTGTGGTTCACAACCTTTTTTGCCTTATCCCTAAAAAAAGTTTTTCTGTGTCACATGATACTTTTCCTTATTTTGGTAATTTGTGTCACCCTCCCCCCTTACCCCCAAATTTTTTCAACCCTCTAGAACATCTTTGCGACCTGTTGGTTGGGAACCACTTTACTACAGGATATTGACCAGTTAATTTTTTTGTGGGGGAGGGGATTTGATATTTGGCTATTTTGGTTTCTTTTATCTTGAGATAATTTATATACTTTAAAATGATATAATGAATATGGTGAATGAGCTAATATGGTGCAAATCTAAGCAATACATTTTTAGCTATTGACAGGTGGAAGTTATGTTAAAAAAGATGTCAATGTCCCTAGCCCATATCATTAATTTGTTGGTCCCTAATATAATGTCAGTATATTATGGTATGTAATGTGATTATGTTGAGAAATGTTGTATACCATAGTAAAAGCTTTCCATGGTATCCAGACTTGCCTGCAGAAGAATTTGAAGGCAAGACATTGGAATATTAAAACAAAATCACCAGAGTGCCTTGTCTTGAGCCACCACATGAAATATATGGCTTTTGGATATAGTGGTGGACATTCCAATCACACTTAACATCCAAGAATCTTTCAGAGGCTGTTATATCCTGACACTAGAAGACAGGTTGATGGCTGTGGATGCACCCATGCTTCACCAGACTAATATGCACAAGATTTAGATGACAGTACAGTTGCTTTTATTGAGGGGTAGCTTTGGCCCCTCCATTTCCAGGGATATTCTCATGCTGCTTTGGATTTACATGGGTATTGTTCTCCCAATATTTAGCAGCACAGGGGACACAAGTCTCCAGGTATGCTACAATATGGCATTAGGACATGTAATCTGTGTCAAGCTGATCTGGCCATTTTTCTTGCCAGCCATGTCATGAAATTGTCCCATTTATAGACCTTGTAGTCTAGGTTTCTAGCAGTCCTTGCATATGAGGTGACAAGTTCTTTCAGCAATCCATGCATCATACCAACTGCTCATTGTGTTGTACATGGAATAATATGCAGAGAATCGATTCTGCCAGCTAACCATCTGCATGCAGAGCAGGCTATTTGGCATTCCTTGCAACTTTTTGGTCTGGCAGAACATAAACTGTCAGATCCCAGGCTTCCAGTACAGCTACAAGGTTTTGACATTATTGGCATACCCAATACAGAAATACCAGCCTACACTTTCAGTGATGGGACAACTACTTCCAATGCTGCTCAGTCTAAATGTATATGGAAATTTTGCCAGATGAGGACAAGCCCTCACTGATTGTGCTAAAACTTCAATCTGTTGCCTCACTCTGACTCTGCTGTGGAGAGGGAGTTGTTTCAAAGCTGTAGTGGTTTGGTTTGGTGTTTTACATCACAGCTACCCATGTAGGTTAATTAGTGCCAAGACAATTTAAGAAAAGTGTCTTGCCCAGGGACACTCAATGGAAGTTGAAAACATTGGGATCAGTTCATCTCTCCTTCAAGAGGAGTTTGTGATCAGTCTCAATCAGAGCAATGCTCATGTTCATGTCCCTCCATCCACCCAACTTCATGAAAGTTCCTTAGTTTCACCTTCCAAGGAACAATTGACCATTTCTAGCTTGGCCATTTGTGATGGATCATTGCCATCTCACCCATCTGCATGGGTTAAAGTCTTTGGCTTGGCCAACATGGTTATGGGAGAAAGCTTGCTGGTAGCTTCCAGTGTGTTGGTGGTTCTTTCCAGGATTTCCCAGGTTCCTCCAACATTTATAATGGCCACCATGTATAGCCTATCTTGTGCTGAAAAAATGGCATTAAACCCTATAACAGTAACAACCATGACTACAAATACAATTTTTAAAGTAAAAATTATTACAAATGAATATTGTTCAATGTAGATGTTAAAACTGAAAAATATATGTTCTTAGACTGTCATATATCAATGTCATTCTTAAATGTGTTACATTGGTTTTGGGGTTTAATGCATTTTATGGAATGTACATAACAGCCAGTGGAGGAAGAGCCCACGAAAATCCTCTGAAGACTGAACAACTCACAGGAAGCTACTGGCAAGGCTTCTCACATACCCATTCTTGCTGAGCCCAAGATTCAAACCATCATGAACATGGGTAAGATGTCAGTGGACTGAAAAAAAGCAAGTGTCTTAGACCACTTAACCATCTTGGGGCCCTTGTTACAGTGGACCAAGAGCAAGTGTAGTCACGCCATCAACTTAATATTTATCACAGAAAATGTAAGTGAAATTGAAGAGATAACTAAGGCCGCTGTAGTAGTAAAATTAATCATTTTCTAAGCAAAACAAGTAATAATAAATGTAGATTCTGCAAAGACAGACCTGCCGCATTTAAAAAAGATACTTTGATTTTGATGTAAAAAAATATGTGCATACACAAATTATGAATGGTTAAAGATTGTGTGTGAGATTAAGATATATAAGATATCTGTACCAATGTTAGTCATATTGCTATGACATCTGTGGTGTGGCAGTTTATAGTGATGTTTAACTCAGGAGTATCATGCCACAGACATGTAGCTTCATGTCCCAACCAGTCACATTATCGTGACACTAGGCCAAACATAACATTAACCTCTTATTAATGATGCCTTGTCAGAAAGCTGCTAGAACTCTTTTAATGTCTTTTGTAAGACTTGGCTGGCTCGAATCCATGACCCACACACATCTGCAGTGAATGCTCTAACCATATGGGTCTACCAAAGTTGTTTTAAAAATTTGATGGCAAATGGTTGTTAAACTGTTGTGATTTATGTGATTTTTGACTTTTTTAAATGTAGCATAAACAATATTTCAGTTATATGGCCATGATGTCTAGCACTGCGGCATTATGCCCCAGCCAGTTTCATTATGCAGACACCAGGCCAACCAGTCCCAACACTAGCCTCTTAATGCTGAGTGCCATTTTAAAAAGTTTTTGGTATGACTGGGTTCGAACCAACGACATTCTGCATCCGAAGCGGATGCTCAAACCACTAAACACAGTTGACTGAATAATCTTGTATTCAGTCTGTTGGTATATGAAGAAAAAAAGTATGTTTATTTTCATTTGACAATTTTTTATTCTTTATGTTGTACGCTACATAATAGATATTTACTGCATATTTTTATATAAATGGTTTGAAAAGTGCATGCTAACATCTGCTTATCCTATCCATCTTCATTTTTTCAGTGATTAAAAAAAAATCTAAATGGGTTTTTATTAAAGTAATCTGAGTTTGTGACAAAGATATAAATTTATGAAGATGTGTATGATTAATGAATAAAAACTGCTTCTCCAAATACAAGACAAGACATTAGCAGTTTTGTTTCTTCTAAATTATTAGGTCACTGTACTTGCTTACATGTCCAACTGCAATCAACACAGACTAAGATGTGCCACTGCAAAATGTGCAGGCAGATCTGGGTGCAAATTGGAGTAATCAGCAGAACAAGCAACTTAGAATCTCATATACTAATACATAATTTTTACAGCAGATCAAGGTCTATCTTGTTTGCAGTTGGACTTAAATTATAAATGAGTACAGAGTAGGTTTTCTTAATAACAACAAATTCCCCTTTCAGCAGAACTACATTAGAGACTGTTGTCATGATCTCTTGATTGTTTGTATCTGTCAATAAATAATGCCAAACTTAAAGTAAATTGTTTTATTCAGTGTTGATCATGATTACATTGTGCATCACATGACCAAGTTACTTGGTTGTAACAATGTTGGGTCTGTATTTGTGAAAAAAATTGATTTGAACAGACATACCATATAACAAGATGCACACACACTCTCACACATATATATACATACACACAAATATTTCTGCTTACCATGATTTAGACAGTGGCATTCATTTTTAGAAGACTGCCTATATATATATATATATATATATATATATATATATATATATATATATATATATATATATATATATATATATTTCTGCTTACCATGATTTAGACAAAGTGGGAATTATTTTCATAACATCCTGCAAGTCTACCTAAACCATATCAGCAGAATTGGCTTTTTCACCCACCCACAATATGTGTCATAATATAACAATTGCATTTTAAAAAATGAATAAAGTGAAAAATTGAAATTCTTTTAAAAAAGTAAACAACATATCTGATGTTGATAAAAATGTCTAAACCTTTTTCAAACAAAAAAAAAATTATGAGTTAAACATCTGCTATGTAAGGGATATTCCATTTAAACATACATGGTACCCAGGGAAGGCACTTCTATAAAAACATATACCAGGATACTCTTATTACTTCAAACATACATGTGACAGTGATACAAAAGTATCATATGCATTTATGGGTGATATACCTCCACATTAAAAGTGTCTTCCCAAAGTCCAAAGTATATTTTACTGGCAGGGCCCTAAGCAGTACAATCTAGCTATGTAAAACTCTTGTACAAGACAAGCAGAATATATCTAACGATAATGTAAACATTTTTGTGTTTTATCTTCTAATTTTGGGAAATGCTACAAAACACAAAAAATCTAATTTTTATTAAGAAAAACAAGTTCTCCAGTATATGCTTTTAAATGATTTTGAAGGTATACAAAACTTTCATTTGGAAAATAAATTTTTCATCTATAATTCAGTTTTCATTTCGTGTAAGATATAGATTGACAACTTTTCTGTAAAATATGAACCATATCACACATTCATTCAACATTATTTTTGGGCCAGCCATCTTAAATGTGTTGCATATAATTGTAAAAAAAAATGTGAAAAATTTGGATAATGATGATTGGGTAAGGGTAAGGTTGCCAAAACACCTATCAGCTAGCAATAAAGTTTCTATGCCATAAAGTCTGCTATAGCAGGAAGATACAGATGCTGAAGTTTGGTCACCATGACAACTATTCTGCAGGTTGTTCACAATGATGCCAGGATTCAACTGCAGGCTGATACAAACATGGAAAGTAGGTCACTGTGGCAAATTATTAAACAGCATAATGATACAAGTTAAACCATCATCACTACATGACTTGCTCTCTTGAATGGCAATAATGCACATAATGTTAGCCAAGATTTTTTTACCAGTAATGAACTTGGAAACATTTGCTATGACACTTCTAACATGGTAGTTACATTTCTGTAACATTGTCAGCTGTCCAATGCTGTTTAGACATTGTTTATGCGCATGTTTACATACTGGTTGCCTACAACAGAACACAAGAATGTGGATTATTACTGCAAAAATAACAATCATTACCTGTAACCTTTTGCTCATGGTCTATACAAAAATCCGAATGTTTTTGTAAGACTGGACATAGATTTCAAATGTACAGTCCTGATGGAGTCATTCTACTGAACAAGATTTTCAGAACAAATTTGCTGTTTAAAATACATACTTTATCTACTGAAAGTGGTCAAATCCATCATATCTACAGAAGTTGAACCCTGTCTATGATCACTAAATAGATGAGCATCATTTTACAATTGTTGAAAAAAATTAAAGTTCCCCAATATTTCTGGTCTGTTCTAGAAAAATATTTTGATTAGTCCAAAAAATTGAGATCCTAGTATCATTATTCAGCATAGAAAATTAAGTGACATAATATAATAAAGGTTTATATTTGTCAACATAAATGCATCTTTGAACTCTGTTGATATAAAATATAAAAATATCTTATGGAGGTTTTACACAGGCCACCCGATAATGGTGATCATTCATACTTGCAATGAATGTTTTAGTATTATCTGGACATTGGAAAAGTAATATACAGCAAATTTAAAACGTAATGGTAAACATTATAATAACCATTATTCCATGTGTAGGTTGAAGATTAGTTACTTTACGAGATTCAAAAATTCTTTCACAAAATTTCTTACTGGTACCTTTTCCACCTTGTTCTAAAATGGTTGTATTTACCAATGTTATCAGGATAATGGCATAGTGGAACAGCAGGTATGGGTCTACATTGTTTGCAGCTGGATCTGGCATGTAAACAAGTGTAAATGCTGCAACACGGTTCAAGAGGTCAACAACTTTATTTCACTAACAGAAGTCTTATATACCTGCTTAGCAGCAAGTTTACAACAATGCTTCATAATAACAATTTAAAATGCAATGGACTGGATATGGGCCATAATGCGAGAAAATGTCTTCCTGACAATATGACCTCATTGTAGAAAACTAACATCACTTGAAGGAATTCCTAACATACTGCATTTTTGTCAGCATCAATATCTACATTAAATAGGTTGTGAAAATTTCAAAATGTGGATTTGATGCCTAAAGGGTCAATTTCTTTTCTCTACCTCTCTAAATGTACATCTTCTCCTCCCAAAGTCAAGAAGCACAGAAAAAAATTACAAAGAATTTCAATATCCCGTGTTCCAGAAAAAGACTACCAATAATCAATCACGTACAAAATTTGACATAGTCCTGTTAACAGAAGGATATTAATAATATTAATTTAAACAATTCACAAATCACTTAATGGTGGCAAGTTTAAAAAACAAAATAAAACAAAAACAAAAAAAAAGAGACCAAAATGGGTCTAAGCTCACCTGTCTGATATCTGCCTTGTGGCCAAATACAAGAGTAGTTGGCTATGAAATCTGGGTAAACATGATGGTTGCTGCTGAATTTTCTTCAAAAATGCAGTTTGCATATGTAATAACACAATTTTTTCAAGTTTTTTCTATTTTTGAATATTTATCAGGATTTAGTGACAAATCAGCATTTGTCCGATATACTTACAAGACTTTATACAAGCAAGCCAGATGTCAAATTTGACAAAATTCTTTCCAGTGTCTTTAAGAAGTTACTTATTTTTTTTGTATTTTTTTTAAATGATTGTCATATATAATGACATTGGTTATCATTTATAAAAATAAGAAAGGGCTTTTCACCAGAATACTTGCAAATTTGTTGGAGTTTTGTTCAGTGGTTTCTAAGAAGTCACAGGATGTTATTTCTATTTCTATTTTAGCAACTGCAGCCACAGTTGATCACAATTTTTGAGAAGTTGTTTAAAGGCTTTATATTTTTAGTAGCAGCTGTCATATTTGATAGCAGGACATCACTGGTACATTCTTCAAGGCTTTTTAAATAAATTTTGGCTGAAATTTGTCCACTAGTTTTTGAGACACTGAAAATAGCAAATATGGACATAAATAGCAAATATGGACATACAAATCAAACCAAATGCATAGCCAAAAATACACAATGGAAACTTAAGTCCTAGACCACATGATATGTGATACAAACAAAAACCTGCAGAGACAAAAATGAAAGTGGATTGTAAATGGAATTCTTTAAAGAAATTAAAAACTTTACTAAATAATAGTAATACAAAAAAATGTTACATCTCTTTCAGCCTTTTAATGATACCCAAATCAGATTTAACAACATTCAAAATATTTTGCATGTAATGATTTTCCTAACCAATGTGTTAAAAATTAATTTTGTAACAAGACCATTTCCATTTATTGTACACCTGCCACTAAACAAATTATTACATGTCAGAATTTGAGAAATTTATCTTCATTAAACTAGGATGGTAAAAAATGACAAATGAGCTGACATCTATGTATAGCTTTTGCTAAAACTAGTCAAATATTTTTTAAAAAATACAACAAACAAATCTGTGCTTAATGAGTAGAAACTATGATGAATTCAAGTAAAGATAGGTATAGAAAATCCCAATTAACACATCCTCCAAGGTGACAAAAAAAGCTGCATCCCTCTGCAATAGGTCAGATTGGCAAACAATGCATTACTCAAAACTGGCTTGTTCATTTAAATGCATTAGAAAAATTAGAAATACACAATATATATATATATATATATATATATATATATATATATATATATATATATATATATATATACACACACACACACACAACAATTTGATCCCTCTGTACAGCCATTACAAAAATTGTTTCTAAATATAGATCATCTTTTCCCTGGTGATCTACAACCCATTGCAAAGGGATGAAACTCTTACAGTGTTGTGTAGGTGATCTACAACCCATTGCAAAGGGATGAAACTCTTAGTGTTGTTTACCACTGACATGGAAAAAAAAAAAATAGTAAAGCAAAACTTAAACAATAGCACACTTAAACTGGTAGACACATTTTATTGTGGAACTTGTTTTTGTTCCATCATAATTGATGAGTGTATTTTTTTAAACTTTGAACTTGGCACAAGCTTGAATCTTGTAACATATTGCAATGTGGTCCATGCCATGGACAGATAATATTGACAATAAAACAAATGTATGTATGATAATTATATCTCTTCCAATGCCATAATACCAAATAATTAATTATACAAGTGACTGAAATTATTTAATGGATATTTTCAACATAAAGAGGTATACTGATACAGAAATTAATTTTAACAATTTTCGAATAGAAATAAAACAAGAGACTGATCAGTTACTTTCCCTTAAGCAATTAACGTACGAGACAAGGATTTTGCTTTTTGGTGGTTTACAGCACAGCAACACAAGTAGGTTATTTAATGCCGAGACAATTTGAGTAAAGTGCCAATACACCATGGTAGCAGACCCAGGCTGGTTTGATGGTAGGATTTGAACCTGCACTCTTACAGCTGTGAGTCTACTACATAAGCCAATCTAATGCTAACATATGGTTGCAAGATGGTTGTCAAAATCATAATCCCCACAATAAAATCATAAAGGAAGACAACACTGCTCATGTCTCAGGGAATATGATGATTGGCATATAAATGTAAATTGTTGATCACAAGTGCTTGTTTATACAAAGATTCCATGTTGCTAGGCAACTAAATATCAAGATGCCAATCCATCTGTAAACTGATAAGGAATCACAGCATGGATATTTTAGGGAACATGTCTGTATTGGTTAACTTGTTGATTAAAAATAAAAAAAACTTGTATAAAACAATATTGCATCTTCTTATAATTCTTCACATGCCAGTGCACAGCCAGAATAAATTAAGATCCCATGTGAATAAATACTACAGCATCTGATCTTTTTTGATGCCAAAAGGAGTAGGTGTCTTCAGTATCTCAAGCCCTTCAAAAAGTCAAAGTAGGTGATAAAGAAATTAACATGTATTGCAAAAAAAAGTTTTTTTGTTCTTCATATTACAGACAAACACAAAGTCCAACTGCTAACTGTATAGACCCAAATCTACTGGCAGATCTGGATCTTTGCAGTTTGTTAGGAGCAATCAATTGAACAAACAAGAGAGAATCTGATCTGCATGTGCATTATGATATGTCAGATCAGGTTCTCTGCTGTTTGCAGTTTGACAAAACACAAGCGAGAATATATGGTAATGTGATCTTGATATTTGACCCCACGATCAACAAGTATCTAATATCACAAATGCAAGCAACTTACAAAAGTTTGGTCAAAATATCTAGTATACAATTCAGTTGTTGTGTGTAAAGTTTTTCATTATTCTGTCTTTGTGATCTTGACCTCTGAACATTTCTGCCAAAAGCAAAAGGTTTCTTCTTAGTCCCAAAAACAAGCTCCTTACAAACATCATATAAAAGACACTAGAGAGCTCAAGTAAACAAAGGTGGCACTCACCAGTTATTATGTACTTTTGAGAAAGTGATGTATGTAAGGTGAAGTTGTTTGCATTTTAAACATGCATAGTGGAGACAATGATGGCATACCTATATACTACTTTCATGTAATGTGGCTGAAATTTCTTTGGATATTGTACTTTTGGAAATTTTAAATGATCTTAGGACACAGCTAACTAAAATGACTGCTTCCTTGTGCTCCAAAAATCAACCTGAATTTGTCTAAAGTACACTATTCTTGGCAGCTATTAAAATATGGAAAATGAATTTTGCCAAACTAAACAATACCAGCTTCTTAAAGTGCAATGAATGAATTACCAAAGACATAAAAGGTAAAAAAAAAAGTTATCAGCTCTATTTTTTACAATTTACCTCTGAAGTTCAAGAAGTAAAAATGGGCAAGTAGAGCTAGCACTCTTTTGAAAGGTGCACATCTGTAGTAAGGCCAAGCTGTATACTCTCTAACCCATATTACACTTATCAAAAATACATCAAAATAAAGGGAATTAAAAGTTCTTTGAACAATACCTAAGATATACAAAGTCTCTTTTAAATAGCCAGTATGACTAGTGAGGAAGCCCAGGGAAACTCTTTTTCTTTAAAATACTAACCCTATGCTAATTACGAAACTGTAGAGCGCCACCAAAATCAGAAACATATGGACAGACACCATTACAACATGATATGGTTTGCCATATGGAAGACATAAAACTTTACAGTAATTCAACAAAATCTGGAATGGTTGGCTTCTCTCCAACATAATTTGACAGTTTAGTTTATTTCATGAAGCTGGCTTTGTTAAAATTAATAAAAGATAAATCAAGGCCTGGATTTGTAACTGCTAAGTGCTAAAAATATTTAGCAAAGACCTTTTTTTGACAGCATATTTGCTTTGTAAAAGTCCCATCATGTACAAAAGGTACCCATTAAAACTGTGAAGTCACAGAAAATTTGCATACAAAAACAATACAAGTTTCATGGATACAAGATTGTCCTATGGGATAAAGATTTTAATGAAGTTTATTTGCTTTAATACAAATGCTTTATGAACACAGATATGTATCTCCTGGAAAATGAGAGAAATACTAGAAGATTAAGGATATGTGATTTATAGCTTTAATGCTTTCATTATATTGCATACCAGTCCAGGACACAAAACTTTGATACAAAATAAAGAACAAATTATGATATTCAATATGTATTAAAGTCATGCTAAGCATAATGTTGTTTTCCCAATAATGATCTGTATACAGACGTCTGTTAAAACGTTTCAACATGTTCTTCTTTCTACGAGGGCCATGAAATTGACTAGCACAAAATTAACATTTACAGCTCACTTGATGATATAAGAATTGCCAGTGACCTGTCTTGCAGCTACCCAGGCAGTAAACATATCTCTGGAAACAAAAATAAATTCAGTAAAGATCTTGCTAAGTACAACAAATTTATGGTTGTATGCAGTAAATACTCATATTCCACTAAGCATCAGACTTGGATTCTATTACAATATAATTGGTGCAATTAATTACAATTACACTGTATTTGTAATTGTAATTGAGCATCACCAACCTGGTGTAATTGAAATTGCAGTTGAAGGTCAAGATTTGCATAATTGCTCAATTACAAGTAAATTACAAAAACCAAAGATAACTGTTTTTTGGAAGTTCCAAACAAATTATAAAAATTAAGAAAATATACTTATTGATCTTGACTGGCAAGTGTGAGGCTAATAATATAGGAATTAATATAGAAAAGGCAATAAAGACAAGGTTTAGATAACAAAACTAAGTATATCCTGTGGGATTTAGATTTGGGTTCAATTAAATGTAATTGGTTTAATTTAGCAATTAATTACAATATTTTTAATTGTAAATGAACAAAACCAATAAGTGTTAATTTTATTTGAACAGTCACAGCCTTTGAGTAAATGAAATTGCAATTGTAATTAATATCTGCAAGCATATTGTAACTGTAACTGATGAAAGTAATTGAACCCAAGTTTGTAAAAACAGGCCATTTTACCTATAATTTGCTTTAAAATTTGCCTTAAACAGAGGAAATTGTTGTAAACGATGAATCAGCATTCCCAATGATGAAGAAATCCTTCTTATTCAGGGTCCCATCAAAACAAAGCTGCATCTTAACTTATTAGAAGATGAGGTGGGGTGGGGTTGAGGCATGACTCTTCTACACGCAACTGAATGCTAGAAATTAATTCAAAGTCTCAATCAACATAAAGATGCATGTTCAATGTGGTTTAAATAAAATGAGATCCAAGTGGCCCTGATATCACTCACCTCTTTCACATAGATGACGATTTTACTTAGAAGGCCTACTCTGTATTGTAACATAACATAACCTAGTTAAACCATCATCCAAACTTCAAATCATATTAATTTTATTTGTCTATATCCTGCTAACAGTTTGTTCCAGGCTCTTTACCTGAATGGTCTATTGATGTTTGAGTATTTTAATCATTCAGAACAATTCACTGACAATTTGGACAGGGTTGAAGATAGCAACTACCATGGCTGTGTGAAAATGAAACCAAATTTTGTCACTTACTGTGCTGTCTAATTTGACTGAATGGCCTGCTCTGTTAATGAATTACCAATAATGACAGATAATAACTTTTTCAACTTGAGTGTTGGTATTTCATATATTAAACTACATATTTTCAATGAATGAGATTTAAATAAAGTATTCATTCACCTGCACTTCAATGACAGAAAAAAGCACAATTTAGAAAAAGCACATTCACTGATAGCTATAGTCACTTTTTTTTAGATATTTATATCGGATAAAATTGAAATTGTTAAGATGATTTCAAATTAAAATCCACAGCAAATTCCATTGAGTTAAAGCAACTTTCCACAATCATTATCCATCTTGTTTGTTTGATAGCCAAAAATAAAACCCCAGCAAATGACTAGAATTTTTGAATTTGCCAAGTAGTATTTTACTAATGTGGCCAATGTCTTATGTTTACATTGCATCATAATGAAGGTGACCTTTTAATGCTCTACATACCTGCAGTGACTGACAACACACTCATTACTACAGTACTCGCTGTCCCAGCCAACATTGTCGATTGCTCTGTTCGTACAGCCATTCCTAATGCACATCCCTGGAGCAAGAATTCCTCCAGAACTTGGCTGAAATGCAAATCAACGAAAACTTAAAGAACTGCATACAGAATAAAGCAATGTAAACAAATTTCCATCTTTAAAAATTATAATTGATCTGTAATGATATACTCTAAAGGTTTATCCGGCTGGTTAGTTGCCCCCCCCAAAAAAAAGGAAAAAGTGTGACAAAACAGCTATAGAACATACTTTTAATAATGAAGCCGCCATAAAAGACATACAAAAAGTAGTCAAAACAAACAATGAGCATATTCAAAATAAATAACATTAACAAATCTAGGGAAACTTGCTTTTGTATATATGCCACTGCACAACGGCTAAACCCATACATGACCAACATGATACAAAGTAACGAACCCACTTCTTCAAATCACCAAGAAGCATTATACCTCTAAAAATTAAACTGTTAGCTCTCCTATGAAGCAGCTGTCAATGATGCTAAATATGACAGCTTTCCTATGAAGCAGCTGTCAATGATGCTAAATATGACAACTTTCCTATGAAGCAGCTGTCAATGATGCTAAATGACAGCTTTCCTATGAAGCAACTGTCAATGATGCTAAATATGACAGCTTATGCAGTTGTTCATATCACACCTGTCTGTTTGAAACATTTTGCTGCAGCATGCTGACTTGAAATTTGCATTATTAGATTGCATCTTCAAAATGTAACAAGTAGTCTTTTTTTGTTCAAGTTAATTCAGTGTAGTAAAAGTAGGCAAATAAACAAGCAAAAACACACACATTAATATTTGGAAGGATATTGAAGGTCGCCAAAAACAAAAAATACAGGTCTTGTTTTGTATCTTGTATTGTCAAATAGGTTGTGTTGTTACTAAGCAACAGCATTCTCCATCCTAAAATTTTGTCCAAACTTGCATCTGTTCTGTAAATATGGACAGAGAGTGAGTGAGATAGGAGGTTGTAATGTATAACCTGAAAGCTGATTGACTTGTCCCCTCTGCCATTACCAGAATAGTAAATAATTCTTTACTTGTATCAAGACTTTTTAACATGATTTCCCATTTTGTTGTATATTATTGTTTTCTATATGATTTATTTTGAGAAAAAAAATGAATGAATGAAAGTACAAAATAATGAAACAAATGGATACAAGTATCTTTGTTCTTTTGCACAATATTATTTTGATTTTGGATGTAAAAACAATCCTTACTCAAGCATTCTGAACTGAATTCAATGCTGTTAGAACAGACTATATACAAAGCTCACGCACAATTGCAGACACTTGGGTTAGCAGGAACAAAATGTGAATTAATAATGTATGTATGACAACTTTATATGCACATAATTGGCCACTAACAGCAATGGTAGTTTTCAAAGAGAAATGGAACCAGCCTATATGTGGTGGGATGTTAAATACCATATTTAAAAGCAGGATGGTTGCTAAGTGACTGAAAATAATAAAAAGCTTACGTATAGGTAATTGTATGTAATAGAGGTTTTAAGAAAGAACCATTTTTTTTTGCTGTTGCTACACATGTACAAATGAATGCAAATGGAGAGAACTCACCTGGCTAATTTTTATAGCCAACACATAAATGGGAATTTTTTTTCCAAAATGAGTCATAGAGTCATACAGTCAAGGACATTGTTTTATAAGTTTCTTCTTGGTAGATTGTTCATTGGATGCAAGTGTATTTTCCTGGTCTTATTATGAAAGTACAGTAATTTGGCAAAACATTAACATTATAGTCTATGGGAATTGAACTTGTATTCTGTCTGTGCCCTACTGCAATCTTTAAATTTGTTTAATGACCGAATGTATGATACATATTTTATCTGCAGGATTGGTTTTTATTTGTTGTTGATAGCAAACATGGATGTTACCTTGTTCCAGCTAATAAAACAAAAACAAAAATAATACATGAACATAAACCAACCACCACAAACACAGAAGATATAAATTAAATACCTAATAAGCAAGGTAAAAAAATAAGAATATATAAGAAATATGTTTTGAAAATACTATTATCTATAATTTATTATTATTATCAGTATCATCATCATCACTGGAAATAGGGATATTCTACTGCTGAAATTTAGAAACAAGTGTTCAATGGAATGTGCTGTGTCACATGTTTATTGTGTTAAAAAAATAACTATCTACTTAAGCAGGTGAGACAGGACACCCTAGATTCCGACTCTAGGCATATAGGGAAGCTTGATCTGAATGAAGCAAATGAATATATATCGCTTTAAAAACTTTCAAGAAACCATATTTTTATTGTTGATACTGCTGATACTCTAATCACAGGCAAGACAGAAAAACATGGGCATAACAGGAAACAAAATTCAGACTCAAACGTTATTCAAAAATTTCAGATCAATTCAGCAACTGATTTTTGACAAAAATCTGACCAGAGGAATTTTCAACACAAATTAATATAGTCATTATGACCATGATGACCTCACTGCTGGAAGCATAATACCTATGCATTGCCACATACAGACTTTTAAAAAAAAATTGGGGATGAATAGAACAGATTGCCATGAATGGATCAATTATATGCCTCCACCATATCTAACATTGGTCAGGGTGCAGGGTCTAGATCAGGGGTCACAAACTCAAACCACCCTGTGGGCCTCATGCAGGTATTTTCAATGGCCCAAGGGCCACACCACCTTTGTTATCTCTCATGACACCTTGTGATGCCAATCATTTTGTGGGACACAGGTTATGGTTTGGTGGGCCACATGCAGCCCATGAGTGTTTGAGACCACTGGTCTATATCCAAATTCATCAAGCAAGAACCATTTTCATCTTTTGACTGAGACATTCTACCCCAAAATAATTAAGTCTTTTTCCAACCCAATAGGTCAGTCATTTACAAACTCTGGAAAATTGTATAAATGTATTTTAGCACATAATCTCAGCAAAATAATGGCTATATGGTACCAACTGAAAGTAAAACTTCTAGAAATGCAAACAGAATTGCACTGAAACATTAGGAAGATAAAGCCTCTTATATACATGTAAACGAGTATATGAGATATGCAAACTGGTAATGGACAGAGAGATGATACCATCACACAATATGCCCCTAACCTAAAGGCAGTCATAAAAAATTTTGCATAATTTCTCTATCAGCTGTTGAAGTACTTTCTAGCCATAAGCAGACATCCTTTCTTTTTGTTATCTGGGGTGGTTGCCTCATAAAAAGCTCAATAATTTCTACTGATAAAGCAGATATAATTTCATGCAGCCTGTACTAGTCATGCATGGCAAACACCTATTCCACAACAACAACACTAAACTCTGTCTCATGAGAGACAATATGGAGAGATACCATAGGCTGTGGCTGCTGGTGTCTCATGTGTGATGATGGTCGTGGGGCGATGACTGGATAATGAGACAGACTAACTACCTCTGATGACACTGGGGACAAGTCTCCATGCAGCGGGGATGAATACGACAAGGAATGTGGTGGACTCTGATGATAGGTGACCATGCCCTGTTGTTGCAGTGGCTGACTCATCACATGTGATGGACTATCCATTATGACATATTGTGGACTGCCGTTGCTGTACTTCATATGTGGAGGGCTGCTCCCATTATGAAGGGCAGGGTGGGGCGGGCTCAGTGCCCCCATCACTCCCTGATGTCGAGGACTCTCCATCCCATACACCTGAGGGTGTGTGGTCGACATGTCAGACATCATCCCTAGCTGGACATCTGGAGGGCTCAGGTTAGCAGCTGGCATTCGGTGAGGGGACAGTCTTGGTGGTGAGGAAGAGACTTCATTGTGGCCTTGGTCATCAAATGCTGTCTGGAAATAAAAATGCAGGTCACTTTTAAATGCATTTGATAAATGAAATCTTATAAATTTATATTTACCCCATTCAGGGTTCCTGCAGACTTAATAAAAACAAATTCCATGACATTTCCAGGGCCATTTCATAAAACTCAAGGACCACGCTATCTTGCATTGTCAAGTAAATGAACATAAAAAATGAGATCTTTCAATCTAAAATAACAAATAAGTTAACAAAAAATATTATTAATATGTACATTTTAAATTTACCTGGGCTAGCACACTTTGACTTTATGTAGTAATTCATGTCATAATCCAATGATCAATGTAATTTGTATTCAAAAGAAAAAAGGAAACAATTCTATGTAGTCTTTGTATGTGTTCCTATTAATAATATTAACAAAACACATTACTTTCCAATTGCTTTCTTTTATTTAGTGAACTACACTGGAAATCATGTGATACTTCCATTAGGGGAACTTACTCTTGTTATATGAATTGAAACCATTTATCAATAGTAATTTTATCATTTTATTTAATCTGTAATCAATCAGTGCTTTATGAAATTTTAAGTATCATTTTCTTTAACTCCATTGTCACAAATTCCATGACTTTTCCAAAACTTTGCAAGGTTTTGACAAATTCCATAACTTTTCAAGGCCCTGCCCAATCTCTTGGTACCAACGGTGGTATAAGATGGTCTGAAGAAATCAACCAACTTGTAGGAAACCCATGAACCTCAGATGTGTGACAATTCGTCAATGAAAAATACCAAAAACAGGGATCTAATAATGGATTATACACGTACAAAACAAGCTCAATATCAAACCTCTATCACAGTAAGTTTTAAAGCTTCTGGTACTGCCATGTGAAGTATAGTCATCAATGTAATTAATACTAGGAACAAGCCCTCCATGCCCCTCAACGATATAGCTCTACTCAAGATCTTAATACACATAATTTGGACCAATCACAGATTACTAAGATTAATACAAGAAGATCTGTAATTGATAAGCCTAGGATATAAATTGTCAAAGAATTATAGACAGGACATTAAAAATAAATGTGCATAGTTGTCTGACCACTCTTCAAAAGTTGAGTCCTTAGTTATGTTACAACATGATCATGCACATAACAGGTGATGGTTTCGAATCTTCCCCTTGGATCAGTCTGGGGTGGCTACTGTGGTGTTTTGGATCAAGGTACTTGTACCACTTAATCCTCGTTACTGCCATAAAACACCAAATCAAACTAAGCCATTACAGATCATATTCAATTTCAGAAGCTCAATCCTTTACTGTTACAACCACATATTATGTCAAAAGACTTAATTTTATTTTCCCACTCCTACATTAGTATAAACATTGATGTAGATGATAAAGCCATGTTCTGACTTTAGACAAATAATTTTTTTTAAAGGGATTCTAAACTATTTTAGGTCTAATCCAGTAAAGAAATAAAAAGATGGGATTGATATTGTTCATCTCGCTTACAAAACTTAATATAGATGACCATTTCATTAAGAGGCCTGAGGTAGTATTGTAACTTGTGTAGGAGGCCTGATGTAGTATTGTAACTTGTGTAGGAGGCCTGATGTGGTATTTTAACTTGTTTATGAGGCCTGATGCAATATTTTAACTTGTGTAGGAGGCCTGATGTAGTATTGCAACTTGTGTAGGAGGCCTGATGTAGTATTGTAACTTGTGTATGAGCCTCAGCAAGGAAAACATTACAATTTAACTTGTCTGACCAACACCATGGAGGCTTGAACTAGACCCTGGGTCTATGTTTGTAAAGTTTCATGGCAATCCCCAAAGTAGTTTAGAAGGATGTCAGATGATAGACAAGAGACAACAGGCCATTCTAAAATTTACACTTACCTAAGACCAGTAACCTATAAAAAAGCAAGACTATCTAAGCAACTTATCTGCAGCCAGTTTTGGCTTCTTTACAAATATTCACTTAAACTCTGCAAACTTATGCAGTGTTTTGAGTGACAATACAGTGAACATTTTAAAAGAGGGCATTATTGAAACAAACAATTTTTGGCCTTTTTTGTAGGTAAGAAACTTAATGTTTGATTAGCAGTAGTTTAAATAACCTTATGCCAAAAAAAACCCTGTTTCCAGTTGGCCAATCATTCCAGTTTTTTTTATTGCAAACACAAGTACTTTTTTCTCCAGGTTAAAATTTTTTTTACCCTAAAATTGATTTTTGCATCCAATTCAGCTGCTTTTGCCCAGTACTTTAAGTGCTTAGTACAATATATATACTTATCATCATAATATACAATAGAATTTTTTTACCTATACCAATTTTAAAACCAGTGTAAACACATTTTTTTCCTGGCATTATTGGAACAAATTATGTAACCAGTCTGTAGACGAGTGCCAGATTAATGTTTATGTTCACACTTTGGTCATTACATTATAAAATTTGGCCTGGAGACTTTAAATGATCACAGCAGAAACAAATAGTGTAATTAATTTAATAGTACAAGTCACACAGGTCATGTATGCATTCAACACCAATTATTTCAATATCTGGTGTCATTTTATAGAATTTAATTCTTTATACCTTTTAAACGGCAAGTACTCACTCCATTTGGATTCTTGTACATCCACATTCCTTTGAAAGGTCATTACAAACTCACACCCACTCCCAAAAAGTGGACACAGCAAAATCAATGTTAAAGTATGCAGACATTTTTGGACAAAATGAGCCTAAAGGTGTGATCCAGTACAATCTGGATTGAATGTCATGTGCTGTGATGTTACAATGAATGCTACGGTACTGGTAAATGTACTGGTAAATAAACAAATTCGTTACTACCTACATTGTGATGATTCCCCTCAAGTGCTCTTTTCTTGACCCACGTTTAGTACTTGGCTTTCATTGTAAAATACTGTAGTGATTAATAATTTTTGTTGGAAAGTTTCATGATGACATTTAAGGTGCAGATAATAAAAAAAAAAAAGAACTGAATAGACTTTGGTTAAAGAAAAAAAGTGTTAGATTTTAAAAGAACAAATTTAATTTAAAATGAATAAATGTGGGTACATGTCTCATGTGACTTGCACTATAACTGCTAACTGCATCAGTACCTAGATTTCATTATTGCTGTGACCACTGCCACTCGAACAAACAATCCATTCTTTCTTAGTTTCTAAAAGTGTATAAAAAATGTTCTAAATCCAAAACATTCACAAATAATTATCCATTTACCTCTTAAACATATAATTGTGAAGCTGAGGTAATCACCTTGACAGTCAGTGACACCGAGGGTTAAAATATTATCATTTATAGAGTTTTGTTTCATGTTGCTTTCAAATGCTTCAGACTTTCTCATTTTGAGTGAAGTTATTAAAATTTTTACAACAATGTTGCTTGCTCCTGTTTATTAAATATTTGTACCTGTTATCAATTACCAAAATGTACAAAGCACATGGTATAATTTCCAAAGGGTGGGGGGAGAGAACATAAACTGCAAGGCAGTTTCAATCAACTTAGGAATCCATCATCGTATAATAGCTTCAGAGGATCACCAAATTAAAAAAAAATAAAACAAAATAAAAAAAATAATTTTTCACAGCCAAAGGTTCACAGCAATCCCAAAACACCACCATCTGTACTCACTCAAATCCAACTATAAAACTGCACAGACCCAGATCTGCAAGTGCATAATGCACCAGCAAATCTGGGTTTGTGCAGTTTGTTTGGAATAATCAGTAAAACAAACAAAACTGGTCCCAGATGTGCAGGCACATTTGTCATTATGCTATGACAGATCTGAATTTTTTTGATGTCTTCAATTTGACTTCTAAGGGAGTAACTGCAGTAAATAAATGCATAGGTTACTAATGTGTTACTGCTGAATTTCTAACCAGAAAGTAAGGAGTTATTACAAAAAAAATAATGCACAAAAATATATTGCCTCTAATTGACCGTAAAATAAATGCCAAATGAGCATTGGTTCAAGATTAGGGTCATTTTAGGAAAAAGAAAGGAAATGTTGATTTGTGAAACTTTTAGTATTGCACATTTATTGAGATCTGATTGTGTTCTGCAACACAAAAGCTGTACTACTGATTTATGGCAGGTCATAAATAGCTAAATATTGCTGTGTTTGATACACTTTTCATTATTATTTTTTTCAAGATTGTTATTGGGATTATTAAAACTAATTTTTGTTTAAAAATGATTAATAAGAAGCACAACATTAATGCACTTTTTGTATAATTTTGCATCAAATCTGTGTTCTTTGCTGTTACACTGATGTCACATTGATGCTGATATAATGTAATAATCACATCATTGATTTTAAAAAATGGACTGTTATGCAGATAACAAAGAATTCTTTTACTTTTTTTTTACTAAGACACTTTAAATTCTAACAAACTGATTTTGAATTCAAAAAATGTTTCCAAAAATTTCACCCTGCATCCTAAAATAAAAGTTCAGATGAAAAGTAGAAGCTTATCTCAACATGATCTTTGGAGGATCTTAATGACATATATATCAGAGTCCATTTACAAAATATCTAGTTTGTTTAGGTTACATTAACATGCCCAAAAGGACTCTTTTTGAATGAAAGCAAGTAGGTGACAGGTGGTCTCCAGACTAAAATCATCACTAATACTAGCTCCTAAGATTCTAATTACCGGGAAGCCAGTGGATTGAATCCAAGAAAGATTCTACATAACAATGTGGGCTGGCCCATGGCTCAGTGTAGCATGTATAGCAAATTATCAGTGCATGTCATCTGATACTACCACAAAGCTGATCAAAGAAAAATACTAGACAGATTTCAATTAGATTTAGCTGAAATAAAAAAAAAAATGAAAAAGATGAATAAAAGAGACCAACAGCTGGCTTGGTATAAAATCTAACAAATGAAAAACAAAGAAAGACTCCAGGGCTTATATAACATCATGACTTTGCAGAATAAAGTTGCTTGAAGGAAAAACAACACAAATAAATTGAAAGGGCTAGGTAACTGAATTGTCTAGCCTGATAAATTCTATTTAATATTAGTACTACAAACTACAGGTGAGGTCTGATAATTTTTAAAATTTTATCAATAATTTAAAAAATTAACACAGCCAGACCCATAATATAATATTCAATTTTAAACCATGAACTCAGGTTGGATGCAGCATAAAGCACCAGCAGATCTGAATCTATGTAGTTTGCTAGCAGGAATAGGCAGTATAAATAACACTGACCCTGATCTGCCATCACATTATGAAATGGTTGAACAGGCACTAAGGTTTTAGTGGAATCACTTCTTCTAATCAGGAGGCAGTAGTCTAAAGAATTATTTTACTTGATTATGATGCACACATTACTGTGTACTGGGAAAAGCAAAGACTCCAATGTGCCACTGAAGTAATACCCAAATTGATCTGCCACTGAAATAATGCCCAGCAGATCTGCAATTGAAATAATGCCCCAGCAGATCTGCCATTAATATAATGCCCCAGCAGATCTGCCATTGAAATAATACCCCAGCAGATCTGCCATTGAAATAATGCCCAGCAGATCTGCCACTGAAATAATGCTGAAGCAGATCAGCCACTAAAACAATGCCCCAGCAGATCTGCCATTGAAATCATGCTCCAGCAGATCTGCTGCTGAAATAATATCCCAGCAGATCTGCCATTGAAATAATACCCCAGCAGATCTGCCATTGAAATAATGCCCAGCAGATCTGCCATTGAAATAATGCCCAGCAGATCTGCCATTGAAATAATGCCCAGCAGATCTGCCACTGAAATAATGCTGAAGCAGATCAGCCACTAAAACAATGCCCCAGCAGATCAAGGTTTGTTTTCTTGATTCTGATTTAAATAAATAGCAGTTCTAAACTGCAACTTAGTCACAAAATTGTACAACCAAACAAGAATCAAACTGAAAACTTTAACAACAAAACTCCTCCAATTTGTTTAACTTTTGTATGTGTGTGCAAATTTACACAGATATTTCAGCTAAGTCTAACATTCAGAAATTTTCACACGCATCCATCTTAACTATTAGCAAAATTCATAGAAGCTCAAACTTTTTAAAATTTGAGCAAGACTTCAGTTTTTGTCCTAAGTTTCTTGTTTATAGTTTCTTGTGGTGTAACATGTGATGGAAGTGCTTAACACATGATGGAAGATCTGGCAGACCTGCTAACCTTGAAGAGTCCATCTCAGTAAGGCAGTTGATTTTTTTCTGTAAGTTTGACCAGTTTTCATTAAGGTGTAAAAATTATCATAAACTGCTAGTTAAAGCTCGAAAACATAATTAAAAGTTCAGTATTTGATATATGCAGCAAAAATAAACATTATGCTCAACTGAAGAGATTGCAAATGTATAAACGTTATTTACCACTAGTACAGTTGCACAAACTCAAGTTCCATCCCCTATGCAGCTCAATGGCTTGTTGCTGTCTCTCAACGAGATGTAATTCTTATCTTTTTTCATTGCACATTACAAAACTATATCTCCCGACATGAGTCACACTCAAATTGGCACATGATGTCCAAAAAACATAATTGTGTCAGTTCCATCTTTAATCCACAAGAATCTGAATATTCTTTTATATTCTTCGGTGTTGATTATTAACATTTTTAAGAGGCTTATTTTCCCTTTTGGAATCAGGACACAATAATTCCAGTTTAGTACCCACGAATATAGTCCCAGTCTATTTTTAGATCATTTTTTTTGCTGTCTTTGTTTGGTGGTGATGCAAGATTTAGATATAGGCATTCTTGATAAGGATTTAAAGGCAATTGTTTATTCTTTAGAATGTGAGCTTGTCTGTATATATTTCATCGACAGTGCACAGTGAGTAATAAGGCCATGGTGATGATCCGGAAGTGAAATATGTGTTCCGTTGCATGGTGTTTTGTTTACATTTCAGCCTCTCAAAAAAGTGCAGGTCAACCTTTGACAAGAACTTCACCATAAAGTCATCTTTGAAGGTATTTTAGATTAACATGATTTACATTGATTGTCACACCATGGAAAGTTCAGTACTCAGAAACAAATGTTGAGACCATATAGTAAAATTGTGTTCTTTGGCCTTTCATCTTAAACATGCATAGCCTGCAGGACGCCATTTTTAAACAAATTCTATAATCAACAGTTGGATCATGCAGACCCTTCACATGAACAAATAGTGGCAGTTTAGAGCACCTGAGGTGCTGTAAAGTTTGTCTGGTTTCCAGAGGAATTTCACTAATTCTAATATGAAATCCATTTCCAAATCAAACAGATGAACAAATATACCGGGTTTCTCGGCAATGACCACATTCTGTAGTTTTTGCTTTTATGCCACAAGTCCGTATTCTAAGGCTAATTTTCGTAAGACTTACGGCAAAATTGTTGGAGTTGGCAGATTTGATCAGTAGTGGTTACATTTGGTATCAAAGAATACAAGGGAAATATATGGCATCTTTCTTTGTCAGAGATCTGCTGAGGGAACATGATAAACTATTAACTTTGAACCTGTGCATTCAAGTGCAATGCTGTGATGACAGACAAAGATCTTAGGAAATATCCAATTCTAAAAAGATCAACAATTTAAAGTAATAATTTTGAGAATAAAAGTCGAGAAGTATTCCCAGGCAGACCATCAGACGAGATAGAAAAACTTGGGGAGAACAGACAAGTCATTTACAAACAAGGATACAGATAGGTAAATGAATGTGAAGATTTTTTTTTTTTTACCTGGGACACTAAACTAGCTCTGTAAGCTGCTAGCTGTTTTAGGTATTCCTTCTTTGCGACTTCTGTCTTCTTTTTGTACACCTGAAATGTAAGAAAAATTATGTAACTAAACTGAACTGATCTGCAGTTGGCTTTTGAACCCTATTCCTCCAATGACAAGTCTGCACAAATGGCAAGTCAATCCCTTACTTTTCATCACATTTACCAAGATAGCTCGATGGAGTTATCAAAGGACAAAAACTTTATGTACAATGTAACCTGTTTTAATGGACATCTTCATATTATGGATACAGTGACATAATTATCCTACCATGGGCCCCACACCAAACTTTCAGTATCACCCCCACCCCCCTTTACTGTCTATTTTTATCCTGATTGGGCTGGGACCCCAAGAAGGCTGAGGCCCAACAGCACTGTTATACCTGCTACCACTGTATGGAGATAATAATGTATAATGCAATAATACTACCAAATGACTGAACTTTGTAAAAAGATTTCACTATGCACAAAATCTACATCCACCCACCCACCCACATGGCAAGAAATAAGCATGTCCTACATAGCACCTTTGTATTGTCACTTAGTCTGTTAAAATAAGCGAATAAGCTCCAGGGATGGCACAGTAAAATAATAAATGCATATTACAATTTTGTGAATAAATCCAACTTTATAAATGGGAGGAAAATAACAAGTTCAAAAATAACAAGTTAGGTAAAAAAAAATAGCACAGCATTTGAAAAATGTCAAACTGGATCAAATGCATTGCAGTAAAAATAAAATGCCATTTCTGCATAAAATATTGACTCATTTATACCAAATTTTAGATTTAATAAAATATTTTTCCTCTCTTGGAATAGAATTGAGAGATGCTCTAAGAGGAAAACATTTTAGAAAAAAATGTTTTCATTAAAAACATTTTATGTGAGAAACATATCATTTATGTCAGAAATAATTTATGTGAGAAAACTAAAACCACCATCAACCTCATAAAACTGTCTGGAAGATAAAAATAAGCAATTACTTTTAGTTGATAAATATAGGTGTATTTTGTTAGGGGTAATCAGTAGAACACCACAAATACCCTGATCTGCATGTGCATTGTGCTTTGACTGATCAGAATCTGTTGACTGCAGTCTGATGCAACTTGATGCAACTTATGAGTATATATGGTATCCATCCTATTATACAATCTGCTAACATGATGGCAGATCAAGATTTATACTCAGTTTACAAGGAGCAGAATAAATATGTACCTATGGTTTTGTTGTTTGTTATGCCTGCAAGTAAATCTAGGTTTACTCTCTTTGGATCTGTATAAGAGTTATACATGTATACATGCAAATTTGTCAATGGCACTAGATTTGAACAAAATCAGTCTATGTGTGGTGGCAGATTATGTTCAGCCAGGTATAAATGTCACATCTGGATCCAATCTGTTGTGACTTAGACAAAAACTAAATTACTGAGTCAGCAGCAATATCTTTTTAAGAATAATGACCAGCTGTTAATTATTGATAATTTAGTATTTAATGTCCCAAAAGCATGCCTGGTGTAATTTTCTGTTGTAATTGCAATGTTTATTTGAATTTTATTACATTTTTTCCGGACAGAACAGTACTGTGATTAATTAACAAATCATCTGTATTGCTAATTTCTTCATAATAATGTGCAATCAATGAACACATTACATTCACAAATATGTTGGAACATGCAATTTTCTTTCAAATATGTGTCTTCATACTAAAACATTTACATGGAAATTAGATCAGAAATATCTCAAGTTGGCATGGTCACTACACAAGGCTGTAGATGGTCAGGTAGACATAAATCAATTAGCTGAGAAGTTGCCTTGTGAATGAAGTCTTCTGGTCTCCAGAGGTTTCATACATGCAAATTAAGTTTAAATGATAATCTCTATGCAAATCCTGTAAAAAATAAAAGATAATTGAGATGGTAAAATAGAAAAATCATCAAATCCTCATCAACCAAATTAATAATTCCAAAGAAAATGGTTGTAAGCCACAAATCAGAGTACCAAAATGTTTAAAATTTTCTACCTTATGACAGATTGCCATTTCAGCCATCAAAATCATCATTTTAATTAACAGATTTTAATTTTATACCTTATGACAGATTATGATTTCTGTCAAAGTACTTATTTTAAACCAGACTTTCCTTTTATACCTTCCAACATACTATCAACTTTAGTCAAGTCCTCATTTTAGACCACTGTCATTTTATACTTATAACTGATAGCCATTTCACTCAAAGTCCTCATTTTAAAGTAGACTTTCTTTGTGTACCTTACAACAGAATGCCATTTCTTTGATCTAAAATTCTAGTTTTAAAAACTTTCCTTTTATACCTTATGATACACTGCTTACAGTATAGTCATCAAAATATGCATATTTGTTAACAATGGCACAGTGTTTACGTTTTTACTGTGTCATACAGTGTTCTTATTTTTACAAGTTAACATACATTATTCATGTTTTTCCAATGTATCAAAGTATTTATGTTTTTAGAATGTGTCATACAGGTGTCTGTTTTTACAATGTCTAACATTAAGTTTATACATTTGTCATATAGTGTTTATATTTATACAATGTCTTCCAATGTTTGGTCTAACCTTGTCCTACTTTGTTTTTACAATTTCTAACAGTGTTTATGTTTACAGAATGTCTTGCACCACTTGGTTAAACAATGTTCTACTGTGTTTATGTTTTTACAATGTCCTACCTACAGAGTCCATGTTTTTACAATGTCCTACAGAGTCCATGTTTTTACAATGTCCTACAGAGTTCATGTTTTTACAATGTCCTACAGAGTCCATGTTTTTACAATGTCCTACAGAGTCCATGTTTTAACAATGTCCTATAGAGCCCATGTTTTTACAATGTTCTACTGAGTCCATGTTTTTACAATGTCTTACAGTATTTGGTTTCAAAATTTCAAACAGTGTCTGTTTTATCAATGTTGTACATTGTTGTTTTACAATATCTTGCAGCTTTTGTTTTTACAGTGTCTTACAGTGTTATTTTAGATTTCATGGGCCATGAATTTGATGCAGTCCACCATTTATTTTACACTAATTTTCTTGATTAGCTTAGAAATGACTATAACATTGTTCTCCGATATTTTGTATGCAACATATTATGCTGGCAACTGAATTTAAAATGCAAGTCCAAAAAGAATTTCCTGGAATTCAAGATGGTAAAATCACTTATTTTTAACTGCCATGTTACAATTTTAATTGAAGAGGTTTACAAATTAGCTACTGTGGCGGCCATACTGGGTACCTTACTATCAATTTAAGAGAATTGGTGAAATGATTTTCAATATGTTCATTGTGATAGCCTTATTAGTGATCATATCAGCATGATTTTCAAAGAACCAGCTAGATATTATTATTATTATTATTATTATTATTATTATTATTATTATTATTATTATTATTATTATTATTGCAAATATCATTATGACTTTCCAAATAGGAATGTAGTAATTAATATGATGTTCAAGATGAATGCCATGGTGGCCATACTGAATGTCAAATCAGCATCCTATGCTAATATGTTTCATTCAAGTGGACAAGCAATAACAAGATTTTCATGATGGCTGCTTTGGGGTCATTTTAGACATCAGACAGCAGAATTTTTATGACCAAGTAAAACAGACATAAAAAGTAATTTAGTGAAACCCAATTTTCATATAACTACATATACTGGAGCACAAGTAATATGATTTTCAAGTAAGAAATGTCAACTGGCTGAGCAAAAAGATTTTTAATTTGGAACCACAAAACATCATATAAAGTAAAACTTTTTTGGCCTAATGACACTTCTGCCAAGAGAGTGGTCTTAAGACAGGTGGTCTTTCATAACAGGTACATGTGCAAAAGGACCAGTTTTCAATGTAGAACTTCAGGACTGTTTAAAAAGAACCATAATCTCTGTACATGTACTGTATTCTATACTCATGATTCTTGTTAAATTACTGCATGTATTCATCTGCAAATAATTTTATAGGCCAATAAAGATATATATATGGATCATAAAACATGAATCACCTCTATATGTGAACATCATATACACATGTATTAATATATTAACTGCCAGAATGTACTATAGCAAACTTCATCCAGTGTTTGAATGTTTCCTTTTTTATTGGAGTATCTGCCATTGTTATTATGATATTATTGTCAGTGATCAACTGTAATAACACCTCTTGCAGGTTTTAATCAGGCTTTGAGGAAATATGAAATATATATTACATGAAATTTGAGGACATAATTAACTAAACTTGAAAAAGAATAAATTTACTTGATTTCATCACTGATGATGATAAAATGAGCAGGATCTCAGGCTAATACTAATCAACCAAAACAGGTTGTTTGTTTGTTGACTCAACATATAAACCAGAATTATACCAAAACATTGCATTTTAATACTTAAATTGCTTATATTAAAAAGGTTTGGGAACCATTGACTGAATGCATTGTGCAGTGATAATTGTAAAGATTTAGAAGCATTTACTAAATGTGCAGCTGCCATAGAAATGGCAGAAACTATATATTTTTGTAACTTTGGAAATGTTCATAGCTTTAGTAGTCTGTAATTTTAGAATGTATGGACTTCATTTTGATAAAAGGGAAACCAAAATTCTAATAGCTCTTTCTGTAAATTTATTTACCAAAAGTTTCATATGGCAACAACACAACTCAAAATAATCATAAAATCTTTCAAAGGAGATATAACAAGTAATCAAAAAAAAATTTCACATAACTGTTGATTAAATATACTGGAAAATGTTTACTTTTCTGTTCAATATTTGCTGCTGCTTTTATGTTCATATATTCCTTCCATGATTAACTGGTTTCCTCTAAAAACTAAATTATTTATAGTAAAAGAAACTTTTTTTCTTTCATAAAAATATACATGTATGACAGAATTTCATCCCAAACCAGTATTTTATTCCATTCATTTTAAATTAATCATTGACAACAAAATAAACTACTAATTTAAAAATTGAATGGTGAAAGTTTTATTTGATTATGTTTTGAAACAAGATTTTGTGGATAATGACATGCATTTTTTCATGTTTCGGACCTGTCTGCTTATAAGAGATGATGTGTTGAAGCACATTATCACATTATCATTAAAGACCACTTGGTGGATGTATTGTCTACAGCACAGTGTCAATCTTTTATTTTTTTTATTGTAAGTGCAGGTTATAAGCTCTCATGCCTCTTTTGACTTGTACTTAAAGGCTTTGGAGTGTTTCAACAATTTGGAAAACATAAGAAAGTCCTGGATGCCTGACAAGAACCACAAAATAATGACCCAGATATGCAGACTTCAGCTCCATCACTAAAAAGTACATTGACATTGTACTGCTATGCATGACTACCTGTCTAAAAAGAGGGTAACAAGCATTCTAGTTGTTCAGGTTGAAGAATTTTCTTTAACTAACAATCCACGACTGCTAAGCATTAAGTAGTTATCAGAATACAATAATCCAGGATTATCTCCTCCTAGGTTATCTAATCAGGGATTATTTCACCTTTTCTTTCCTATTTTTCCAGGAGCAAGAAGTACAAAACCTAATTATTGAATACAAGGTACCTCTAATTTAGGATTCTTGAATTAGGGATTATTTCACCTTGCCTTTCTGAAAAGGGCTGGAAGGGGTGTTGATCCTGTTCCCTCCTAAAATGGTTTAATCCCAAACTTGGTTAATGCCCCTAGTTGACCTTACAAAAGCCCTTAGGCAGTTTCACACCTATTACTAGGTAGGTGTTAAATACCAGATGAGGGTAATGCCCACAAATTCAGTAAGAACAATTAGTTATCAATTCTGAACAGTCATTCTGCAGGTTTATTTCACATTTGGTAAACCTAAAAAAAAAAAATCAGTCACACAGGACCTGACTGGCATATATGATTGAATCTGAGACATGGTAAATTTTTGTTTCTCTAGTCCATTAAATCTAGAAAAACTGCATGAAACTTGTCAAAATCATAGACACCAGGTGAACATATGAATATCATTCTCTGATTTACGGAGTTGTGTCCTTTTAGAGTATTAGATGTATGTATTGTATATAATCATTCTTGTTCATCCAAAAAGTGATAAAGCTTTTTATGAATTATTCAGAAATGTGTGCATTTTGTGCTGTTGTCTCACTTGGATGATTTTATTTAGAGTTGTGTAAACTTCTGTATCTTCATAGACACATGAATGCATTCTGTCCAAATTATTGCACTTTATTACTTGCACTACTTATTAATATTGACTAGTGTATAATGACTATTCAGTTGCAAACAGTATACACAATAATCTTATGTTGTATATATTTTTTTAAAATATATTATTCACCAGAAAATCCGATATTACTCTACTTGTGCTTGGTGTGCATTGCTGAACATTGTATCCTGGTTCATGTGGTATAATGTGATTTGAAAAATATCAAAGGAAAGGTTCAGGGCACGTTTTCTTATTGCACACAGAAAGGCTAAGATCCGGATAGATTGCCATCACATACTGAGCATTAGATCAAGTAGAATCATGGTCTGTGCCGTCTGCTCTGGCAACTTTTTCTGGGTCTGCAAGATCAAGGTTTGATCTGTAGTCTTTATCTGGAACTGTAAGACCATGGTATATGCAGTCTCATCTGTTGACTTTATCAGGACTGTAAGATCATGGTATATGCTGTCTCATCTGTTGACTTCATCAGGACTGTAAGATCATGGTATATGCTGTCTCATCTGTTGACTTTATCTGGGACAGTAAGATCATGGTATATGCTGTCTCAACTGTTGACTTTATCTGGGACTGTAAGGTCAGGATTTGTACTATTTGATCTTCTGATTTTAATTATGACAGCAAAGTCATGGTTTGCTGTTTGATTTTTTTACTTTATTTGGGAATGCAAGATCACTGTCTGCTTATGTATATGGAACTGTAAGCTTATGGTCGATGCTGTCTGACAGCAAAGTCAGGGTCAGCTGTTTGATCTGTCAACTTTATTTGGGAATTTAAGATCACTGCTGTTTGATGGGCTGATGTATCTGGGACAGTAATATCATCCTATATATGCATTATGATCAAACAAATACTATCTGACTGGGTTATGAAAAGTGAAGCCCCACATCTGTACCTTCAGTAATCACATCAATGTCAAGTAATGCAACTCATTATCAATCACACTGATAGCCTTGTCAGAGTCAGAGATAGCTGCCTCAGGCAAACTACGTGCACTTCAGAAATTATAATTTTTTTTGCAGACTGCAGACTACATGACATCTTCCCTATCCAGCTGTGTGAACACCCTCTTGTACTGCAGATGGTTAGCTATATGAAATATATTTACTCCCATACTAGTATCGTTTGACTAAAATGACAAAGAAAAATGAAACTCCAATGCAATAATCATACTATCTGCACAAATTTCATTTCAATTTGACAAATATTTACATCATGTTTACATTTCAAAACTCAATGGACATCTCTCTTTCCCCCCCTCCCTCCCTCTCCCTCCTGAGATTGTTCAATTATACCACAGATGTGCATTATGTACAAGACATTATTACTTGCATGGCAAAATTTATATTGGATGATAGCATGATGGTTCATGCTATGCAATAATGGCCTAGATATGTAATAAATATATACATTCAGATCATTAATACCAGTATCACAAATGTTCTATCTGAGCAGATCATGTTAGTTGATATTGTGTAATTGTGAGCAATTCACTCAATAAATACACACTTTTAGGTCATTAATGTTTCTAAGTCAGGTTATATATTAACATTTAACATTATCTCTACCAAGTGTTTGTAACCAAAATATCAGGACAAAGAATGATTGTCTTTTATCCTAGCAAGATCACTGTTAACATGCAGCAATCACCTAAATGTTATAAAATCATAGGTCATTAATAACAGTATAACATGTTCCTTGCAAATGACTTTTATGTTCACCCTCTGACAGTGACAAGGTTATTTCTGGTCACTAGTTACAAAACCAGTATAAAAATGGGTTGCCAGAAATAGTTAATTGTTTGGTATGTACTGATTTTATTGAAAACTACTTATATTTGAGGTGCTCTACAGATATTAACTTCAATGAGGTGAATGTAAGGAAGTTGCTTTCATCTTTGCAATAAACACATTTTCACTATTACTTTCATGTACTGTGGCTGAAATTTCTTTTGTACTTGTGAAAATTGTACATGATCTAAGTACAGCTGTACACTAAAATGACATTCCCTAAAATAATCAGGATGCTACCTTTACCATACTGCTAGTATGTCTTCAAACACTTTATGGACATCAAGATTATTTGGTTAAAATCAAATATCAAATTTTATTCTTTTAATGTATGGACTTCATTCATAAATTTTTAAGAACATGTCTGGATATTGTACTTGTGAAAATTGAATATGATCTAAGTACTTTACTAACTAAAATGACTGCTCCCTTGTACTCAAAATATTCAGGCTGAATTAGACTAAATTGCACTATCTTTAGCAGGGATTAAAATGGGGAGCACAAACCAGAGAATACCAGCTTCTGAAAGTGCAATGAATGAATTAACCAAATATATCAAGTGCAAGAAAAGTTATCAACTCTTTTTTCAAATCACTTAAGTCAAGGAAGTGAAAAATGATCAAATGGAGAAAGCAGTTTTTTAAAAGGTGCTGATCTGAAGTAAGGCCAAGTTGTATACTCTAAAACACTATTCACATCAATCATACACAAAATAAACAGAATAAAATGTTCTTTGAACAATACACAAGATATACAAGCTTACAAGCTCTTTTTTTAAACAACCATTATAACCAGTGAGGAAAACAAGGCAATTTTTTTTATAAAAATTCAAAACCTATGCAAAATATGAAACTGTAGAGTGCCACCATTATCATACTGTTTGTTTGTCTTCAAACACTGCTTTGGGACACCAAGTTTGTGTGGATAAAATCATATTTTAACATCTTTTAATGCTTGGACTTCATGTATAAAACTTTTAAGAATATATTTTCTGACACAAATGCAGCTCTTCTGTGTTAAGTATAACAAACATCACATTCAGAAAGTTGGCTAAAAGCTTGGTTATAATTTAAAATATCGTAAAGTTACACACGATCCAAATAGAAAAAAATTAGGATAGCCACTTTTCACTATTCATTAACTTGATGACACAGATAAAACATATTACATTTTATTATTAACTAAATTACTTGCCTGTGGATACGAAAATCTCAACATCAGAAGACATTATCTCCCTGCGTTAAAAGAGGTAAGTGTTAAACATGTCCTCATCTTGAAGAGTCTGTTAATACCTCCATTGTGCATAATACTAATATTTTCACCTGGATATGTAATCATTAAATGTTGAGGCATTATTTCAGTGAATCATAATGCATTATAAAAAAAATTGTAAAGCACAAAACCCTCTCCTTTTCTCATGTTATGTATACAAGGCAGTTAAGTATTCAAATATAATTTTAGTTTTCTATTAACCTTAAGAACTTCTGGTAAAAGAATGCACAAACTGGAAGTGGGATGTGACCAAAATGCTGGTTTTAGTTTTGTCAACAATGTAGGTGTTAAAGTTTCAAGCTGTTGATTTTTATTTGACTGGTTTCCTCCTTTTAATAAAGAGTGATTCTTTCTTCTTCTGTATTTAGAATGGAGTTTCTTTTATTTATAGTGACTAACATATTTTAACACAATTACTAAAACTTATGTTAGTGTCAGTGACATAATGCATAGTTTTATCATGGTACTCCCAAATTGCATCAATTTAAGTCACAAATGTAACCCTTTTTTAATGTTTTCAATCCCTGAATGGAGTAATTTTAAAATGTTTTCAGCCTAAAAAACAACTTTTTTTTACATCTGAAGACATGCAGAAAATATCTTACATATGAAATATCAGCAAAATCAAAAAAGTAAATTTAACAAATCAGCTGCATAAATACACAAGGATAAATACAGCAGTATGTAAAACCCAATCTTACTCAAAATGTTATGGCGGCACCCTATGGCATGTATGCCAATGGTGGCATGCCAGACTCTTTGGAAAGTCATGCATGCGGACAAGATTTGTATTGCATGTAGTACAAATGACAATTAAAAGGATGACTTGGCATGTAGCACTCTGCAAAACAAAGCATTTCTAAAAGGTGGCATATACCTACTGCAATATATTCCAAAAGACCTTACACTGTTATTATTTTAGTTTGAGTAGAATATACAAGTCCTGAGTGACATTTCCTACTCAATGTAATATTGAATTCATCTTATTCATTTTCAAAAGATTTCAATTTGGACTTTAATGACTGATTATGTCAATTTATGTTCCATTTGATCCTTGAAGCCTTTATTTTAAAACATGCCCCAGACAGGCTAAATATGACTTGAATCAGAAAAAGAGAAGCTTATATCATATTACTGACAAAGATGGGTGACAAGTTTTGTGGATCACTGCTTAAGCACGATTTTTTTATATAGATTTTGATGTTCAGTTTGTCACAACATATACACACAAAATTTTGTTTTGTTCCAAACATGCTGAAAGAACAAGTTTCAATATAGCACTGGGATAAACTGGGTATACATACAAAAGTATTTATGACTTTTGTTACATGTATGTGGAAAAAAAAAGTTTTAATATGGTATAAGGATACTATAAAGGTCAAGCCATATCAATGATTTCTTTTCCCAGGCTCAGAACAAAAGACAAATGTGGTTATATACTTGTCACATACTACCCCTTTTACACTTTCCAAATATTAGTTACTATAATGGCACAGGAACAGTTTTCTCAGTGAACCTATTATTTCTACTGAGCTAACATAGCAATTTGCAGATGTAGGTGAAATAGTTTTCAGTCTGGGAGTGTGATTATGGAAATACAGGTTGAACATCCATACCAAATACCAGATCAATCATGTAATAATAAATGGGTATGCAATAACATCCACATCAAAGACCATCAACCAAGTGATAATGGGTATGTAACAATATCAATATCAAACACCATCAACAATGAAATACTAAATGGTTATGTAATAACAGCTATAACACCATCAGCCATGTCATAATAAACTGGTATGTAATAACATCAATATCAATCACCATCAACCCTGTAATAATAAATGAGTATACAATAAGATCTTCACATACTGTGTTATAGTTTGAATGATGGTGTGGTATACAGACTAAGTAAATGCCCAAGACCTCTGAAAAAACTTTTATAAAATATAAAGTGTAGCAATGCTATGTTTACAACTATACTTCACCATTACAAATCCCCAGTATACATCTTATAAACAACACCACAAATTCTCAAAATCTACATGCCATCAACAATGCTGTCACTACCAGAAATGCAATACCCAATGCTTCACCTATCTTTTGTGGAAGAGGGAAAAAAAAGTTTTTTGAAAATACTGCAAAAATATAACTATATCACAAATGGAAAAAAAAACAACTTTAGAATCGTACAAGCTGGACAAATGTAGGCTATGTATACTTACATTTTTGTGTTCAGGATCCAATCCCTCCCACATAGATGCTACAATTTTTGAAACCTCACCGAAGCTGGCAGTGGAGTTCTGTCCCTTTATAGCAGCCTGGGTATCACGAAAAAATAGAGCATATGCTGATACTGGCCTGTAAAACAGTAATGGTCATATTAAGATGCCTGCATTCAATATCTTCAGCTCAAAAACAAAATCTGCAGCTCATTTAGGTTATAAATAAATACCATTTCATCATCTTGAGCTAGATGTTGGCAGGTATGCTACAAACAAAAAAATATCGGTTTTGGTGTGGAAAAATCATTCAAAATTCAAAACATAAGTCATGAAATTGTTAGAACATGATTTTCCTGAATTTAGCAAAGAAACTAAATCAAAAAGAATCCTACACCCAGAAGTACATGAACCAGCATGGCATATTACTGACAGTAGCCAGCACTTTTTACAAATGTTTGTGTTACAAACCTACTAGGGGGCACAGAGTAGCAGAGTGGTCTAAAGCACTCACTGTTACAGATCACTGCCATCTCACCTGTCTGCATGGGTTCCAGTCTCAGGCTCAGCTTATGTAGGTATGTGAGAAGCTTGCCAGTAGCTTCCCGTGGGTCGGTGGTTCTTTCTGGGGGTGTTCCTGGTTAATGCCAAAACTCCAACCAACATGGTGTGAGGTGAGAAGTCAGTGATCAGCACAGGTGAGTGCCAACCATGAATGACAACCATCCATGAATGTTACTTTCTAGACAGGAAAGATATAAGTTCTACATGTATTGATGCAGATTCATTCAACCCATGAATACAGAATAAATTTCCCATACAATATTATAAAAGAAAATACTTACTTTTGTGGTTCATTGGGATCCTTCTTTTTCCTCTTTTTAGGTGTGCGGGGTTTCTTGGTACCTTTTGATTCTGGTACAGGGTCATCTTGAGCTTGACGCTTAATTGCCAACTGCAACAAATTGTGACTCAATTACACTTAATAATACAGATCTAGTTCCAAGTATAAAGTTGCAAAACAAAACTAGGCCACCTGTACTGGATGGACCATTACAAATGCAAAATATAAGGGTATATACAATGATCCCCCTCCCCAATGAAAAGCATCAATAGCAGAACCCCAAAATATGAAATGTACTGTATATTTTTTCTAAAATGACAAAATTGGGAGGTGGTGGAGGCTGCTTCGTATAGGTTCATTTTTATAATCAGATAAAGTTTTCAAAACTAACATTGGCCAGTATTTTAACAGAGTGGAATGGGCTCATTATCAGGGAAGAAATAGGACTACAGTTGGCTTGTATCAATTAAAACCTACATAATCTTGTACCATCAAACATCTGGTTAACTTTCTATGCTGTAGAGGCTATCTGAGAGTTATGTTGTCAAGGTTTTACCGAGGGCTATATTGTAGAGGGTAGCTGAGGGCTATCTTGTTGAGGTTTTATCTGAGGGCTATATTCAGGGTTCCAGCCACAAGTTTAAAACAAGATTCAAGACCTTTCCTAGACATTTTCCAAATCAAAAAATAAACAGATGTCCTGAACAGTTCCAGAATAATATACTAAAACTTCTCTCCAACTCAACAAATCAGTTACATAACCTATTTCCAAGATTTCTAAGACATTTTTTAAAATATGTCCAGACACTTTCAAGAGGTGCAAAAGCAATTTTCTAATTTGAGACCTTTCTAGAATTCCTGACCTTGGTGAGAACCCTGTACACCTTTAGGATCTTTACCTCTGGGCTATGTTGTTTGGGCTTTACCCAAGTAAAGCAGTCAAAATTTTAGGAAACTTCTACCAGGTACCTGTGGAGCCTAATGATTGGTTACCCAGGTACCTGATCAATGGCAGATTGCATTAAATATGTACAGACCTGATGTTAAGTTGAATTTTTTAAATACAAATTCACAGTATCCATTAAATATCACCACCTTCTGTTATCTGGTACAAAGTCCACAAATTCATCCTCATTTTCTGATAAAGTTCTGAAAGTCTTGCATCATCATCAAATAAATCATCATGGTCTAGTTATCATCATCTGACTCCCTATCCTTATCATCATCTGACTCCCTATCCTTATCCTCACTATCATATGTGTATACTTATTTAGAAACTAAACTTTAGCTTTGTAAGTAACACTTTAATCATAAGGTTTGTGAAATCTATTCACAATTGCAGCTGAACTTGTCAGATATTCGTTACTTGCCACTGTACCTCAACCAGTTCAAATCACAGAGATGTCCTGTGGGAAAACAAGTCTGAAGTCTATTTACTGCAAGAGGCAGGCCTCTGCTTGGCACTGTAAAAGTACATGTATTTGCAGTTCAAATGAAATTTCATCTTAAAAACAAAGTACTGCCTTTTCAAGCACTGGTGTAAAACTTGTATATTGTAAATTGGTTATTATCAATGGGCTGGGCGGGTACCCAATACCCACTCTGATTAAGCAAATTAAATTTGCACTTTCTACTATTCTTCTAATCAATAAATGCTGGAAGACTTACAAATGTCATCATGACTGTCAACCGTAACCTTTAAGGTTGTTATTTTATTGCTCTTTTAATGGATTTTAAGTTTCCCCTTGTAAGCCTAAATGCCTTCAGGATTTAAATGCTTGTAAGTCTAAAACAGCTAACAAAGTTTCCATCCAACAATGCAATGCATACACTGATACTGCAGACATGCAGACCAAAAAGTTTTTTTTAAAAAACAAAGAGTAAACACAGGAATAGATGCTATAAATGGCTGAAAACCAAACTCGAAATATATCTATCAAATGTGATATATCTACAGTTTTTGTCAAGAAAGTCAGTCAAGAAATGTCAAAATGTGCACAAAACTAAATACACTGCTGCAAAAACTACTATTTGCTTGTTCTGTGTTTATGTATGTGTCGTTTTGCTAACTGACACAAAACACTGTCCATATCAAAACATCATAACCTCATTCACAAAAGGACCCAAAATTCAACTCTGGTCATTTATAAATGCATACAAATTTTCTAGCCAAAATTTTGTGTCTATGCTAAACAGCTTCTGTGCAATCATGGCAACAAGTTTATCCAGATGAATTGATGGATGTACCGAGACAACAAAATGAAATCACTATGCTTCTGCTGTAAGCAGTGGGAACACAAAACTGAGAAATACTGGTAGGTATTGCTTTTGCTACAAAGAGGAAAAAGGACATAGAGTCTTTCAGCACCTACAATTTTGTTGATGAAAATGCATCTTGACAAGTTTTCTGAAATTCTCACTTTTAAATCTTCCATGCTCTGGGCATAATTAATCCTATCTTAAAAATTACCACATTATAAGTTCTTAGGAATGAACCCTGTGTCAAGAGAAAATGGCTTAAGGCAACTTCCTTTTACCTTCATAATAAATTTTTTATATCCTGACCAGAAGGAGTGGGAAGAATCTGATTCAAATTTGTTGAACCATCAAATCAGGTAAGTTAATTTGCAATAGCCAGCAGGTATTCAGCAGATGAAAATACCATTTATATCATAAAAAGGGTCACTAATTATTCTATAACCATGTTACAACATTCTTTTGCAATAATTCTTTCAATAACATGGTTGCATATTTGAAAAGTAAGCAATTTTACTCCTTTAAGTCGCCCGATGGGACTAACATTCTACTGTCACAAGAAATAAATTCAAGAAGATTATTTTAAATAAACTTCCAAGTTCTGAAACAATCTCTCTCATATTCTTCAGTGACACAATTTTCAAACTGACCACTGTGGCAACCATATTGGATGTAAGATGGGCACAACTTTCATTTAGGACAAACTTGACAACATGGGGAGACTTGCTGAATCTCCATGTTGAAATGACAATCCATTTATGAGAATTAGTGACAATATTTTCAATATGTATATTATGACAGCCATATTTGAGATGAGATCAACACTATTTTTGTTCAAAGACCAAGCAAATACTATAATTATTCTCATGAAAACCCACTGTCAATAAGATTTTCCATTTAAGTGTAGCAACAAAATTATTTTCAAGATGGCTACCATGGTGGCCATACTAGATGTCAGATTGGAACTATTTTTATTTAGTACCAACTAGACTAAATAAGAAGTCTTATGGTGAAAAACCCAATCTTAATAAGACTTTCCATTTCTTCAGAGCACTGACAAGATCATAAAAATGGTCAGGATTATAACATTATTGGATAGCAGATCAAAACAGTTTTTATTTATAACCAACCAGATACAAATAGGAAGTCTTCTGGTGAAAACCCTAATATGACTTTTTAAAGAAGCAGCAATAACAAGATATTAAAGATGGCTGCTGTGCTGGGCATACTATATGTTAGATTTGTTGTCAGATTAGCACCAATATCATCTGGGACCACAAGACAGTACAAGAATTCTTTTGTTAAAAACTTTATGTTATTATGACCATCCATTCAGATGCATTAACAATTTTTAGAACAGCAGCTGTTATGGCCATACTAGATGTCAAGCCTGCATGGCTTTCATATAGGACCAATCAAACTCATCATGTTATGCCTGACCAAGGTTTGTGACACAAAAATAGGTCCTAAACCTCATTTATTGCTTTAGTAATGACCAGGAATGAACATCATCAGCATCATTAACCAAAGGGTATGAAATGGCAGTGGACCCAAAGAGACCTAAAGGGAGAGGGTTTCTGCCTACTCTGTGTCTAAATCCATTGGTTTCAACGAGTACAGAAAAAATTACTTTTGTCCCATACTATACCCTGGGAGGCATGACTGTGTAACCCAATATTTTTATGTTCCAAGGGGTGGGGACTTTGGGTAGGAAAGGGTTTAAATGGTTAAAGGACTGTTCAGAGCAGCAACCTCTGCTGGTGGTTTATGGCAACTCTCCCAAGTTCTTATCAAAAGCGGACTGCTGGTTCTGACTGTACATTTTATTTTCTGCTAGTTAAAGTGTCTTTTTTATATGTTGTGTCTGGAAATTATTCATTATTCCACCAGCTATGTCAAACATTTCACCACCTGCTGCAAAAATAGAGAGCAAATACTGCTTTTTTTCCACCTGGGATATCTTTACATAATATAATGCACTTCCTTATGGATCAAGACAACATACAAAATTAATGTACAATACTACATTCAATGTACAGAACTAAAAGTACGTAACATTCTTCACAAAAAGGAGCATCACTCATTTTAGGGAAGAGTTCACCTGCCACAATGATTAATATATGATACCTACAGTCCAGGTATTTGCTCTTCACTCTGAAGAGACAAGTGACAACTCAATAAGCTGAAAGATTCATCTGTCAGATTTATGATGACAGAGAAAGTGTTACTACATCAACCAGAAGACAGTTCCTAGATTGGCACAAAAAAAATCAGCATGGATAGCTATTTTAAACTAAGAATTGTTATCTTTGTTGTAAACAGACTGATCTATTTACTGGATAAACACTGATATTATAAAAAAAAGTCCTTACTTTTGCTTGCATGTATAAGTTCTGCATCTCAATAAAATCTATAAAGCTACAAGCACAAACTGCAGAAAAAGCAAAGCACATCAATTTTTTCCATAATTTATCTTTCAGCTTGTAATACTTTCAATGAACAAATGATAAAAAACCCAGACCCTGATTTGCTGGTGCATCATGCGTAAGAAGATCAGGGCTTATGTTTTTGGCAGTGGAAATATGTGTTTGTGATTTGGAACTTTTAACATAGCTTTAAAATTTTTTGTGGTACTGGTACTATGTCTGCAGTGTGACAGTTTATACTGATGTCTAGCAGTGGGTCATCATGCTGCTGACATGTACTGTCATGTCCCACCCAGACACATTATCCTGACACCAGCCTACCAGTCCTAATAATATCCCCTTAGCACACAAACATAGCTGTCAATATCTCAAGGAGATTTTCTAGATAGTAACAGCTGCTATCTATAGAGAGAAATTTATTGTGATTGTCAGTTTCATTATGGCATGCTTGCTCATGACTGTAGGTCATCTGAAATATTTCAAATAACCAATGTAGTCTACAATGGCTGTGTTGGCACCAACCCTCTTCACTATGTCCTCTGCAATGCTTACTGATTGTCACAGTAAAAGGCTAAAAATAACAGGTGTTTGCCTTGGTACTATTTTTCACTTTTATTCCTTGTGCAGGCATACTATTTTACCAGGGGTGAATCACTTCTCCAGGTAAATGATTTCAAAATTAAATGTGTCGATAAGTCACAGAAACAAATATTCACTCCTATGGATCTAAGCTTGATACATTTCAAACTGAGACAAGTCATTTGGATTTTATCAGTGGAGTGGGTATTCTCCACCATGTCTCAGGCCATAGGAGTTAGTGTCAAATTTGTTTTATTTGATTTGTGAATCCTTTTCTCAGTTTTATGTTAATGTTGTATGATGATCTTTGTTACTAAACAGTTTGGTTTTGTTGTAGCTTATTGGACATTATGGGAGCATAGAAGCCAACCGTATAAACAGTTTGGTTTTGTTGTAGCTTATTGGACATTATGGGAGCTCAATGGACATTATTGGGGCTGAAAATGTTTTATTGGGGCCAACAGTGTCTTATGGGAGATTCTGTGTCTGATAAGAGATGACAGTAGCTATCCATGGTTGAATATAGCTGCCTGTATTGCAGTATGCTGTCTATGTGTATATGTAAGAAAACATATGAAGGATCCATGAAGGAGATAAACATGGATTGATAAAAAGGATCTAGTGAAACAGCAGAGTTCCAGTTTGTACATTGAATGATCCAGTGAAACTGTAAAGTAAGGTTTGTAAAATGAATGACTATTCCAGTGATGTGTGTTTATCTGTATTCAGTTGGACACAATATTGTTTAGTTGACACAATAGTGATTATATTATGAGTATTGCTTATTATCCTTCAGATGTTGCATCTCAAGAGATTGTGAATCTCAAAGCTTAATGTATTACAAGAAATTATGTGAATCTCATTTTACATAAAATGGTATATTTGTACCTCATTTTTTGCTAGAGGTAAATGAATAATATTTTTGTATTTTTTTTCCTCTTTGTCATTTCATAAGTGTTGTATAATAGTTTGAGATTCAGTATATTTGTTACACACACACACACACACACAAACACAAACACACAGTGCGCACACAGAGTATTTCATTTTATAAATTCCAATCATTCATCAATTTGTGTTTTATTTATTTAATCCAACGGAGAAAACTCACTGTTTCCATTCTGCTACACCAATGCTTTCCTTGCCTAAGACAAATGGATAAACATCTGATGCCAAACTGATGGCAAGCTTTTCAATCTGAGAGTCTACAGGACAAAACAAATTTACAGGAAGTGACTTGTGATTTTCTACATGCTGACAACTGTTTCCTGAATGCCAAATCTAAATCTAACAAGGGGCAATGACTTTATGTATTTCCAACCATTTTTCTTTAGCTTGTGACAATTTCTCTTTCACAATCAGTACCACAAAGACCAAGGTAATACACCAACCTGCACCAGGAAAACCTTAAGTAGAGCTTTACCATGACTTTAAATGGAAAAACCCTCATGGCAGTGGACAAGTTCACCTATCTAAATAACAGTCACATACAGTCCACATTGATGTAACACCAAATGCCCAAATCACAAAAACAAACAAAGAATTCTTTACTGTTAATGGTAAGTACAACTAATAATCATCCAAAGATTTTACACTAGTCTTGGTGACTAAGGTGCTTGATAAATTCTAAAAGGCATGACTAACTTCTTGATTATTAAGATTCAGTTTTATATTGTAAGTTTGTGTTAGGTTGTGTTAACAAAATACCCAAGAAAAAAACAAAAATCAAGCAATTCTACAGCAGGGAATAAAATATATCCAATTCATAAAATTTGTATCTTAAGATCTGAGCTCAGGTGAAGCCATCAATTGGGCAGGGACCCAGATTTGGGTTCTGATGTTAATCTCACCACCAGATTTGGGTTCTGGTGTTAATCTCTTCTCTCATCAAATACTTAAAAACACAGGGGAAAGAAATTTTAAATTATTAAGGATAATCCCAGTGACATTCAAAACAATGTAGCAATCCATGGATTAAGAACCATTGATTTAACCTATTCACCTTTGTATCCTCCCAATAGATTCTACTCCTTATCATGCACCATGAACTAAACAGTTATCTCAAACATAAGTAACCTTTACTGCCATTTGTCACTCAAACCACAACATGTGCCGATACCTAAGATCATGACCAATACCTATCACTAGCAAACATGTGGAGATCATGCAACTCACATACACAATGGCAACTTGATGGCTTTGAGGACCTTATAACATTCACAGCAAAATCAAAGCTGGAGTATGGTCCTATTTTACTGCCCCAGACAATCAACAACTAAAGATACATATTTCATACACTTAGTCTGTGCCCAATGTAAATAATTTACATGTACATAATTTATCACCTATATTATTTCCTGCAATGGGTTATTTTGGAGAAGTACTGCTAACTGTATATGGGACTGTGACAGACAACTTATGTTGTGACAAATAACAAACTCCTTGTCAAGCTCTTTGAAAATTTATGAACTAGTACAGCATAAAATCCACAAACCAGAACAAACCATTATGCCAAACCCTAGGTCATGATTCACATACATGGCATTATTAATATAAAAGTTAATCCCAAGAGGAATTATTCCCAATGATGGGCCTCAACCAATACTTGAGAGCAGCTTAATCTAATACTTAATACAGATTGTAATGCCTAAATAAATCTTGACCCATTACCCATTAGGAGTCCTCTGACAGAACTACTGGGATATGCTAGAATCAATAGACAGACCAATGGATGGATGAGGATTGTTGGTTTTAACAGCACTTTTAAAACATTAGTGGGATCTAAGTGCCATTCCCAAGGACACAGAGGATCCATGCATGTTGGCCTGGGTGGGTACTGAACTGACAACCCAAGAGTCCTACCATCCGCTAAGTAAGAACATGGTGGAGAATTAGAGAATTGAGGTCCCAAAAATGAATCTGGCAGCCATAGCACATTATAGAAAGGATCCAGTCATCAGTGTTTATGCCAGACCAAACCTCTGATAAAAGGTTTAATATGGTAACAAGAACCAATGGAAGAGGTAAACTGTGCAGGTGAGGGAGCTGTTCCTTGGACTGTCAAACCCTTGTGCTTAGGAAAGGGGGAACTGTGAATTTCCTCTCTGTCTTTTGCCAGTCTCCAAAGCCAACCTGCCAAGGGAAGGCTCTGAAAAGGTGTTGTTGCTTAGATTTAGCTTTGAAAACGTTTGCTGATGGTTTATAAGCATGGATGCAAGGGACGAGTGTTGCTGGGCCTTAAAATCCTGAGTAGCCACTAAAGAAATGAGCCTTCTGAGGAGAATGGGTGATTGCACCACAAAGAAGGACTTTGATGTGTTCTAGTAAGACCTTGGATCCGTTCAGAACATTGTTGCTGTGGAGATGGAGAAGCTCTGCGAAAAAGCAATGGACAGAGATAATGCATGCCAACAAGTTTTTGCCATTGCATCCAAGAAATCCAAGAAATAATTAAGAGCCATTGGAGACAGATTCATTTTTAATCTTATAGTGAGATATTTTGTAACCAATTATGTACTCTGAAAATTCCCTTTAGATGCATAAAAAAATTGCTTTAAAAAAATCTATGGTCTTGTCTGTTGTTAACCATTTAAAATCTACAAACAAGTCTGATGATGATGTATCAAAGGGAACATCAAGAATCCACTGAACTGCTGTGTTTCAAGTGTGTGAACTCTGCTGGAACAAGTACAATTTCCCCACATTGCTGATGTTTATAAGCACTATAGAAAAGAATTTTTGAGTCCGTTGTCAGGTACCTTTTTATATTCTAAGTAATGAAAACTTCTTAAGACATTATCTACATTTTTCCTACTAAGGACATTTGTCAATGATTACATCCAATGACTTCTAATTTTTTACATTTTAAACTGCCTTAATTATATTTTACTTTGTAACACTTCACTATAAAATAGCAGTTGAGAAGATTTCTGAGCTATGGTCAGAAACATCCCCTTTGCCTCTAGCATATATGAGAGCAAAAGCACATGTTATTTCATACCAATCATCGAAAGCAAACCAAAACTGAATCAACATTTTAAAAACAAAAATGGCACTATGTGTGACATGTGGATGCATCTTTCTTTTTAAAAAGTGATACTACTTCTTAACTCATACACTTTCTAGCTTCATTACAACAATCGAGAGGAATGCAAATTTATTTGATTACATACTTTTTTCACATTTCCATGATGTCTGAGAACAACATTGACAGACCTGCCAACCCTGATGAGGCCATCTCAGCAAGTCAGTTGATTTTTCTCCTTAAGATTGACCAGTTTTCAGTAAGGATTCTTGAAAATAATTTTTCCATTTCACAATATGATGGCTATCATATTTCCCCGCCACAAGACATAATTGTCATGTGGTATCTAATAAATGTACTTTTGTCCTTTCCATCTTTTATTAACAAGAATCTAAATACTTTTTATTCTTCTGTGTTAATTATAAACACTTTTTCAGGAGTTTTATTTTACCTTTCATTTTAACCATACATTGCCTGCTGGAAGCCATTTTTTAAAAATTCTATAATCAACAGTTTGATCTAAATGAAGATATAGGTGTAGTTTAAAGGGTCTGGGGTGCTGCTGTAAAGTTAGTATGGATCCATGACTACATTTACTATTTCTAATGTGAAACCCATTACCCACATCAAACAAAGAAGAAACACTTATCCAGATTTTTTGGCAATAATCATTTTTCTGTACTTTCTGCTTGTATGCTGCTAAGTCCATATTTTAAGAGTAATTTTCAAAAGACTTATGGCAAAATCATAAGAGTTGGCAGGTCTGCATTGACAGCAAAGATGCCATCATACAGGTCCTTGGGTACCTGCCCGTAGATATTAACCCATGTAATAAGCCATAGGTACCAGTTTACCATCTACAAGTTTTATGCCAGAGTTGTAATGGCATTCTCCCATTGTTTTTCAATTTGACAATCCATTTGATTGAGCCACAAATACATGTACTTTTTCAGAGCCAATCAGAAGTCTGCCTTTTCCAGTAAAGATTTTACATTGTTTTGTTTTCCCACTTAACATAGTCATGAAAATGTACTTTTTCAGTGTCTAGCAGAAGTCTGCCTCTTCAAGTAGCTGACTGTAATTACATAGCTTGTTTTTCTATGTGACAGCTCTTTGAGCCACATGTGTGATACAGTGGCAAATAACAATGTGGTTATTTGATCTTTCAGCTGCAACCTTGATAGATTTCTCAAATCATATGATCAATGTGTTACATAAAAAGGTCTCTCACAGACCCTGAAATGGGAGTCAGATATTTATGATGACCAGTGTAAAAGTTTGATTTACTAGACAACAATATTATCAGACAGTGAGGATGAATTCTTGGACTTTGCACCAGATGATATTATGGAGTGATATTTAAAGGACACTGTGAAATAAAAAAAATGAGTACTTGAATTCAGGTTTGTTGCACACATTTAATACAATTTCCCTTTTATCTGATACCTGGGTAACAGACCATTAGCATAGCTGGATACCATTAAGAAGTTTTCAAAATTTTGACAGCTTTGAACCTTAGATTGCATCTCAAATTTCACAACGCTTAATTGTCCCATACATTTCAGAACTACATTAATTATATTCCATGCCAAATTTTCTAACACAAAACTATTTCAATGATTTCTTTTTAAGTATATAATACTTAATTTATTTAAGATGTTTGAAAAAACAAATTGTTAGTTGGATACAGCATAGTATGTTTTCATTATCACTGCCATCTCACCTCTGTCTTCATGGGCTTGAGTCTAAGATTCAGAGGATATGTGAGAAAGCTTGTCAGTAGCTTCTCATGGGTCAGTGGTTTTTTCTGATTTCTCAGTTTCTTCCTCCATCTTTAATATTGGCATAGCCATGTATAGCCATGTATAGCCAAGCGCACTGAAAAATGGCTGAAAAATGGTGGTTATGCCCCAGAACAACAACAACAACAAAAAATCATTATTACATGACAATCTGTGAAAATTGAGATGCACTAACTTTCTGGAAAAGGATTTATGCTCAGTCAGCTCTAAAAACACACCTGTGAATGTGCCAGAGTGAATGTGCCAGAGAACAATTAATAATACAAATGATATCAATATCAGCTATTTGACACATGTAATACATTTTGCTTGAGTTAAAACACAACAATGGAAATAAAAAAATCATGTCAGATCTACTGCATATATAAGAGACAAATATACCAATTTATTTATCAATAATTTCTTGTTCATGTACTAACAGAAGTTAAGATTTTACTGTTTGTATCACAATCTGCACTAGTCACAGGGGAAAAAATTTTTACTGGTGGATCAAACTAAGATTAGGCCACAAGAAAGGCTGTCATGGGCAGAAAATTGGCAGAAAATTAAAGATATGCCGTTATTTATGTGGACTATTATCAAGGAGCTCAGGCATGCATCACAAATTAAACAGTTAAGATTAGTTGAACTTCAGAAACTTGTATGCAAACTGCCTTAAAGACATAGACATAGACAAAAATGAAGTGTAAAAAAAATGAAGAACTAAATCAATTACCTGTGCTAATGGCAAACAATCGTCACTATCTTCACTGCTCTCTCGCAATGGGGAAACTGTCATATTTGACCCAGTGGAAGTTGGTGATGAAACCCCAGTATGGTTTTGGAATCCTGTGGATACAGAACCTTGACTTGCGCCAGCAACAGAGGCAGATCTGTTTGATAGAATTGAGACATTTGACACGAGTGGAACAGTCGGGCTATGCAATATAGTATTATTTATAGAGGAAGAGAAGAGGTCACTGTTTGTTACACTAATATCTGGCACCTCAAAGTCCTGAGGTGGAAACTTGGGTGCCAATCTCTCCAGAGTCTCTAAAATTGACATCCCAGACTGGTTTGCTGATGGCTGCGATAAATCCATATTACCTTGAGCTTGAGACATAGTATATGCAGCACGCTGAATGGAATGATGGGGAGTTTGAGCAGACAAATTTGTTGTAGACTTGCAGGTAGTTAATGATTCCAAATCAAAATCATCATCTCCAAAGCATGGTGCATGGAAAACCTGTAAAATAAAGTTATTGACAGTAATCCAGTTCAACTTAAAAGCACTTTAAAGAGGGCAATAATCTCTCTCTCTCTCTCTCTCTCTCTCTCTCTCTTATATATATATATATATATATATATATATATATATATATATATATATATATATATATATATATATATATATATACAAACACACACCCTATCTACTAGTCTGGCATTGGGGAATCATTGAAGATGGCAGAAAATCATTATTTCTATACAAAAATTGGACTAGTTACATGAATATTTACCAGCCCAACCATGTTGTTGTTTGCATATACACTGTACCAGTATTTTATCAAAAGAATAGCTATCCATTATTTTTTCTGAAGCCTGACATCAAATATGGATGTTGAATAGAATGTTTTGGTGCTCAGGCTAGAGAGGATCTTGACCCAAACAAGAATGAATCCAGCAGAAATCAGGCATTTGTCACATGGGAAAAGACACTCAGCTGGAACAAAGATAGAAACCTCATGTCTTCTTAGTTTTAGTACATAAACTTTGCCTAAAATAGGATGGTCTGGTGTCTGCCATATTGCGTATAGGGACCTGAGTATAAACCTTGGACACAGGCCTTTGAAATGTGGTAGGGAAGTAAGAAATTTCAGTGGTGGCAGAATATATTCCTGGCTATTTTTCAACTTTTATCAATATTTGCACAATTCAAGGACTTTTCAGTGAGAAAAAAATTAACAATTTTCTGACTTTTCCACAATTTCTCATGCTGCCCTTTTCTTACAATTTTAAATTTTGTCAAGCTTAGATTTGACATAATTTGCCCTTACAATAATAATCTGCCATTAGAAGATGGCAATTTTATGTGGCTAAACTCATGCTGATACTGTTGAGCAGAGCAATTCTGAGTCCTTTACAAATCTTGTCAAAATGCTCATCCCATTGTAAAATACAATCTACAGATGCACTTAAAAGCTTTTCATTTGTATCATTTTAATCTATTTCATATTTTAAGAAATAATTTGGGTTCCCAAATTTAATACAGTTTTTGTAATGTCCCCAAACTCATACTGTTTCAATGAAAAGACACTGCCCACTTTACTGCTTACAGTTTCAACTTAACCTGCCCTATGACAGGAGACATGGAGAATATCACACTATTTCAGGACTAGTCTTAACACTACATACATACATACATGCATGCATACATACATACATACATACATACATACATACATACATACATACATACATACATACATACATACATACATACATACATACATACATACATACATACTCAAAAGTTACACAACTTTCTCCTCAAAACAAGGTTTTGTTATCTAACTTGCTGCTTTAGGCAATATAAAAATTTCAAACTCAGAGTGCAAAATCACTTTTTAGTTACATAAAGGAAGACATGGAAACCTTACTGTATCCTGGAAAAATAGAGAAATTCCTCAAATTTGAAGAAATCCTCAGAATGCTTTTTTCTTAAAGATAAGGCAATACTGTTTTATGGAAAATTCAAGACTATATGACTTTCTTTTGATCACTGTTGAATACTGAATATTCTATGGAGAGAAAAAAATGTTACTAACCAAAGAATAAGAAAGATACTGCAAAATCTCTCAGCACCTTATCCTTCAAGTCTGTCTCTGCAGGTCAGTATCAAGTTCTTTGAACATAAGCTGAGGGACATCAGTAATGCCCACTTGTATATCAAGTATACACCCTGAGGGGACTGTCTTGATTTACAAAAAGACTTGTTGAAACCTGATCTTTGGTCCTATGTTACAATAGATTTAATTTCAATGCCTGTTCTGATGCTTACCTCATTTTACTAATATTTTGACAAATGCTACAATAAAACATTTAAATCTTTTTAATAATCTTCAGAATAGAAATCTGAATGGCCTAAAGTGCTCACCTTTTTGGATCACTGCTATCTCACCTCTGCATGGGTTTTAGTCATGGGCTCTGCCAATGTGGGTATGTAACTTCAGTGTCAGTGGTTCTTTCTGGGGTTTACCCAGATTCTTCCTCCACCATTTATACCGGCCATCATGTATAGCCTATCTTGTGCTGAAAATGGCGTTATACCCTAAAACAAAATATTTTTCATTTTTAAGAGCATTTTCTCATTCCACTGATTAGTTTGCTCGGGCAATGCACATGGGGTGCCAAGTTTGCAACAAATTTACTGGCAGCAGCAAATAGATGATAAGCAATGTAGAACTTTTGAAAATATCAGCTTCAGCCATTTTTGTTGTTGAAAGTTTTGGAAATTGAAATATAACTGCAGATACATTAAATAGACTTGTACTCCAACATTAACAAATGTTTTTCACACAGCAATTATTATGTAACAGACTTTGATATCCACATGTTTGATATTATATTCTGAGATTACATCAAACCTGCTTTAAAAAGCTCTCTGCAACTCATTTTAAGATCCAGTCTAAATTACCTGCCTCCATTTATTAAATCAAATTCATATTATCAGAAGGAAACAATTACAGTCAGTAAATATACAAGTTATTAACATGACATGCCACCTTCTACTGTAGTGGGGGAGGGGCATAAACAGAGTTATTTCTCATTACCCAGTACAAGGCAGTCCCTTTTAAGGCAGGTGTAATTATGGATACACTTTTAACATTTAATAGTAATTATTATGTATAAAATACCTCACCATAAAGCAACCTCACCTGTATGACACTCCACTTTTATGGTTCATATTGTCAATGTATGTTTATGGTTCATATTGTCAATGTATGTGTAATCTTTCATGTAATGCTTATATATACATTTCAACACAAAACATTAATATATTAATCAAAGATTTTACATAGTCCTTTAAAATCATATTCTGACTTGTTATGGATCTGAACAGAAAGAATTAATTAATATATTCAGATAAAAGTTACAAGAGACCTATAGCAGATACCTGCCATCCAACAATAATTTTCAAATCACTGAAGAAAAAAAAAACACTTCTACAGCTGAAAACAGTTCTAGATTAGTTAAGAAAAACTATACAGGCATAATATAAATTCGCAAATCAGTGGACCATAAAGACATACAACAACCCAGTAAAACAAACCGTGCCAGGGATGCAGCTTGAAACATACAGCACAGCAATGAGAGATATGAACCCCAAAATAAGGAAGCAATAATATAAACTAAAAATATTATCAACATTTAGTACATTGTGACGTTTGCACGGCAAAAGAAACTATTCACTAAAGGTACGCATTTGAACGTGGTAATTCAAGCTATCAGGCATCTGTTGTAAAATGGCCCACTAGGTCCCACCAGCTGTCAGTGCCCTTTCAAAGAAGGTAGCAGAGTCAATGGCCCATCATCACATGTTGATAAATCATGCTTAGCCAAGGACTCTCTCCTTACTAATAGGAAAGTTATCAGCTTACAACAACATTCAGGGAGTCATGGCAATTCAGTTAGTGCATCAGATTTGAATGGGTTGCAGATTAAATACCTAACCAATGGAGCCTGGGTTTGCTGCCTGTGTATGCTCTTGATAAAAGCACTTAGTTCCCATTTCCACTACATGGTATTACCAATAATGTGTCAAAAATGCCATTAAAACCAATTTTTAAAAAAAATGTTTACATGTGCCAGATATTAACAACCTACACCAAATTTTGAACAAAATATATAGCAATCTTGGGTCATACTATCTCCTAAACGAATTCTTTGATTTTGCATAAATTTGACAGATAATTTCAAGTCTATAAAATGTTCATTTTTGGTTGCATTTGAATGATTTTAATGCAAATTCGCAAGAACAGGGCTTTGAGCTAATTTCATAAAAACCATACCATTACCATATCATTTTAATTTCTTTTTACAAATATCAAATGTACAATGACCGTACACGTAATAAGGCTGAAAAACTTTTTTTTAATTAAAAAAAATCTTAGAGAATACTATGAGAATACATACATACTCCAAGGTTTAAATGTTTACAGTACATCCATATAGACTCCAGTTAAATCCCAAGAATGACCATTTCGTAAACTCCAATTTTCTTTGAAGTATCTCAACCTCTCCATTCCCAATAAACGGGATTTTTTTTAAGGTACCAGACACTTTCTGTACAATAGTTTCGATCTTTGCTAATGCTAGATATCTTTTAAATTGGCGACGGTTCAGTCGGCAAGTTCAAAAGATGTCACGTCACTGGCAGAGAATATTAATCAGCTGGCAGTCGATTTCAAGATATAGTACGGTATACACAATACCCTTGGGTAGCCTCATTTCCTTATTGGTCTGATCTGATCTGCTAAATCCTACAGGTGTTAGCTTGGACCGAGGGAATACAGCCGCGGCATTTTTAATTAGCTTGTAAATACCACTACAAAGCCCAACGATTCTTGGATAACGAAAATGGCAACAAAAACACTGCTTACCAGGTGGTATTTATAATTACGGTACGGCATTTGTACCTGTATAAGATCAGTCATCCGGTAAGTTAATCTCTCTCTCTCTCTCTCTCTCTCTCTCTCTCTCTCTCTCTCTCTCTCTCTCTCTCTCTCTCTCTCTCTCTCTCTCTCTCTCTCTCTCTCTCTCTCATATACATTCCATACGAAAAACAAATAAAGCGATTCGGATGACATAAACCATATACACGTCAATTTGGAGTATAAGACGAACCTTATGTAAAAAAAGTAGTTTTTAATGCTAGCAAATACGGTAAATGAAAAAAAAGATTCACTAAGGTCAATGAAACTGACGTGTATATTTATTCTTAATGTCACTAGTGTACAATGCAGTAATATTTCTCAAGACCAAAATCCCATGAGGCCAAATAAATGTCTTATGTATTTTTTGTAGAAGTTTTTTATATTTATTTTGCTTCTCAAATTACACCTAAAATGAGATTAAATCCGTTATATCTTCTTAGCTATGCCACTTTTTGTATACTAATTATTGAATTGAAAATGTTCATTAAAAATTTTTTGACACATGCCTTTGTACTTTTATACAATATTATGATTTAATAAAATGTTGCTAACCAGAAATGAGAAGATTGTTGCAGTATTTGTTTGTGTGAGAACCTTGTTTTAAATTTAAAAAAAAAAACAACAAAAAAACAAGTGACAGAAGTTTTAGGTGTACTGTATTGGACATCAATAATTGGCAAATTAAATTAAATCTCCGTTGATGTGCACAATCACTTGAACTAGATCTAATGTCTGTTAAAATTAACATTGAAGGTGTCACTTCTGCCAGGCTGCTGATTAGCCTTTTGTTAACACCACCTACTCTTTTCCACAAAACAATTTCACTATTAGATTTTTTTCAACAGGACAATTTAAAAGAAAAAAAACCCTATTGCCATGAGTCAACGATTTCCTTCCAGCGATAAAATGAGCGCCAAATGTAATATAACTACATCTTCAACGTCAGTTTTGACATGATCTCTGTGTTTGCAGAGTCCAAATAAATGCCATCTATGACCCTTAGTGGTGTAATAAGGTAAATGATGTGTAGAAAAGTCAAAATTATTGGAAGTTTCTACCTGGTATCCATCAGTCATAATGGTTAGCTACCAACCCAGTACCTGATAAAAGGGAAATTGTATTAAATGTGAACCTCATCTGCTTTGTTGTAGGTTCATACATGCCAGTCCCCACGAAATGTAAGTTTAATTTTTTGACTAATTCAAATGTCAATAAAGCATAATTTGAGAATAAAAGGGCAATTTATATATTACATGACATAATTACATAAAACAGTATGAAAAAATGTATATATATATATATATATATATATATATATATATATATATATATATATATATATATAGATGCAATAAACTGACGACGAACAGTACGAAACTGTTCGTCGTCAGTTTATTGCATCTATTTTAATTAATACCTGACAAACGTGATCCCTTGGTGGATCCAGTACGCTTGAGAGGGTTGTTATTCGCCATATGATTTGTATTCTTTATATATATATATATATATATATATATATATATATATATATATATATATATATATATATATATATATATATTATTTAATGAATATTTATTTTTGCTGCTTACCTAGATCTGCAGTTAAATGTTTTGTCAGAAATCCGTTAAATCAAAGTGGATTAGTAGTTAATACAAGAGTACAGACATAATGGAAATGGATACATTACTATGCATAACACTCACTTTAAAGTGCCACACAAGTGCAGATAACGTTAATAAAATAGAATATTTTTTTAATAGAAAATAAAATCTGGAAGCGGTATAAAAATACCCGATGAAAAAATTCGCCGTAATAACTGAGAAATACGCTCAGGTGTGTTTTCGAAATTAATGCACATCTGACCGATTTAATCGCTCGGTAATTTCCGGAGAGTGAGGATCGTCTGATGTCACATTATGAACACATCTTAACTTTCGTTTCTGTCAAAACATAAACAAAGAACGTGTTAAGTTTCATATTAGTTTGTTTTAAAAGTTTTATCATCATAATCATGCCAATAGGAGATCGTGGTGGTACAAGCAAGGGCAGCGGGGTTAGGTGTGTTGCATCAAACTGTGGAAATACAATTGCTGATGGGTTTTCCATGCATTCCTACCCGAAAGACACAGCACTTCGACGTAGGTGGACAGATTTTGTAAAAAATCAAAAGAGCAAACTGGGATGGTCCAACTGAGTTTTCTGCCCTCTGCTCCTTTCATTTCACACCAGCATGATTCCCATTTAGGTATAGATTTGAGGTTGAGCAAATGGGTAGCGCACCAAAGAATGTCAAACTCGATGATGATGCCGTCCCTTCTATCCACTGTGTGATGGAAACTGACAAGGTAACTGCAAATGTATCTGAGCCTTCAACACCAAGGCATCAACTGTGTAGGCTTGAAATGTTGTCACCATAAGAGGAAGTAACTTGTCAAGTGTCACCGCCAAAGAAAATAAGAAGGGACTATTCAAAGAGAGAAGCATCAAGGGTGAGTTTTTAATGACAAGTACCATACTATTTAATCTATGATATTCAACAGATCAGTCACCGACCGCATCATTTCCATTTGCACCATGTAGAACGTTCTTTCATAGTTTCAAAAATAAATGCAGTAAATATCTAATAAATCAAGAACTGATTTATAAACATTTGATAAATATTGTCAAACATATCATGTTGACTTCAATTTTATTTGACCATGTGAATATAAAATTATTGTTGGTAGATTTAGAAGGCTACATTCATATTTCATTATCAGAATAATGTGTGAATCGGGTTACATATAGATATTGACAAGCATGAAGAGGTTTATTCCCATCGCCAGTTAATAAAAATCTAGACAAAACAAAATTAATTAGAAATTTGACAATATTATGATATTTTAGGTAACATAACGATATTCTTACAGTATGTGACTATTAGCTGAATTCACTTGCACAATCATGCAGACAAATGCCAAAGTAACTGATACAAATACTGCCTTCTTCCTTTTACTGTAGTGTAAAGATAAACTGTCTTAGGAAGCAAGTTATTAATTGCCTATTGAAGGATGTGGAAGATAATAATGGACATTAAAATACATTATGAGTATGTTAAATTGAAGAAAATCATGCTGTTCAAGTTTCAAACCCGATCTATTTTCATGCAGGATAGTATAAAACCAAGCTTTGATGAATATATTTTATAACTTATAGGATCTAAAGTATTTGAAAGGCTTGATGAGATTATGACCAGCAGACAAATGAGAAAAGATGTTCCAATGCTGTCATCTGGACAACAAACTACAGCTCTGGAGGGATACCACTCTGTGATCAATCATTTTGCACCAAAAATGATTGGTTTCTCCTATCATGGAATGCTTTCAAGGTAAATTTTAAATTATTGCACAAAACAAACACTGATACAGGTTTCTTAGTGTTTTATTTATAGTCCAGTATACTCATCTTCAAATTAAATCATAGATATCAGGATCTGATCTGATATGCTTCAATTTAAAATTGTATAACAGTATTTTGTTATTTGGAATGTTTGCAAATAAAGTATCTATACAAATATATTAACTGACTTTTGATAGAATTAATATATTTTGCATCTTTATTTACTTTGAAATAGGCTTTGGCTAGCTGCATTGCATTTTTATGAAAACAGCCAAAGAGACTCAGCATGCACTAAAGATGGGAGAGCCAGATATAAAATAGTGTAACCAAAGTACAAGAAAGGAGAATACACTGTCAGGAAAATCCTTGTTGACTCAACATATGGTAAGAATATACATTAGTATTTAATGAATAGAAAGGAATACATCACTTAGTGATATAAATACTGTTTCACCAACTGTAAGTAAATGTACCTATATTATTATTATTATTATTATTATTATTATTATTATTATTATTATTATTATTATTACATTCAAACAGTAAAGGCAAAACATTTTTTAAAGTTGACACTATTTTAATTAAAGATCATGATTTTGCCTGTGGTAAAAATATAAAAGTATGCAAACAATTTGAAAGATATTTATTAATTCATGTATTAACTTCAACAAAAGGTTTCAGTTTTAATGCATATTAAATTTACTTTAATTTGCAGAGTATGTTGAATGTCTGATGAAAAGAGCATTCAGAATTGGGCAGGTGTCTCACATGAATGATGAAGGAGTAAAACTTCTCGTAGATGTACCACCACCATTATGTAGTCTGTATGAGAGGCCTGACAAGGATATTGCAACTCAGAATCTTCTTAGCAGGTTTAATCGCTGTCAGCCTCATGAAATCCAGTGTAGTTCAGGTTTTGATCAGGAAAGGCAGTGCGGATTCTCTGAACAACACATGATGGAATGATGACTCTCACTTTTTTGCCCAAGAAGTGCCAGCACCACCGAGCAAATTTTCTATATGATGTCTTCTGAAATAATAATTTGAAAATTAAGTTGAAATAAAATATGCTTTATGCATTAGATCAAATTAGGAAATCAAAAGTTTAGTGGATAGTGTTAGTAGTGGCCCAGTGTGATTTATCGTTTTTTTGTATGAAATCAATAAAGTTAAATGATTCCTAATATAATCTGCACACACACACACACACACACACACACACACACACACACACACAGACAGATATATATATATATATATATATATATATATATATATATATATATATAACCATTTTATTTTCAAACATGGCAAAATGAAATAAAACAATATTTGTATGTGTATATGTGTTGTTTTTTTGGCATGATTTGTCAGTATCACTGTGATGCATAGATCATGAAAACAAAATTTATGACAACAAAACTAAATGAAAAATTACTCAGACATTTTACTTACTCATTTCCTTGTTCTGGACCTTCTCCAAATTGTTGTCTATACTGATAGTATGCAACTTTTAAAACATGAATGTCTAAACAAACTGGTCTGAACTCCGGATGGTCTGTTATATATTGTATCCCCTGGTATTCATTGCAGACACTTGTGATCTTCTCTACATCACAACAACATGCACATTCTCTTGAAGTGGGCATTACCAAACAATGTCCACAATTACACTTAAAATAGTTTTATTCTTTAATGCAAAGTGCTGTGCATGTCAAATTTATTTATGAAGACATCAATAGCACACATTACAATGACACAAACTGACTAAAGTCAGGAACAGGTAAAACATTTAGTACAACAATGTAAAATTGAATTTGATCTGAATAAAAATAAAAGCTTCAAGTTGATGCTTACCAGAGGAAAAAAAGGTTTATTTCATAGTTTACAAAACTCAAGTATATGCATACATATGAGAAATTTGAAATTTTATCTTATAATACAGTGTACAGAATATGAATTCACTTTTAATGTCATGAGGGTAATGTTGTGCCCCCTCTCCTAGGAATCAAAAGTTATATTGTATCAATTTGACAGGTTTTTGAAACTTACAACTGTGAGCTGATGTACATTTTACTTATGAATGTATAAATACGTCTCTACCCATGAAATGCAATACATTTTTACAGCCTTTATTACAGGTGAGAAAAAAATTGTAAACGAACATGAAACTGTTGAAAAGTATTTTAAAAATATCGTTGGATACATATATCTAACGTAACTTAAGACCACAGAAATATTCAGAAAACAATTACCATGAATTGTCTGTCAATCTATTTTGTCTTCATCATCATCATCTGCAATTTCGGATTCGTCTGTATTAGAAATATAGGGTTCAAACTGGTAAGGATTAATTTGGGAGCCGGCAGCCGCTTCTACACCATTATCAGAACCTTCCAAGCTTAGTACCTCCAAATCTTTGAATGGCGAAGATGCGCAGGATAGTGACAATTCACTTCCTTCAGAATCGCAGCTTTCATGTTGAGTTTCTGAAGACTTTTCCATGATACAACTACCAACTACCAACTCCGCCTTTGTTTACAATAAGTGTTCATAATGTGATGTCATGCTTTGTTTGCACTAAATACCGGAAGTGGAAGGCAGTTGGAAGTGGAAGGCAGTTGCATTCGGTTGGTTATTTTGTAGACAGGTGCAAATGCGATATTCTTTAGGTTCCCACGCAGTTATTATTGAAAATTTTTCAATATAATATTTTACATTCGTATTTTTAATATATATTCTCATTCATTAAGAAATGAACTGAATAAATGTAGATACACTGTTGTGGCACTTAAACTAGTCTACATGTCTACAGTATCTTGCATGAATAGTCATCAAATGTCCACAAATGATGGCTGTTGTAGTATCCTCCACATATCTCAATGGTGATCAGGTGCAACATGTTTTTAACAAAATCCCTCTCCTCTAACATTTTCCAGTCACAGAATGTCCAACAGTCACATTATGGTATGCACATTTTTAAATGATATTTGGCACCATTTTTTTCAATTTAGACTGGTCTGATACATGTGTAGTATCCCAACTGAATGAATCTATGTAAGTGGTTTCTCATTCTAGATTCACATTTGTTTCCAGTAAAATTAAAAATTTACTGCATTTACATATGTGGTCTATTTTTTTTAGATCTGTTCAGTGTTATTCAATAACAAGGATTTCCCTTGTATTTAAATATTTCAGTGAAATATTTCATTCTCTATAGTTGTCCATTTCATTATTTTTCCAAACATGGTATAAGAAGTGCATGATACGGTAACAAAGTTTTTGTGTTCCCTTTGCCATGACAAAAATATGACCTTGGGTTTTCCACTAATAAAAAAAAAGAGTCCAGAAAAAGAACACAACAGCAGCCCTGCTAATACTTGCTCCAGGGCCAAAAACTTGAAGCAAAAATTGCATTAGTTAAACCAGACATATTTACTGTCCCTACTTTTATTTGACTTGTAGGTATTTAACTTCATTTGCACCAAATATTTCTTAACCAATGCTGTCAATGAAAGTTAATGACATAGTTAATGTCATCAGGATCTAAAAACAAACATGTTTAAGTTGTGAGAAAAAATGGCACACAAACCATGGTCAGGCAGGAAGTTAGGAGGTCTAGCTTTAAATATTCAGTATTGATTCTTAAATAGGTCCCTAAAGAAAGGAGAGGTGTCTTCCCTTGTATTATTATAAAGTATATGTATGACAAGTAAATTGTAAGCAGCCTACAAGCCCCTAATAGGTCCCTAAAGAAAGGAGAGGTGTCTTCCCTTGTATTATTATAAAGTATATCTATGACAAGTAAATTGTAAGCAGCCTACAAGCCCCTGTGATGATGAATAAATGTGCACATGACACAAGCCTTGAACTGTAATCATTATTCTGTATCTCTATTCTGTATCTTGATCTGAACTTGGAGTACTTTTTGAAAAGGGTACCAGTTGCTCATTTTATTACCTGGGTTATTAGTAATGAGCAGGTACCCATTGGCATCTTTAATGATGTGCTGGTATCTATCTATACACTGCTACTGACACCATTTATATTGGTACAAGTTCTATATGGTACTTTAACAGTAACTGTATTAGACAGACTGGTTGTGAAACAAGTTGTACTTAATCAAAACACTACCTAGTCGTTGTTGTTGCTGTGGGGCTTAACGCCAGCCAGTATTAATGGTGGAGGAAGAAACCAGGAAATCACCAGAAAGAACCACTGACCCACGAGAAACTACTGGCAACCTTTATCACTTATCCACATTCAGTGCTTTAGACCACTCTTTAGACCACTCAGAAACACAAAACACTACCTGGTATTTTCTAAGATCAGGTAACAAGTCATACCCATGGTTAAGTAATGGCTGACAGTCAATCACAGTCAAACAGACCTAAAGTATCATATGTTCAATATAAATGAACACAGCTGGCAGAAAATGTTATTTAATACAATAAAACTTGACTGGCTCAATAAAATTATGCTGACAATTGATATTAGATAAGTTTTCAAAATGGTCAGTATACAAGTAAAACATGTTCTAATTTATATCACAATATTTATGCTGACAATACTCACCCTGTTATACACATGCAAAGAGATAAACAAGGTCATATCTGGAATCAGTACACAATTAATAAAATCCAGTTCAGTACCCACGAATGTAGTCCCAGTCTATTTTTAGATCACTTTTTCCCAGTCTATTTTTAGATCACTTTTTCCGGTCTAAATTTGGTGATCATACTAGAGTTAGATTTTGGCATTCTTGGTAAGAATTTAAAGGCAATTGATTATTCTTTAAAATATGAGCTTATGGTGTGGTTGTCTGTGTGTATTTCAGCGACAGTACACATTGAGTAATAAGGTCATGGTAATGATCCGGAAGTGAAATCGGAAGTGAAATCTGTGTTCCGTTGCCTGGTGTTTTGTTTACAATTCAGCCTCTCAAAAAAATGCAGGTAAACCCTTGACAAGAACTAAACCATAAAGTCATCTTTGAAGGTATTTTAGATTAACATATGATTTGTATTGATTGTCACACAGTGGAAAGTTCAGTACTGAGAAACAAATGTAGAGACCATATAGTAAAATTAATTGTGTACTATGGCCTGTCAGTAAAAACTTGAAACTGATATAAATTTTGTATTATTAATGACATATACATGAAATTTTAATGTTATGTATATTGACTTTAAAAATATAAAAATGAAATTAAAAGTAAAATAATAATTTTAATTTTAAAAATTGAAATGAAATTTAAAAAAACAATTAAAAAATAAAAAATTTCCACCAAGTATACACATATATAATATTTTTTGGGAATGATATTAAATGATATTAGCATATATATACTCCTACACCATATACAAGCTCAAATGATGGATATTTGTCAAATTTGATCAGAGAAAATATCTTTATTAGTCAAAATGAGACCCTCATTTAAAATACATGAAGACAAAATTCTATTTTGCTTTGTACCTTTAGGTCATTGAAACTATTTATTTGGGGTTCAAACAGTTAATTTAAATGTTTATGATGGGGTGACTTCCTGAGTAACACATATCTGCTTGTATAGCTTATCAATAATTGTTTATAACCATAGTTATAGGGTATTTAGTGAGAGGACAGAGATGAAGACTTTATACTAGAACCTGTTCAAGTTCTCTACAAAATCATATTAAGCTATCAGAGAATGAAATACAGGTCAGAGGGGTAAAATATACTTTACCCAGGTATATTTACCATTGCATGTAAGAAAACAGCAAAATGATTTAAGTTGAACACAGAATGCATTCCATTTTATTGTTCAGTTTCTTTAAGATGTTGATTGATGTAGTTCGACATTGTAGCCCAGATGATATTATGGGAATTCTCATGATCCATTTTGCTTTATGCATTATTAATGATTAATAATATTTGTTATCCGACACTTTAAAGATTACATAAGTAATATTCAAACAGATTATTTGAATTTAACTTTCTACAACTGATCCTAACATGGTTACATAGCTGACATGAACAAATATGCATATATTTTGTAATGTTTGGAATCAAAAGTTAACATTGTTAGGCTGACATGGTACCTATAGTGAATCTGTAAGGCTCAGTTTTGACTGTGTGCACTTAAAATATCCCAAGATGTTATTTTCATCATGAATATGCCTCTGTATGGTAACACATTTCAATTTAGTACTTTGACAGAGGGCGGTATTGCAGCATCAGCTGATATTTGATTCCATTGAATAATTGAATCATTGAACTTAATAACTTGGTAGCCAAGACTCTTAAAAATGGACTAAAAATGTTCAAACAGATTATTTGAATCATGTTTGCACATGTGATTTTAACAAGTACATTGCATATGTCCCACACATGCAAATATCCATCCTTGTTTACAAGTTTTCGGGATGCAAATTTCACATTTAGTTGATGATATAGGATTTATTGGTACCTATAGTTAATCTGTGTGGCCACATTTTGCTATATTCACTCACAACATCTAAAATTGTTTTTTCCTTCATGAATAGGATTGCATATAGTAATAAATTTTAATTTGGTACATTGTCATTTGACTTTCCACTATACTGGTATGTATCAATGTTTGCACCAATGATCAAACCTCACCTTCCAACATTGCCTTAAACTTTATGATACATACTCTACCTGATTAGTTATTTAACCTGTAAATGGCTAAATATGCTTGTAGAAACTTCATCTATTTTTAGGATGCATTTGTCACTTTAATACATGCCCATTGCTTCACATCTTTGAGTGTCACACTATCAAGTTTACCTTTTTTAACCATATTTGCAACCTGAATGTTATATTGAAATCACCATATCTAACACATTTTAACTTCATTTGCCTACATCTTCCTTTTTTTCGAATTAAATGAAACATGTTATATATTTTCAGGTCTAGTCTGGTATCTGGAACAAAGTATTAGAGTTGGATCAATTTGGAAGCTCTCCAGTAGCCCAATGGTGATAGCAAGGTCTCATAAGGACATGTGCAGTGTGCTGCTATAAGTGACCAAGATGAGTTCATATCAGTACACTGATATACAGCATCTCAAAGACATGGCTTAGATCTTCATGAGAGAGATTCGCATCTTTTTTCAGTAAGGTGAAACTGTATTTTCATATTGCATTGTTGACTTTTGGAGTTATCGGCATTAAAATGAAATGCATATTTGCTATAAAACATGGTAGTGGTTCCATCAAAACTTTAAATTTGAGTGGGATATTAGTTATACAAACAACTGTCCAAGTACCTGAAACAATAAATGTGGAACATAGTACCTGTCATTGTTTCTTTAGTATGTACACCTATATGCATCTGGATAGGCATATTGCAATTTGCTGTCAAAATCACTGTGAGCTATCATGCTTCAGTACCCCTTGGATTAATATTATCAGTTGTACAGACCTAAACTACCATTTGTTTTAAAGACCATTCATTAATCAACATTGCTGCCTTAAATTTGTCAAACTAAATGACATAACTTGTATGAAAATTTATTTTTTGTAAAATAAAAAGTTTTTAAAATTTATATATTTATTTAAATTTCCATTAAAATTTAATATATCAATAATTAATAATTTCAAGATCATTTTCAGACAGTCCTTATCAAGTATTACAATTAGGTTTTTACTGCATTGAAAAATTCCTATAATTAAGGAATTAAGGAAGATATAGCAAATTTAGTTTTGGTTTCTTAAGAACAATTGGACCTCAAATTGCACCCTATAGAACCCCAGCACTACACACTTTCTGACAGCTGTCACATGTCTTGCTTGCAAGGAAATTTCAAAAGACTTTATGTATGAAGTTGAAACAGTAGTGGCATGCAAAATAAAATGCAAATATAAAAGTTTGACAAAAACATTGACCCTTTCAGGAATCAGTACACAATAAAATCCGGTTCAGTACCCACAATGTAGTCCCAATCTATTTTTAGATCACTTTTTCTGGTCTAAATTTGGTGGTGATACTAGAGTTAGATTTTGGCATTCTTGGTAAGGATTTAAAGGCAATTGTTTATTCTTTAAAATGTGAGCTTATGGTGTGGTTGTCTGTGTGTATTTCGGGGACAGTGCACATTGAGTAATAAGGTCATGATGATGATCCGGAAGTGAAATCTGTGTTCTCAGTTGCCTGGTGTTTTGTTTACAATTCAGCCTCTCAAAAAAATGCAGGTCAACCCTTGACAAGAACTAAATGGTAAAGTCATCATTGAAGGTATTTTAGATTAACATATGATTTGTATTGATTGTCACACAGTGGAAAGTTCAGTACTGAGAACAAATGTAGAGACCATATAGTAAAATTAATTGTGTACTATGGCCATATATCTTGTCTGTAAGCCTTGAATGACCGCAAAATTACCACTGTCAGTGTTCATCCCAGAACAAGGAAAGTGGGGATCTTGGGCCCCTGCCAGATCAAAACATGGGTCATTAAAACAAATGGGGGGGAAGGCTTGAGCTGTTTTCTATTTTAGTCAAGAAATTTCAAAAAATTATGAGCCACACCTGCCATGACCCTCAAGAACCTGAAATTGAAGTCAGCTACTTTGAGAAATAACAATATTCTATTCCAGGATTTATGGTTGACATTTGTCTGCATTTTAGTTCTTCAATATATGCTACTCTGAAAACAAATGCAGCGCTGTTTTTGATAATGGTTTCATTTTCTCTTTGTAATAGTTTCTATCCATGATAAGCAAACATTTGATCTTGATTGGTACCCAAACTCATAAAAATTAGGAAGAAAATTCTGTTAGCCAAGGAAATTAAACATCACATGCTTTGGAAATGAGTACCCTCTATTCTGAAATCCAGCTGCAAACTGTACAGACCCAGATCTGCCAGTGCATAATGTGCCAGAAGATCTGGGTCTGTAAAGCTTTTTTTTTGTTTTAGAATTAAATCTGCATCAGCAATTAAATTCTTATTGCATAAAAACTGAAGTCTGATTTCCAAGCCCACTTTGGGGAAAGCATAATAATACATCATGAATTGTCACAAAATAGTATTTAAAAAAATGAAAACTGAAAACTGAAAAAAATCAGAATATCACAAGCATTCATTATTCCATTTCTAAAATATGAATTACCCTTTCTGACACTTTACAAAATTTCTGCAGAAATTTTAAAAATATCTGTCTTTGGTTCAAATGGGAGTTGAATCTATATCACAACAGCATTAACACTGGCAACAGCTTACTGTACCAATCTACATCACAATGGCATACACACTGATGAAAGTTTACAATACCAATCAATATCACAATGGCATATATGTTGATAACAGTTTACCACACCAATCAGTATCACTTTCTGATCACACTGGCATACATTGATAAGTTTACCATACCAATCTATATCACATTGGCATACACTGATAGCAGTTTACCATACTAATCTATATCACACTGGCATACACTGATAGCAGTTTACCATACCAATCTATATCATACTGGCATACACTGGCATATATTTAACATATGTACAATGGCATATGGCATACACTGATAGCAGTTTACCATACCAATCTATATCACACTGGCATATATTTACCATATTTACACTGGCATATGGCATACACTGATAGCAGTTTACCATACCAATCTATATCACACTGGCATACACCATAGCAGTTTACCATACCAATCTATATCACACTGGCATACATTGATAGCAGTTTACCATACCAATCTATATCACACTGGCATACATTGATAGCAGTTTACCACACCAATCTATAATCACACTGGCATACATGATAGCAGTTTGCCATACCAATCTATATCACACTGGCATACACACTGATAAGAATTGACCATACCAAGAATTTTACAGCAACACATTAATATATGCAAGGAAAAGCATTGTTTCCAACATTCTGTTAATGAGGTCTTAATATTATCTACTAGAAACAGCACTTACCTCATTATCTTGTAGGAAGGCAGGTGAGGCTCCTGGACTCGGACTCGTACTATTTTCAAAGTCAAATCCACGACTTAACCCAACAGATGGCTGCAAAAAAGTTGATACGAATCTTAGCAAAGATTCATCAATTATTCATCGATTAATCAATATAAAATACTATGTCTTAACATTTACTGGATTTTATATCTCCTAATACAGCATTTACTTGAAATGGTATGATGGGAAAAGCCAAAGCATCTTACCATATTTACACAAATACAATACATAAACACCTGAACAGATCCAGCTTCGATATCACTGATTACAATTATTTATTCAAAACCTGATAGTAGAATGCACTTCATTTATCCTGAAGTCAAAAAGACAGAAAAGTGCTCGGAATAAAATGTAATTCATTCATATCCCAAAGTCATTTTAGAAAAGCAGTAAAGTCTGATTTATTTATCAGAAAGTCTGTCAGGTAAGGTAGTGTAGATTGGTGAAATCTAATTTATTTTTTCAAAGGATAGAATGTTGTTTACAGTGCAGAACAGTAAATTCTACTTAATTTATCTAAGAAGTCAATAACATAATGCTGTACAATACACTTAAATCTATTCAATTTATCCCAAATGTAAGCACAGAATTGAAATAAATCTAAGAAAGTTTTTTTTTTAAATTTCTACTCTAGGAATGTTTTGTACTGGATTTGGAATAACTTGACAGGAATGTGTCTGACAGTCTGTGACAATGAATGTGGCTATCTGAACTTCACTTATGTTACCATCAGCAATTCCAAATATAAATGAATAAAAATCATCAACTTCTAGCAGACAAAAACAAAATAACTTAAAATGTAATAGATTTACTGTGTACACTCTGGCACTCAAACCCCATTTAAATACTTAACCATTGATACAAACCACATTTGAATACTTTTGATTTACACAAACCCCATTTCTGAATATATTGCATGGTCACAAACCCCATTTAAATACTTTTGCATTAAAACAAATCCCATTTGAATACTTTTGCATTGACACAAACCCCATTTCCAATACTACTGCATTTACACTAGCCCCATTTTAATACTGCATTGATACAACTCCCATTGGATACTTTTGCATGGACATAAATCATTTGAATACTTTTGCATTCACACAAACCCCATTTAAATACTGTTGCACTCAAACCCTGCTTAATTAAAATCCTTTCCAACAATGCATTAAATTACCACTGCAAATATATGGTATGGAATTTACCACTGGAAATATATGATATGGAATTTTATACATTAAAAATTTATCTTACATATACATGGTTTTACAAAAATCATAAATAATTAAAGTTGTCCAGTTACCCTATATACTTGCTCATTAAACTGACATCTGCAGATCATGGCCCATGTTGTTTGCTCTACTGATTACTCAAAACAAACTGCACTGACCCATAACTGCCTGTACATTTTGTGGTGGTAGATCTGGCTCAATGCAGTTTGCAGTTAGACTTGGTGCCCAGAGTGGCTGAGTGGTCTTAAGTGCTGTTAAGGATCACTGCCATCTAAGATTTTTTTTTGATTTTGTCAAAAGCTTGCCAGTAGCTTAGCTTCTGGTTTGTTGGTGGTTCTTACCAAAGTTTCTTCCTCCACCATTAATACTGGCCTGGCCGACATGTATTTTCTATGCTGAAAAATGGCATTAAGCTGAAAAAATGGCTTAAGCCCCACAACAACAGCAGTTAGACTTGACTTAAAATGAGTGTAACATTTAGCCATCAAACCCATTTACAAAAATCTAGAAAATGGGTTGGAAATTCAAGTGCCATCCTTTTACAATTGGTGTTCTGAATTAGGTCAAAATGACTGCTTTGTAAAACTAATGGCTATCATTAGGAATGATCCTAGGTATTGGTACTTCTATATGGAACTCCATTCAATAACTTTTTATTGATTACATAATAAAATATAACCTTGGTGAAGATGAATAACATTTTGCATCCCCTTGTCGGTAATTTAATATGCAATAAGAAAAATCAAAACAGTAAACCTCATTATATGCAAATATCAGGTAATGAAAAACCTATCAAACACTATACTTCTCCAGTAATGGAGTGAACACTAGATTTTTTAAGGGGGTGGGGGTTTTCATGCCAGAATTTCTTTTAAAAATAGCAACACTGTGAAATTTTTCAAACACTGTACTATAATGGATACAGTAGACATTTCTTCCTATATATCAGCTATTTTTGTGAGCCGTTAATTTAAAAAAATGTACAGACCTTTAAATGAAGATTTTCCTTTTGGTCTCTAATGATGACCAAACAACATAATCTACATTTAACTTTAGCCACAAATTTCAGCACTAAGATTAATTAATCAATCCACTGTCAATACATGTACTATGAAATCAAAGATGGCACAAATTATCAAAGTTCTGTAACATGCAAATATCTTTAGTTACATTGTGATTGATATATCCCATAATATCCACTAGCTTAGCAATTCTAAGAGCCAGTTAGAAACTCCTTGGAAAACAATTAACATTTTGCTTTAGATCTCAACAACTGAGGAATATCTCAGAGTTGATCATCATCTCAGTCTCATTGCTAGGGTTCAATTTCGCACAATTAATATATTCCATATGTTTAAATTTATCCGTCTGTTACTCTTTTACATTTCTGCTTAACTATTGTAAATTTGTGGACATTTAGTAGCATCATTTTTAGTTGCTACTACAGACAGATTTCTTATATCTAAAAACTAATAACTTTTTGTAAAAGTAAACTCAAATAGCAAAAGCCAGCCGGAAGTGCAGGGTGGGGTGGGGTATCAACACACAGCTCTTGGTTTATAAGTCCGACACTCTACCTACTTAGCTATTACTGATCAATCAACAATGTCACAGCCTCAACAAGTTGAAGGTGGCATAGAGATACTAACACTTGTACCCCACAATTCTAACACATGGATGACACAAGAAAAACCAGATTTAACAGAATTAGTCCAAGAATATTTTCTCAGCTCTAACATACTGCTAAAGCTATGTGTAATCTGTATCAATGAACTTCAAGCAACAAGTTTAGGTCATGAGATAACAATGAAACTATTTTAAATCACCTGCAATATTATCTTTAAATATAAAAAAAAAGTAAATGTAATTCACATATGACCTACCTCTTGTTCTAGAGTGTACATCCCACTGGATGTAAACTGTTTGAATTTGATGTTAAATTATTGCCAAGTAATCCTTAACACTAGCTATTGGCGTTCTGCTCCAGTACACACACTCTTCACCTGCCTGTCTCAGACTGACACAAAACTAAACCAGCAGTTAACAACACCTGGCCTCAGTCATGTGACTTATTATGTGACCATACATTCCACCTGGTGTAATGGTCCAAGGTATCACTACACTAATACATGCCTTGTATAATTCATTTTTCCACATTTTTTGACTAAATTCAATTTATTAGTTCATATGCACTTAAGCTTTATCACTTACAGTAGGTAACTTGGACACAAGATATCTCAAAAATCAATGCAGTCTATGTTACATATCTACAACTCTTGTGTATTTTAAATAAATAATTTGAATATTTAATTTTAGTGGTGACCTTTCCAAAACTGGCAAAATTACAACTGTAGCTTTGTCTTCCAGCCCAATGACCTTAGGCTTCGTTAATGAAACATTATTTTCATATAATTATTCTTTAAAATTCTGCTTGCTAATAAGTGCATGCAAAATTCTTTACTGCTCAGAAAAAACAAAGAAAAGCAAGCAACAACCAGAACTATTGATAAAACAGTGATATGCATATTTTATTCAGATAAACTGACTGAAAATGAATAAAGAAATTTGTAAATACATTCAAATTATACAGAACTTTGACTATTTATATGAAAACTATCAGCATATTTGTGTCTTTAGCATTGTCCATGTTGTATGTCAGCAGGTTCAATAAACACAAACTATAGGATATTTATCAAGTTATCTTAAGATTTTCCCTGCCTTTTCAAACAACAATGTTATGTTCATAGAGAACAATGAAATAGAGAAGCCCACAGTCAAACACACCCTGAAATGCTTAGTTTTTTTTACTATTTTTTTTTTTGTAAACCCCAGAAATAAAATGATGCTATTGTTGGTGAGACTTGGGCACACCATTTAGAAATAAATCAGAATTAGGTGTACATTATATGTTACAAATTAGGAAGGAAAAAAGGAAAAAAAATCTAATTCATCAAATGACTTCAGCTATTGTCTGATGTTCAGCAAAAATAATAAAAACAAACAGGAAAAAGATGCAAGAATAAAAATTAAAAGATGGTAGTAGGTAAGGAAGATGGGCATATATAAAAATGAAGCAGCCATTATAATAATTTATGATGATCAATCCCTTGTGGGCGCTAAGCTAAGCTAAGCTAAGCTAAGCTAAGCTAAGCTAAGCTAAGCTAAGCTAAGCTAAGCTAACGAGTAAGATTAGTTCTAATGTGTGGAATGATTCTACTCAATATACCCCAGTTCTGGCAGAAGTCTGAAACAAAAAAAAATTTATTCTTTGACCAAGTAAAAAGCTGAATTATGGCACATTAAAAAATTCATTTATGCCTTGTAAATTTAAATTATTTAGTAATCCAAATTATACAGTGCTTCCATGTTTGTTGGTGCGTTACCAAAAGCAATTAGTTGCTTTGTAAAATTAACTCAAGATTCAGCAGAACTCCTTACTATAATTACATTCCTATAACAAATACTGTCCTTCTACTTCATATAAAGTATATTGATTGTTTTTGGATTACACCTTTTTTTGTTTAAATAGCCTTTTACATATTTTGTTTTGTATCATATACTAAAAATAATGCATTTTTTTGAATACATAGTTGTAAATCAGTTTCCATGCCTCTGGCATTGATAGAGTCATGGATTCAAACTTTCATTTCAGTCTATAATTAAAATTATCACAAAGCCATATGAAAAAAAATCATGATTAACATCAAGAGGAATAATACCCAGCTTGGAAGTACAAGTTTGTGCTTTGTAGGTGTCAAAAATACCAATCAAATTTCAAATTATGCAATTAGTTTCAAACCTGAGAATAAAATACTTTGCTGATAGTCCAACTGCAAACTGCACAAACCCAGATCTGCCAGCACATGTGCTGATAGATCTGGATCTCTGCAGCTTGTTAGGAGCTAAAAGTACAGCAAACAAAAGACATTGACTTGCAAGCACATTATGTTACAGCTAATGAGAATCTTTGTTGTTTGCAATTCAATGACTTAAAAGCAAGTATATATGGTATGCAATTAGTTTCAAACTTGAGAGTAAATACTCAATACCCACATTTGTATCTAGAATTCACTGGCTCAATTTGTCTAGTGACACCCTGAGGAGAGCAACCTGTCTGGTTTACTCAACTTACAAGACTGCAGTCTAAGCAGAATGTCATGTGATGCCATTGGCAACAAATGAAAAGTTCCAACAATGGAACTCTTTTGCCATACTCATAATGAAGTTTGACATTTAGTACATTTAATATGATTGATCGGGTTAGAATACAATTATCCACAAACAAATTATTATTAATTAGTTTGCATTAATTGGTTTGTAAATTATTTTGTTTGTATATCTTTAAATATGTAAAAAAAAAAAAACAAATTAAAAATGAAAAGAGATGTTACAACTGTTGACTAAAATGTCTGCCCATGTCAGTACCATATGCAGTGTACTTTCTTATACACCAAGTCCAACTGCAAACAACACAGACCCAGTCTAATTTTTCAAGTGACCTTCAAAAACACACTGGTCATAACTAAATTTCCATGACCCATACATAATTCAAATTATTAAGCAGAGCCATGAGTGTTCAAGTGGTCTAAAGCACTAACCATTAACGATCACTGCCACCTCACCTCTCTATGTAGATTAGGGTCTTGGTTTCTGCCAATGTGGGTAGGTGAGAAAGCTTGCTAGTAGCTTCTCATGGGTTGGTGGTTCATTCCAGGGTTGTCCTGGGTACTTCCTCTACTATTTATACTGGCTGCAATATAGTAAATCTTGTGCTGAAAAATGGCATTAAACCCTACAATAACAACAACAAAATATTAAACTAACCATAATATTTTCTCATATTAACCTTTCATTGACTTATCAATAAATATCTTGTGCTATTATTATTTTCCTCTAAAAGATCATGTCACTGAATGAACAAGTTCTTCTGACATCCCCATTTCCATATTTATAACAAGTTTCATAACAGCTACTATTGGACTGTTACTACTTAATTCTTAATAGGATTAAATCTCAGATGACATTTGGCTAATTTATGGGCAGATTTGAAAAGTATAACCAGTTTGTCATTTTCTGCTTGCTTTAACTTGAATAAGCATGGAGTTATACACTAGTTATAATTCAATCTTTTACAAGAAAAATGTACCTTGTATTCATTTTAGAAGCTTGATGAGTTTTCATACATAAATTTTGAAGTTTGTCAGTTCCTTTGACAAATGGTGTTGGTTCATCAACTGTCGAATTTGTTGGACATGAAAAGCACATGATTTGGTACTCTTCTTCTGTTCAAATTCTTTCAATTACTTTGTTCATAAAATCATTTAGTTTGCCTAATGTGAGATTCATTTGGTGACAGGCCTGTTTGCCAGGTTTGACACCCACACTCAAAAATGTTGTAGAAATTCACTTAATGGTAACAAATTGAACTTAAGTTTACAAATAGTGAAATATAATGGGTTGATATTAAAAGCATGGATTTTGGATAACTTTCAACTTAAATAAATCAGTTCCTGGCATCCACTACATTATGGTGTTAATGCTTCATGCCTGAATGAGCCAGCCAAGAGAATATGTCCAAATAAAGATGGTAATGAGTTTTTTGCAGAACAAATATCCAGATCAACACTGAAAATTCTTAATAGAAGATGAACCACAATTTACCAGTTTATGCTCCACTGTATGTATTTAAAATATTTTTATAACTGCCTTCTTTCAAGCCAAAATGTAAGAAAATAATTCATGCAAATAATCCAGTTATTTTCCACCTCTCTCTGTTCACTACCTACCAATGCTGATTTATTCCATTTAGGAAATTATAACCATTATATAATAATAATAATTTCCAGTCAGACACACAGTAATCAACTGTCTTTAAACATTAATGTAGTGATTTGAGTGAAGAAGAATATAACAACTGGATTATTCATGTGAGATGCTTATCAGTTCAGATGCAACAAAAGGACAAAAGATTCTGGACAACAGTTTTGCTTCTGATAGATTTCGGACAATAATGTTTATTTGCATCTGCTTATTTATCTGCATTTCTTGGAATATTTACTGGTTGAATGGGGCAGTGAATCTAAAAAGTTTGCTGGCATGAGTAAAAATATCACTGGCCTTGGTTTGCAACTCCTGCTTATTTTCTAAGACTGCAGACTGCAGATCAGGGCCTATGTTATTTATTTTACTAATTACTCCTAAAAAATTGCACATACCCAAAGCTAGTATAAATGCTTTGCAACAATGCCATTATTCAGTGATATGTTCAGTTCATCCATTCATCCTTTTGCTGATGAGTGCTTAGTGGAGAAGGAAATGAAGTTGGTACATGCAGGCAATATGTTGGCTGACATAACTCAACTGACTGGGTTGATTTCCAATTTAGCAGTTAAAATTTTTATATTCACCTCTTTGTCCCTCTTTCACTGCCACCTTCTATTAAAGCCAATCTGCCATAACAAAAGGGTAATGCTAAATGTTTTCTTATTTCTGCCTTATGCTAAATGAAATTTGCCAGATTTATCAAATGACAAATAACATTATTCAGTCTGCTTTAAGTCATTATTATGTTATAATTTTGGAAGAGTTGAATTATTTGAAATTAATCAACAAAATAGAGATAAAAATCAGCTGCACTTGGAAATCAATTATTATATAAAGAGAAAGGCAATTCAACTTTTCTGATAATATTATTTAAATGTTGCCACAAGCTTAATTAATGCTTTATCATAGTAAACTTACAAAAAAATGGAATTCAAAGCTAGTGTGCATTACATCATCATGATTCTAGAATTGACCAAACCACACAAGATCCCCAAAAAAGTTAATACTAATCTAACTGTTCTTTAATGCATTTATTCCAGTAACTATTGTGAAACAATCCCCATAAAGTAGTCAAAATGCTCTCAGTAGTTACAGTATTGAATGGCAAATTTGTGCCAAATAACCTTGATCTTTGACCTTTTGACCACAAAATCACTAGGCCTTTATCAAACCTCAAATGCATGATTTTGGAGATGGTAAAAGTAGTATAAAACTAAAGCTATCATGTAAAAAAACTTTTAATACTTTTAGTCAGTAACCTTGACCTTAAACAATCATAACAATAGGCTTGTTCTTACTTAATGTGCAAGTTATTCACAAACTTTGGTAAAGCAAACTGTAGAGAGCTCAAATTGTTGTGGAGAAACCATCTTTATAATCTTAGTCAATGACCATTGACCTTTTGACCTCAAAATAAATAGACTTCTACCTTACTCTGAGTGCAAGCTATCCACACAGTTGTCTGAGTATGTGAAATGTTACTGTATGGAAATTATTTTTCTTCTTTAAATCTTTTTGACCTTTGACATTGAAAATAAAATGTATAGGATTTTAGCTTTATATTACATATTTTTGGGCCAATGTTTTTTCTTCATTCAATTGAAGTCAGACTATTTTTTTTAAAAAAAAATTGGATGATTGCTAAATTTCTTCAGATGAAAGCCAAATCTACTGATTTGCTAGCATTTATGTTAGGTAGAGAGGGTTACAATCATTGTTGGCCTTTGGTGGGTGTAACAATGTTAATTTTATAAATGTCTGTGAATTTTGCAACTGTTATTGTGATAGCAATATTGAATTAACATATGTAATTTGGCATGGAATTAAATCCATGTCATGTTTGAGGATGCCCATACTTAAATACATCTGGTTTAGACATGACTGATTCCTTAAGTGGTTCTGTTTGAAAAATGTCTGCAAAACTGGTCAACAGGTAAAACTGGTTTTGTTTATTAAAATACCAAGGGCTGAAATATACAGCAGTTGTACTTGATGAAATACTTGTCAAACTAGGCAAAGATCAGTTTAATTAAGATTAGCTGGAAATTGTAAAATTGTTTAACTCTGGAGGGGTGTGTTTTCATAATGGAAGTTAGATAAACATAAATTCCAACTGGACAAGTTAGTAGTCTGGGATGGATTTCCATGAGCAAAGTCTTGTGTTTGGCAAATGTCTTACACTGCAAAACTAGTCTAAGTTTTTGCATGAGGCAAATCAGATCATGATTATGGCGGCAGCAAGAAGAACTAACTCTATTGTAATGAGGGATGTGTAGATGGAAATCTCTGAGACACACATAACCAGGACTGTAAAAAGATGATCCTTCTAAAGGAAAAAAAAAAGACAGCAAATCTAAAATAAAGCAAGGAAATTAGCATCCATGCCTGATTGTAAAATGACTGGAATAACGAGAGAGAGAGAGAGAGAGAGAGAGAGAGAGAGAGAGAGAGAGAGAGAGAGAGAGAGAGAGAGAGCAGTGTGTGAGGAAGTCACTGGGAACAAGTTGACCTATAACTACCAAGTTTAAAACACTTGATTTTATAATGAAATCTGCCTTACCTATGTAAACAGAACAACTAATTGCATTTTTAGAACTGTATTAATTTATATTTCCAGTAGAAATGCATCCTCCAACTGGTCTTGTACAATTTTATTTTGTTTAATTAAAAAATATTAGTTATATTCTGTTTAAAGGGGCTCATATGATTGCATTCCATATCTATGCCCAAATCCTCTTATATTCCATTGATTAATTTCATATTTTAATATTGGCAGTGATACAGTGAGTGATCATCCTTTGGACATCAATAATCAATAATTAAAGGTAAAAAGCCACCACAGTGGGTACCAGATTGATGATGTGATCAGTGTGCCGCATTTCCATTATTTAGTTTTGGCCAGAAGTAGTTCATCAAATGTGGACAACTGTTTACCATATAATGATGAAGTGAATACTTTTACTCAACAATATTAATAGTGCTGTATAACAGGATCATTTAAAAACAATATAACATTACTTACTGGTACATGTATTTCATTAAAGGCACATACATTATTTAATTTATTCATTTATAAATCTATGAACAGTTTTTGGGCAGCCTGGATTTATGACTAACTTTTGTTTATTTCAATCCAAAAATGGACAAATTCATCTTTACAAATTACTGGCATCCCACTTCTATCTGCTTGTGTTCATTCTCAGCTTGGCCAATGCAGGTGTGGTTTAACTTGCAGAAACATGATTTTAAATATGCAAAACCAAACCAAACACTGAAAAAGTCTAGTTGCATTACCAGTTTTATCAAAAGTGTGCCATTGTTTAATTCAATCTTTTTGCTTGTTAGATCACATTTAATCTATTGGATTCTTTAAAATTTTGTTTTCAATTTTGACAAAAAAATGGATTTAATGACCTCAATTTCTGACAGCATCCTAAAGAAGGTAATCAATTATGTTTATATTAATTATATGATTCTTTATTTAACTGTTTTGGATGTAATAATTTTTAAGTACTGTAATTTTCAGTTTTTGATTTCAGGCAGACAATTTTCAATCTAGATTTTAGCCCCCCCCCCCAATGTCTGTTTCTGGTCAGCCAACAATCCCTGCTTATCATTGCTAACTCAAGCATTTTATCTCCCATGGTTAAATATGTACAATGTTGATATATAAAAAAACACCTGCATACCCTAATGTTAAGACCAGTGCAACGTAGGGCAGTTTCTGTATGACATGAATTTTCAATACTGATTTACACAGACAAATATGAAAAAGATTAAATGAGACAAAAGAAATCTGTAAAAATAAGAAATTCCTTGCAAAAAGTGCAAGTTACTCTTTTATTAAATGCAATAATTACTTAATTGTTAAAGTTTGCTAATTACATTTGAACCAATAAAAAAAAAAATATTTTAATCTATACTAATTCTTAAATTTGAACTCTGGAACTTAATTGATTACCTTGTCAAAAGCAGCATATGGCATATGGTAGTTTAGTTAACTGAAATGAACACATACAAAGATCATCATCTTGCACCTGCCATTTAAAGAGTGACTTTTATAAAAACCCTTTATCTGTTTCCTTGTCTATCAAAACTTTGGAGTTGGCCTAAAAAGATGAGTTATCAATATTTGATAATACCAGTCACATTTTGTCAAAGTATTATTCAACAACAATGAAAATGAAGAATCGAAAAGTTTTCCATCCCATTCTTTCTATATGAACAAGAGAACATTTCAGTGTGTCAAAAATTCATTAGTGGAGTTTACTGAAATCTCATATGGGTCTAAATGGTGATAAAATCTATTAAATGCATCATTAAGTGTTTGCTTATAAGAAACTAAAAATAGTCCTTAGAGAAAAATATTCAAAAGAAAGAAAGTGGTAATGAAGAGCAGGTAAACAATTGATGAAAATACACAGCCCTTCCTTGAAACCCAACCTGCTGGCTCAACCATGGTATAAGGGGGCCCCTGGAGTGGTGGCCGAGTGGTCTAAAGCAGTGGTCTAAAGCGAGTGGTCTAATGCGCTGTCCTTACAAATCACTGCCATCTCACCTCTGTCTGTGTGAGTTCGAGTCTGGACTCAGCTAACATGGGTAAGTGAGAAAGCCTGCCAGTAGCTTCTCGTGGGTCGGTGGTTCTTCCCGGTTTTCCAGGGTTCTTCCTCCACCATTAATACTGGCCGCCATGTATAGCCTATCTTGTGCTGAAAAATGGCTTAAACCCTACAACAACAACAACAACAACCATGGTATGGCCTTTGAGAAGGTGCTTGAGTTCAAATGCCTTGTCACTAATTAACATACTGTGTTGCTTTGCTGTAAAAAAAACAAAACAAACCTTAATTAAAACTGCTAAGTAAAAGTTCACTCCCATTAGAGTTACTTAGGAAGAACACTTAGCATTCAGACCACTTCAGCAGTTCAGCTTTATGTTTCCACTAAAAAAAATACTGTATATTTTGGGACAATAAAGTTTTAGGATAGTGCCATGTTGGTATCAGTAACAGCAAGTGGGTGATAACAAGATATAATGGATTTTGCTACAGAAGTGTAATGTGTAATGTAGACAGCTGACCAGACATTTCCTGGTTCAGTAGTGGTGTTGACTGGGTTACCATAAGCAAGTTATAGTTCAGTCCTTCTCCTGAAATGACCCCAAGACAACAACCCGTCAGAATGATGTACTGAATGCCCTAATAAACTACACTGTCCTGGTCAGTAAGTAATAAAATACTTATATGTTTGTGCATTCTATTATCTATTAGAGCTGCTACATAGAAATAAATGTATCATAGTATCCTATATTTTTCTCCCAAGATACTGCAATACACACAATGGTATACCAGAATACTGCAGCAGTGACCTAACACTTAATTTTAAACAATTCTGTGTTTATAGCTGAAAAATATCTTGCACTAATTGATACAACTATAACAACATCCTATAGCTTAAACATTATTTGAAAAAATTTACCCTTAAATAAAATAAAAAATCAGAGCTCAATAGAAGATCATATCCCCCACCAAACAAATTGCTTTTAAAAGCAAATGAATTTGCTATACTAATAGTAGTGCAAGTTAAAAATAAAAACTGTAATGAAAGTGGGATGATTAAGTTTACACCATAGCAGATCCTGCAGAAAGCAATCACATTAAAGAGCAGGTTAAGTGCTGACACTGTAACCTAAAAGTATGTATCTTCCCTACTGATTTTATATCAGTAAAGACAGGGAACCTTTGAGTTGGCTTCAACACCCCCAAGCAAGATATGTATCAGAGAGCAAGTAAACATACAACTCTAAAAATAAGAAAACATTTGAGGAATATGCAATATTAGAGGAATACACAATATTCAAATGAAAAACAAATGCATTCCTAAACTTCACACAGTTACATGTGCTAGTAAATAACGAAAAAATGACATTTTGTTTTCTAAATCTGATATTTGTCTCAATTTGCACTTGGCCCAAATATTTTACACAAGATTTCATTTAGCCACCAAGATTCCATACAAGACCTTTGTCCAACAAAGAATTAAAGGATCATAAAAATAATTATTTTTGTAATATTTAAAATTAATTTATGACAAATACAAATATTTGCTTAAAAACTTTTTATTCTCAATTATTTTGTCATGAAAAATGAAAACATGATGTTAATAGCAAAACTAATCAGGAATTTCTGTACATTCCTCACTGATGGAAACTACCAAAGTACAAACCATGACAAAGAAATGTACCATGGTACATACTACTGAAAAAATACCATGTTTAACTGGCCTATAAGTAATAATGTGTACCTCAGTAATATATCCTGAACCATTACATCAGCATATTTGAAATTCCATATTGGACTTCATCACTACTGCTCTCATGTTCCTTTTAATAAATGCAATTGTCTGTGTTGGCATGATGTAGTCAGAGGTGTAAGAACTCACCTTGGCTGATTATTCCATTTGGGTTCAAGTCTCAGCTCAGCAAACATGGGTATGTGAGAAAGTTTGTCAGTAATTTCCTGGAACTCTTTTCATAGATTTCCTGAGTTTTTCCTTCACTAAATATATTTACCAAATGTACAGTGTATAATGTGCTGAAATATGGCATTGAACCCAAACAAAACAATTACCTCTGAGTATCTGAAGATGCATTCATTATTTATCATCAAACTGCTTCAAATGATAAACCTGAGACTTTCAATAATTAATCTATTTGGAGTAAATTTCTGTGTAAAGATAACCATCAAATTACAATTTTTAATAAATGATGACATGGCAATAAATTTAAGGGGAAGAAAGCTCTGTGTGTGTGTGTGTGTGTGTGTGTGTGTGTGTGTGTGTGTGTGTGTGTGTGTGTGATTTGAATTTTTAATATAGCTTTAACAATTTTTTACTAGGATCACTGCAATGTCTGCAGTGTGCCAGTTTATAATGACGTATAGCGATGGGATATCATGCCACTGACATGCAGTATCAGGTCCCACCCAGTCACATTATCCTGACAACAGGCCAACCAGCCCTAGCACTAACCTCTTAATGCTGAGAGCCAAATGAGGCAGCAGCTAGGACTCTATAAGTCTTTGGTATAAGTCTGCTAGAGCAGAATTCAAACCCACAAATCTGAGGTTGATGCTCTAACCACCAGGCCACTGGAGTGGTCAAAAAAAGTTTAGTAAAACTGGACAAAGAAACATGGTCATTTCAAGCTTCCAGAAGCTGTATCAAAAAAGAATAATGACTAAAACACTATTTTATTTCAATTTTCATGCCCTACAGGATGGTATGACATGATGCATAGCTCACATGACTGGTCAGTACACAAGTCCAAAACAATGGTCAGTTTGTGGTTTTAGCTAACAACAAAGGTTTCATAGTTTTTCTGTTAGTTTAGTGTTAACTCATGTTTCCAGACTCCTGTACAAGACAGACAGGGATTTTTACTATTTTCTTTATAATGGTCAAAGTGTACAGCAATTCCTTCCTATATCAAGTTTTCAATGCACTGGTCAGTGCTGCAAACATACTGTTTGATTGATGTGCTGCCTTAAAGCTAAAACCAGCCTCCCATTACACATGAAATTTTGCAAGAAACTATGGAACGCCACAGCTGTCTTAAGATGACAACTTTTATTAATGATGTGCAAACTTCTTTATATGTGGTGCTTTTGTCCTTATATGCACATCATATAAGTACGAAAGTACTGCATATAAGGAAGTTTGCACATAATATAATAAAAGTTGTTGTCTTAAGACAGCTGTGGTGTTCCATAAGAAACTATGGTCAACTGTGTACAGTTACAAATAAGTAAATGGGTTTCATTCTTGTAGGAAACAATACATTAATATCTTGCATCAATACAGTTGATACCTCTGTGATCAAGCATGCTACTGGAGCTCCCATAGAGCAGACATTGCCATTAGTTTTGGTATTTCTGCTCTCTTCACTTTAATCAATGTAACAACAGATTAACAAAGAGTTTAATTCTTGCAGGAAGCCTGTTACAACTATACCTAGTATAGTATATGGTTCATGATGTCGACCATGAAGAACACTGTTGAAGCTCATGGAGCTTTGAGTAGTAATTTCAATTAGCTAGGTAAACACCAGTGAGCTGCAAATGAAGTTTTGGCAGCAACAAGCTTTCCAAAACATGATTCATGCAAATCATGTAGATATTAAAACTGCTTCCAATTACGTTTTTTAAAAAATTTCTCACTCAAAAGATTCTGTTAAGGGATTCAATGATTGTTTTCTTGTTTTGATGGCTGAAATGGCACTTTGACAAATTATTGGCTTTATCATGCTGATAAAAAACTAAAGCTATGTAACTTTCCAAGGGCAACCTAACTGGGCTGGTCATGGTGGGTATCAAACCTGTTACCCTTCTGACACTCTACCAACTGAACTATCATGGTTCCACAATCAGAGTTTAAAAAATGCAATAGCCTGGTATACCCCTAAAACTGGATCGGGAACCTATTGTATCATAAGTAATTTACCCATCTAATTTGCAGACATATTATGAAAAACCATTCTAACAGAATCTGAACACATTTAGCCAATTTGCCATCAGACACATCCTAAAAATATAAAAATCTTATTGACATCTTTTGTGAGAACTATGCACCAGAACAAATTTTCTGAAAAGCATGTTGGCATGAATATCTTTAAAATTTGTTCAAATGATGCCAGTCCTCATCGAATATTGCCACCATTACTAAAAATAGAAGTATTTCAAACAGCTTGCTCTCAAGAACTACTAAGCAGAATTTGAACAGCTTTGAGAGCATTTAAAGATTTTAAAAATGATAACAAACTGACAATACATATGACCAACATTACTAAAAATACAAAATTAAAACTTTGGAAACAGCACATCAGAATCTACCCGTATTTGACAAACAACATTCTGGTATGAAAGGCTTTTTAATTTATACAAAATATGCTATATAACATAACCACTGTTACTAAAAAGAAAATCCTCTGAAAGATTTCTTAAAAACTTCCAAGCAGAATTTGACCAAATCTGACTGAAAAACATTTTGGCATGAAGACTTTACAGCTGGTAAAAATGAATCTAGTCTGACGTCAAACATGGCTGCTGCTACTAGAGTAAAAAAAAAAAACAAAACCAAAATCTTGCAATGATTTATCCAATGAGTAGCTTAAAAGAAATTGACACAATTGACAGAAGACTTCCTAGCCTGGTCTTTCACATTTGAAGAAAATGTTGTTGATCCCCTAATAAAATACAGTAATTAATATTGATAGTGGAGGGATTTTTTGCTGTAGAACTTGGTCAAATTCTGTTGAGCAGTTCTTAAAACAGTAGCTGCTTAAATATATTTTCATCCAGTTCTAGTAGAGGCAACCTTAAGAGCATCACTGGAACAGATTAGAAAATGCTCGATGCCATGTTACTCATATACCTGTTACTCATATACTGTACATCAGATCTGTTCAAATTCTGTTGAGCAGAGTTTGAAAAAAAAAAGATACACAGTTAAATTCTGAACAGACCATGGCCACAACAAGGGATCATACCATAAGATCACTTGGCCCTAGGGCCAGCTGAGCTAAAAATAGATTCATTAAGAAGGGCACAGTGTCCAACTGACTGAAAGTCCTGAAGGTTAAATGCTAGTAAGGGTAAAAAATGACATTTGGTATTTGGCATCAACTGCCAAGTAGCCACTTGAATTAACAGTTGTCCTCAGATGACCTTGTGGCTAAGTGAGGTCATCTTTACACATAAAATTGATATAATACTGGTCATTGTGGCATCTGTCATTACTTGTGTTTAAGATGTATCCACAATTCTAACTTGTGGGTTAGAAACTAATTTCTTTTTAGTGAAAAAATTCTGTTTACCATATTGTATCCATTTTTGAATTATTTCAAATAAAGTTCACATTATCATGGAAATAACTGATAATACTTTTTATAGCAAGAGTTTCACCAAACACAAAAAGGAAACATAAATGCAATGCTGGATCTGACACTGAAGTTAGTACAGCTACTGGGATGATTCAAATAATAAGGAAATCCTTCCTTAAAATGAAGGAATAATGATTTCTTATTGAGTTGTACAAGACATGGCAAGAATGCAATAGCCTCTTGAAAGGAAAGATGCTCAACTGGCACCCCCCACCCATCTGAATAAATCTATGACAAGCCTATTTTTTCCCTCTATTTTTTTGCAAATGCTATGTACTGAAACTCAACTGCTCCAGTGGCCGAGTGGTTAGGGCATCTGCAGATGTGATGGTCACTGATTCAAACCTCAACACAAGCCATACCAAAAATGTATAAAAATGATAATAACACCAGCCTTACCTGGCACTCAGCATTAAGAAGTTGGGACTGGTTGGCCCAGTGTTAGGATAATCTGACTGGGTGGGATATGATGCTATATGTCCACACGTTTCCCCAGTGCTTTCACTATAAACTACCACAATATAAACATCATAGCAATCTGACTGAAATCATTTTAATGCCATGTTAAAAATTCAAATCACACACACTGAAACCACCTCAAATATTCTTCAGCATTCACTATACAATAAATTATAATTCCATATATATTATGTTTCCTTGGTTTTAATGACACTTTAACACATTATTTGTTGGCTAATGTGACCAAAGAGATGGACAGGGCAGTTTTCTAGGAGTGGTCAGTAAAACAAACTATATAGTCCTTAGCCTGCAGGTGTATTATGCTAAGGCATATTTGTGGTCATTTAGGTGAGTTGATAGGGACTTAACTAATAAGTGAGTATACTTGGTAAATATACAGCTTAGTCAAAATTCTTTTGCATATATAGTAATTAATGTGTTCAGAAGCTCTATGAAATAAAAAAAGCAAAGCAGTGACCTCTCATTTGATCCCAGTGTGAAATAATAGTTTTCAAATTAATTCACAACAGTATAGACATGTTTGCTGACACACACACACATATATATATATATATATATATATATATATATATATATATATATATATATATATATATATATATATATATATACAGGACCAATGTAATGTTACAAGAATTATTTAGTAAAACCCAAATGTCTGTTACACCATTCATTCAAAAGGAGCAGTGTGATGTGCCGAATTTTGAAAACTCTTAAGAAGCTTTGGTTAAAGGAATTGTATCAAAGTCAACTTAATTAAAGTAGAAAGGGCTAGAGATAGATGATTATTTTCATTTCATCTCTGAAGTCAAAAGGGAATTCACTTGACTGAGTCGTATGCTATGGTACAAGAGAATGACATAAGACCCTTTCCCAAAATAAGGTGGAGCTGAGCTGGCTATTGTTGATTGTTCAAAGGAATGTTAATTATGGCATGATTAGTTGTTTAGTTTTCTGGTCAATCCAAAAATTCTACTGAACAGGTTTAGGAAACAGTCTATTTGATTGGTTAATATGGATTATGGGGCATAACTCTGTAAGAAATTAAAGGTTTTACTTTAGGAAAATTCCCCAGTCTTCAATCTTTCTTGAAAAAAGAGTAGACTCCTGGAGAAGCGTGTATCTGGTGATTTGGCAGTAAAGTATCTGGTGATTTGGCAGTAAAGCGGAGTTTTGTCTCAGTGGGTAGACCAACTACATTTGAATTGTAACAAGTAGGTTTTCCTTATAGAGTAAGGGGCCAGATAGTTGTCTCAGTTTGGAGACGGACTATAGGACTATAGGCGAGGTTCTTTGTGGAAACAAATAAAGAAAATGGCAAAAGGTATGCAATCTTAGTTTCCCGATTTTAATATGTTAATATGTTATTTCGTTTGTTGATATATTTGCAAATGTATTCTTGATATGATGTATTTATGCATGATTTCATTTTGCAGGATTTTAGTGAAATGCTAGTCACGACATTTTATTCTTTGATTTTCTAATTATCAATTCATTTGGAGAATTGGCAAGATTGAATGCAATTAAAATTTCATTAGATTAGTTGAAAAGATTGCATGTAATTGAATCTTTAATACATAGGAGTGATTAAGAATTTTCATGAATTAAGCTTACATGGGTAATATTTCATAGTTTTATGGATTACCTCTGTCTAGAATGAGTATGACCTAACATTACATGTATATCCATATACTAGTTTGTAATATTTAATTGATCACTTAAGTGTATATCTATATACTAGTTTGTAATATTTAATTGGTCGAGTAAACTATTTTAGAATAGTTAGATCTGAGGGTCTAAGCCATATATAACTTAACACTGCTAGATTGGTAGAGTAAGAAGTCAAGGGGGGTTACATACAGATTCATAGGGCTGAGTTGAATTTAATTGACCACCCCTAGGTGATCCAAATTAAGGTCAGGACTAGCCTTGACCATCTATGTAAACATAGGAGTTAGGGAGCAATGAGTTACTTCGGCAGAATTTATGCCTTTTGTTTTCTGAGCCGAATTAATGTAAAAAATATAAATATACCTGGGAATGTGACCTATTGTTTATTTCGAGACATTTTATTTATTGAAGGAAACAGCTTTCCTGGATTCACCTGAGAAATCCCTAAACCAATCACAGGACCAGAGCAAATTCTAAGCCGAAATCTAAGTCCAGAGACGATTGTTAAATCAGAGTTCCATGGACAAGAGTCCAAGACCAAACAGCTAGACAAAGATCGGCAGAGCAGGGACAAACAGAAGTCTTGATGTCCGCATAAAATAGGTGATGAAGTCTCTCATCGTTGCACTCAAAGGTCACATCTCATTGGCAATGAAGATAGTATATTAGTGTTGAAAGTAATTTTACATTTAAAGAAATTTGTATTGTCTTTTTATTTGAGTACATGTTATTACCATTTTCCTTCTTTTGTAACCAAGTCATTGATTTCTTTCATTTTAAATTCTGTTGATAAACTGATTCAATTTTATATATGTTCATTGAAAGGGGGCTCGTCGTGTTTATTTCTTCAATATACTTGTTCAGTGATCTGCATTCTTTTTTCTATCTATCCACACTGGGTAAATTACACCGCAGAGGTCATTCCATAGCAACGAACCGTAGTGAAAGAGGTTGGTGTGTTTGAACGCCACCAATTTGCTACAAGCAGCTATAACAATATGTTTTAAATGGTTCTTTTGGTTGCTATGGTGAAGTCAGAACCATTTCCATTTAGGACCAGCTTCATATTGCTACAGTCTTTTAGTGAAAATCCCATGTAAAGATGACTAATAACAGTTGAGGAGATGCAGACATAAAATGGTTTTTATAATGCCCATCAAGACTGGTTAAATATAGCACCAACTGCATACTGTGGAACATATTTTAGTGACATGTCATTATGATAATCTATGCAAGAGGAGCAGCCATAATATTTTTAAGATGGCTACTGTGGCAGCCATATTGGAAGATTATATTGGCATCATTTTCCTTTAGGACAAAATACATGTGCATGTATATATGCATCAAGCATTTTCATGAAAGCCTCATCTCAATATTGTGCTCAGGAAAGGAGCCAATAAACACATCTGAAAGATGGTCACATAGGCAGCCATTTTGTAAGGTGGACACTTTATTTCAATACCAATATGCATTTAGAGAGGAGCAGCACCACAAAAATTTTTAAAGCTGTCCACTGTGAGGTCAGATCAGAACAATTTTTTTAAGTGGACTAAATACATACATTTAAAGTGTGCAATGAAAATTCCACATTAATATTACAAGCCATTTAAGGGGAGTATAGTCTGACTATACATCCCCATTTGTTTGTAAACCCCCACACTGATTTCAATAATGAAAATGTTAAATGTGATAAAAAGTGCACAGAATGTCAATTGAATCACCAATTTATAATTTCTAACCTGACTGTAACCAGAATGGCACTAATACTGGCATGCCCTTGCACCTTTCATGGTAAGACTTTCCATACTAATACAGTGCCATACTGTGTGCACTATGGGCTAGTTTATTTCCATCATACACAATAATAACATAGTTCATCTTATTCATAACTGCCAGATAATTCTGTAAATTACCCTAACATTGAATATGGAATTAAATCTCTTTGCACACATGAACATATTAATTAAACCACTTGTTAAATCAATGTGAAAGGCAAATTTGTTGTCATTCTTTTCCTTTGTTTGATTAGACATAGTAAACAGAAAGCAGGAAAGCAGATTACATATTCATGTACATCTATAGTCATGCATAAACCCCTTTGCTGAAAATGGACTTGTCCAGGAACTGGAAATGGCTCTCTCTATTGCATTGAAAACTTCTGTTAAGCATGAAACGTGCAGACAATGACAGTGTTAGAGCCATTCTACTCAGTCTGGTTAGAAAATATAAATCAATTAAGGAATTGAATAAGTTCTTTGCACTTTTTATCACATTAAAGATTTCTATCACTGAATTGGTAGTGGGGTACAAACAAATGGGTTGATAAAGTCAGACTATAGTAACAATACATCTTAAGTCATTCTGTGAAAATTCCATGTCAATATTTCCATCCATGTAAGAGCAGCCATATGATTTTCAAGATGGCCACCAAGGAAGAGTACTTGAGAGGTCAGAAATAATAATAATTATAATAACGATAACTAGAATACTATTACAGAGAAAAGTTTGGAATTTTATCCTGTCTGGACTACATGGATAACAGGTAGTACCAGGCAGACTATACTGGAATAGTGTTTATAAATATTCAGGAGCACTATTATTGGATATCTTGTAAATTAATTTGGCTCAACTAACTGGATTCAGTCTTTAATAGTTAATATTTGTAAATTAGCAGCTAACTTTTCCTTGCTTTTTTCTGGATTGATATTAGCCCAAATCCTCTTTTTTGAAAATGTACTAGCTTTGCTATTCATTTATCATTTGAATTACCGCAGACTGTATTACAGTAGTCTAAATAGGGTTGTATGTAACAATTTTCTGTGCCTTTCAGGGAGAATATGTCTTTTCTTACTGAGAAGCCTTAACTTTTTTTTACTATTGTTTGATATGTTTAGACCATGATAGGTTATTATCAAATGTACCATTTTTCATTTTAAACAAGATATAATGTTCCCGGTTTCTTCCTTCACCATTAATGCAGTCATGTGCTGAAAAATGGCATTAAGCCCCACAACAACAAGATATAAGGATAAGTCAACAGTTCTTTACAGGCTGTGCAGGTGCATCAAAGACTTATTTTTATCTTAGGCCCAAGAAAGTTTCCTTTGTGGCACCCACAGGGTATATAAGACACCCCAGAAAAAGTGTTAGAGTCAATTTTAGTCTTTTTTTTTAACCCAATAACATAACAGTTATACTGGCTGCCATGTATGTTTTTCTGAAGAAAAAAAATGGCATTAGGTCCAAAACTACAACTAAAACTCCTTAGGATTTCAAAACAATGCTGTGTTGGAGATTGGCAGAAAAGCAAACCTGCTGATTGAATATTTGATGTCAGATGTGCTGACTTGCTGCATTGTTGTTTTTGTTGTGTTTAATGCCATTTTCAGCACAAGATAGACTAAAAATGGTGGCCAGTATAAATGGTGGAGGAAGAACCTGGGAAAACCACTCAACCATTTAATTTTGTGAGGGTGTGCCTGGGATTTTTTTAATTTTTTTACCACATGATAATTATTTTTAAAAAAAATAATTGATATAAAATATTCTTTAATTTCAATAAATCATAGCAAAATATTTTTCCAAGGTATCTTAAGGCCAGACACCTTTTCAAAAAATCCTAGACCCCCTCAGAAAACTAAATTTACAATCCTTTAATGAACAGAGTATGCATCAGACATAAGAATAGTTTTTCTCTGGAAACCAACCATAACTTGCTGAAGAGCCTGCTATAAGAATATATTAATGCATAATTCTCGAGTCCTATGGCATAAAGTTATTCATAAAGCAATTAAGAAAATTTCACTGCAGTTGGGCCATACACTTGACAATAAACTCTGTCATGGTTGCTGCCTCACCAAACATTTTAAATGCTAAATTCCCCCATCAACTGTTTACTCATCATCAGTGAGTATAAATACCAATTTATGAAGAAGAAGAAAAAAAAAGGCAGAAATCCAGGCTTTGTTGAGGCACAGGTCTGGCTGCAAGTCACTGTTGCTGCTATTGTTTGCACATAATTCAAAGACCATATATACTTCACTGTATGTGGACTGTATAAACACTGTCTTTAAAACCACTATGCAACACTTTGTTTTCTATACGGCTTAGCCCAAGTGAAGTCACTCCTCCCCCTCACCTCGTAGCTAACCCATTAGAGACCATTTTGTTCTGCCTACATGTACATTTGTATCAACCTATCCTCCTCTCATGAGGCTACTTTTCTTATAAGGCCACTTTCATTCATGGTAAGTAGGTCACCACCCTACCAAGCATAGCTGGAGTGAGTGGTGACATACTTTGAAAATGGCAACCATGTATAAACTTGAAAGTAGCAGAGAAGTCATACATATATATATATATATATATATATATATATATATATATATATATATATATATATATATATATATATATATATATACACACACACACACACACAGAGTAAAGGGTAATCAGTGATTTTCCTCTAAGTTACCCTCGGCTCCAGCTGACTTTTAGTCTTGGTACACCTGCCTAGCAAACACGTTTTTGGAAAGGTTACTCCTGGTCACAGTGGGGCCCCAAAAGGGAAATCTCAGAAGTTTGTGCTAAGCTGTCAATTTAAATTATATATTTAAAGTTTGAAAAATAAAAGCCAGTAAAGTAAATGTATTGTATACAAAATATGCTTAATCGGTGCAACTTTAAAAATATATTGTCAAATATTAAATTATATATTTTCAATTATTTTAATTTTTTTATTAATGCTTGATTAATGAAAACAGTGGTGTAAGGATTAATATAAAATAATTAATCAGAATAGCCAAATAACCAAGTGTTCAGTTACAGTAGTGGTTACTAACCACGGTCAAGATCCAAAACAAGGTTGTTTGCTCTTCTGTGTAGGTCGCCGAGATCAGATTTAATAATTTTAAATTTGGTTAAATGTTTGGGGTTTTTTTTAGCTTTTGATGGTTGGCAGGGCTAACAACATATCCTAATTTGGGTTGTTGCCCAAAAATGTTTTAAAAATTGGTCTATACTGGCACATACCAACATTTTAAATCAGTTGTGTTTTGCATTTCTTGTGCACTTTCCAACAGGATAAAATTTCCAACTCAAAACTCCATGGTGAGTCAGTTTTGGATCATGACCTATACATAGGTTAAGAACCACTGTTATAAAGAATGAATTGTCATACATCAAAATATTTAGTTGTATTGATATCAGCCAGTATAAAAAACACTGATAAGATTAAAATATTTAGTTGAATTGATATCAGCCAGTATGAAAACACTTTATCAAACATTTAAAAAATCCATCCACTCTGTTTACAACACACCCTTCCATACCTAATTTTTAGCAACTTGCATTAGATCTGAAACTAACCAACTAACTTCTTTATTTATTTTTTTTATTTATTTATTTATTATGTTTGCTTGTTATCCACATATCAAACCAAATACTGCATATTCTCATTTCTAGTGCCTTAGACAATTTACAGAAAGAATATAGTAAAATCGCTGTGTTACTTCATTAAGTGATGATGATTCTTTCTTCATCAACAAAAACAAGGCCAACATTTCAGCCATGTGAAAGACTGATTGTCAATGCACACAGGCAACTGGAGCAATATGGAGTTCCATAATCTTTTGTTCACCCAATGAATTCTGGTCATGCAGTAAGGGTATTTTCCATCCAGAAAAGTACAAGCTAAGCAATAGCAACAGGTATGTACTACTGATACAATGTATTAATGTGAATATTAAAGAAATTAATAAATAGGTATGCTGAGGCCCTGTGATCATTATCAGCCTTCCCTGTCATGTTCCTTCCATACTGAAATTATTTTTCATAAACAAGTAACCAGTCTTCAATAGAATTTATTTTGGATATTCGAGTCAACATTTTTGGAAATAAATGCAGCAATGTTTTCATTGATGATTTCATCTTTGCTTCTAAACATTTTCAATCCATGATCAAGACTCTTTGCTCTTGATGTGCTTGATTCTGTCCAAAACAGTCCAAATGATCACTCAGATAGTGATTGATGGATGAATATCACCAGTAACCATTTACAAAATTTGGTAACCAGTTATCCATTACCTCCTCCCACCTTGCCTAGGAACACCTATCGTATTTACAAATTGGGTACATGTGGAAGCAAATTGAAAATGTGTATTTTGCAAATTGGGTACATGTGGAAGCAAATTGAAAATGTGTATAACTTTCACACTCCCTATTTCTTCAAAAAAAGATGAAATAATTTTGTATATCTTCTCCAAATGTAACTCAATACATGTACCCTAATCTGCTGTTTTTACATAGTATGCCAAGTTGGAAAGTATCTTGATTAACATTGTTGTTTGGGGCATTCTTGAAAACCTGAAATTTAGTAGTACATCATCAAATTCATGAAAATTTAGATTTCATAAAGTGTATAACTTAAGAATGCTGAGATCTGAAATACATAAATTACAGAGATCTGTGAATGAAAATATCTTCTCCTTGGCTCTCTTGATTTCTCATCATCATGCTTCAACATCATAAAGCATTGCATGCTATAAACCTGATGGCTCACTGACAAGTCATTTAAATCAATGCTAACTAATTTTTGTAATACAGGTGAAGAACACAAGTGTCCCACTGCAAAACATTTGTATGATGCATTGTTTTATCTACATGTGTTTCCTTAAAGCTGGAATAAGTGTCCTGCTGGTACATGCAACATTTCAGTCAAAACAAAAAAAAATTATTTAATACCGGCTTTGCCTGTTTCATATTATACAGTGCTAAGATATTTTATACACAACACTTAATTAAAAAAATATGGGATCAATGACACCTTATAACAAGGACCACCTTATTATCCTGGGGTATCTTAGGTATTAGTACTGTATATCATTTAACCACCACAATATTCCCCATGTGTTACATGAAATTAACCCAAACCCCAGTAAACTGCATAATGCACTGGTATACAAGTTCTCTGTTATTTCTTTTCATGTTGGAATTAATTGGTGTAGACCAGGGGTCTCAAACTTAAATGACCACAAGGGCCAGTTAATGACTAGTACACTGACCTGTGGGCTGCATCACAAAAACCTTTTCATAAAGTGAAAGTAACTCACAGCAAAGGTAGTTAAAATATTGGAAACGAGAATTAAAGAAACAATTTTTATCAAAACTCTCTGGCTCTGAAAAAAAATTTGCACAGTTGATTTATTTTTAAATTCTGGGTTTCATTGTGGGCTATGGAAAATAACTCCATGAACTGAATGTGGCCCACATGTCTGAGACCCTGGTGTAGACCATGATATAGCACAAACTGATAAGGGTCTCTGTTGTTCACAGTTTGCATTACTTTAAATACCAGAAGTGACAACTGATCAAACTAACTTAAGGACTAGTCAGAAACATCTGAACCAAGCATATGATTATTTGATTGTGAATTTTCAACAATCCTTATGCATGATTCAAGTTTTCCTGGATTACAAAAATTGGTTTCAAATCTTTAATGTTAATGTTTACAATGCATTAAATCCATGCTATTTCTTTGCTCAGTGATTGATAATTTCAGACAAATATTCTCACTGATTGTTGACTGCCTGTATCAGACATTATTGCATGATAACCTGGTAACAGTGACAATTATGTAAATTTAAAGACACAAAGCAACATTTACAAATATGAACTACAAGAAACATCTCCAACCATATTACAATCAATGTCTGATCAATTCTGATATGATCACTAATTTTTTAAATTTCAACTTTTTCCCTAACACTACTTTATAATGTCAAACAAGCTAATGTATTGTGTGTATCCTTACCTTTTTAAAGTTTACACCATAAAACTGTTGGACTGTTCACTGGAAAGCTTTAGTAATCACCATAATATTTGCCTCTGCAACATCTGGCAAGCAGAATAGTTCAAAGATTAAATCAAAGATGAATCAATTAATATTCTATGGCAGAAAAAAACAGTTATAGAAATTATTAGGGTAAATTAAAATAAAGGGTATGAATCATTATTTCCTCCTTCGATAAAAGTCTAAAAGGTTACACAGACCATTTATCTGAATTGTATTTTTCTGGAAAATTTAAGTACACATGTCCCAAAATTTTATGGATTGGAATATGTTCTAACTGTAATAGCTTGACTCTAATGACAATATGTGGTTTACACATTCAGCAATTGGTAAAGCTCAATTTGGATAAATGAGCTGAATTTGACTGGCAGGAGGGTGCACATGGTGGTTCAGAAAGTTTATGTGATGCCAGGGGATCCTGCCAGTCTTCTCCTCCTTTGCAGCACCCAGCTGTGCATACCAAGACAGACAGACAAAGACAAGTGTGCATTTGTATTTGTCCCTTAACTCAAAAATGCAAGTAGTGTAGTGAGGTGTAGTGTGAGGCTTCCTTGCCACTTAATAATTAAGTAGCATGCTTTGCAAGCAATAAAGTGTTTAAGTGGTAACACTTGATTACCTATCATCCAATGAGAAATTGATTAGTCAACTTTGTTGGCTTATTCCTTTGTACATGGTGCATTACTTGTAAATTAAGCATGACAATGATGTACATAGTCGTATACATCATCTGCTCCCAAGCATAATACACAGTTACTGGTATGTTACATTATCAATTCCAAGAACATTCTACAGTTACATACATTATGTTCCAGGAACATTCTACAGTTTTATACATCATCTGTTCCCAAGCATAATACACAGTTACTGGTACATGTATGTACATTATCAGTTCCAGGAACATTCTACAGTTACATACATTATGTTCCAGGAACATTCTACAGTTTTATACATCATCTGTTCCCAAGCATAATACACAGTTACTGGTATATACATTATCAGTTCCAGGAACATTCTACAGTTACATTATGTTCCAGGAACATTCTACAGTTTTATACATTATCCTGTTCCCAAAGCATTATACATAGTTACTGGTAAGTATGACCAAATGGATTCTTAGTACACATGACAAAAAGATTTTTAGTGTGGGAAAGAGTAAAATAAATAGCAGTACCAATAGCATGTAACTAGTAATATGTTGGGGGTGTGAATATGAAAATTTCAGAAACAGATGTGAGGGAAGAAATAGTAAGCCTGGGTAAGTAGATCAGTATCATATCAACTAATATAAGTTGGGTGTGAGAATATATCAACAGCAATTAAAGTTTTGGGGTTTCAGGAAGGCTTTGACAAATCTAGGTTAACAGGTCAGCATCATGACATAGCTGGATAACTGGGTCATATTCCTGCTGTTTCAGCATCATATAATTATGGTATGATCTGGGGAAAGGTAGCTGTCATTCATCTAATAATGATTAGACAATCATGTTTCAAATGTGGGGAAAGTGTGTGGGATTATGGTATGCATATACTGATAGATACAAAATATGGTGTGGGGTAGAAAGCAGAAGGCAGAAGGACACAAAACAGAAAGAAAAGCACAAGGAAGGCAGAGAAAGAAAAAGGGATAGCAGAGATGTAGTTGAAAATAAGAATCAGATATACATGTATACTAGATGGGGAGTTAAGAAAAAGTATACCTAATAGACATAATGGAGTGACAAGATAGTCTGAGTGGACAAACATAGTGAGAAACAATGTAGATAAACATTAGTATAGCATTTGGAGAGGTGGACAAAACTTTGTGTATATATTGGATATAAACAGCAGATTACAATATAACTTAGTGTTTTAATTAGTTTACCCCTGATTCCCGCCTCATCCAAAAGTGAACAGAAGACCCAACAGGTCAGATAGAGCACCTAACATGTCAAAGTAAGGACAGTATCAATTCTAGGAACATTCTATCACAGTTATTTGCAATACCACAATACCCATTCCTGGAACATTCTACAACATTATATTCAGTGCCTATTTCTGAATTCTACACAGTTATATACATCATCTGTTCCTGAAGCATCATACACCATAATGACAGCATTTCTTCCAAAAGAATAACATAGGGTTACATATCATGGTCCCTGCAAGGAACTATGTGGGTGAAATAGCTACCCTTAAGCGTATCATTTCACCAAAAAGTAAGTCTATCATTTCACCAAAAAGTTAGTCGCAATTTAACTTTTTTTGGTTGCATGCCATGCCTGCCACCTGATAAAATGCATCAATAACTGAATTAAAATGTCAACTTTTGGGTCAAATTCCAGATACAAAAAGAGGATGGAAAGTTAGGGCAAAGAAATGTTATGATCAGAAGTCAATTTCTGGGGCAAATTTTAGGAATATAAATGCCAGAAATTTACATCATATACTACAAAAGTATTGCACAAAGATTTCCACTTAAACCTTGAAAAACAAGATGGAAACAATTATTGATTTTCAACTGCGACCTCAATTTTGAGTCTACTGCAGCATCTTGTACAAAAACTGTGGAGCAATATAAAATATGCTTTAATATTTTTTAAACGTAATAATATTTCATCAGTGTTCTAACCATCTGTAATGAAAATATGCAAATAGAGTGTACCTCTATTTTATACATTTTAAATTATTACAATTTCACACAATTTTCATAATCATTACATCTGATATATTAAAACACACCTTTCATAAAATTTTCTGTTTTGTCCTTCACCCATGTATGTTGTTGTCTTAGACATGTCACATGATCAGCTGCATATTGCCAAAAATGTTTAAATCTAAGGATACTTATGCTTTGAGAAAGGAATTACTTATGATGTATTATCTGGAGCAATGGAAAAATCTTTTTAGTTGGTTATGCAATGTGGGTACAGGAGAAAGCATGCCAGTAGCTTCTTGTTGGTTTGTGGTTCTTTCCAGAGTTTTCTTGGGTTCTTCCTCCCCCTTTTATATGTATACCCTATCTTGTACTGATAAATAGCATTAAACCCTACAAGTACAGTTGGTTATGTATGGTGTTGTAACCAGCACATTATTATTAGTTATGTATGTTGTCTGTTCCAAGCACATTATAATTTGCTTATACTGTTCCAGGCACTTTATAATAGGTTCAATATATGGTATCTGTTCTAGGAGCCAGTAACAGCCCAAGGATGTGCAGGGCCTAAGGCAGCAAGTGATGAGTAGGGCCCCAAGCAAACAAATTGCATTGCAGATATGATTTCCATCAGTAGCAGTACCCCTGAAAGCATGGGGCATGAGGCAGTTGCCTCATTCACCTTGCCCTTGGGCCAGGCATGCCAGGAGCATTATACCTGGTTATATAAGGTGTCTGTTCCAGAAGCAAATAAGATGACATGTTCTTAGTTTATGTAACTATCTTATCTTTCATCAAATGTGTTGTAGATGCAGTATGAAACTATTAATCTGATCCAACTTTAAATATTTTCTATTCATGTGCATGTAAAAAAAATGCCATAAATACTCAGTGGCTTTTGCATTCTTTCTGTTCAGTTTCAACCTGCCATGAAAAATGTTTTTCCTTTGTGAGTCTTGTAATCAGAAACAGTGTCAGCTGCCTGTTCCTTGGTATCAATCGATAATCTGGTAATAAGATACCTGTGGTAACTACCACATATAACAGTTTAAAAGACCCTCTAAGTTCCAAAAAGGCTCAGATTTTGTGTCAAGTGATACAAGAGAATATTGGTCCAACCCTGTACTTATGGTATACCCTCTAACTGTCTGTCCACTGGTCAAAACTCATATTTCACCCTAAACCACTTGGTGGAAAATAATTAAGTATTAGGTCAGTGAGAATGTAGATCTTGTTTGGGTTCAGTCTTTTAATTTTGTCAGTACATGGTCAGTACTCAAAAAAAAATTTTTTTAACCTACAACTGTTCATATTCTACAAGGAATAAATTCTCTAATGTATGAAAAATTGAAAGAATTATAGTAACTATCAGAGTCAGAAATCATTTGATTCATCATTCTTTGTTCATTTTATTAATTTTCTAATTATTATTTTTGTAAATAAATACACAAAAACACAAATTAGAAATTAAAAAGTTATATATTTTATTCAGCTTTAGGATTTGCATTCTTTTCTCTCATACAAATTGAGTGAGCTTTGAGAAATATTCATGGAGTTTGTTAACAAATTCAAAACCTTTAAAATAATTTTTTAAAAATTCTAGAAGCTGCAATCATAATTCTCCAACTTCAAGGATATTTCAAGGCAATCCAAAACACCCCTAATTCAAGAATTTTCCAAGTATGTATGAACCATGGACAAGCATTTGTAAAAACTCAAATGCTCATGTTCATTTAGTTTAAAGTAATGTACCCTTGGTTGTCAAATGCATATTCAGGACTTTAAAAAAGGACTAATCCAGCCTGCATTTTGTTCAGCTTGAAAAGATGTACAGTACATACTCATAAATCCAACTGTGAAGTGCACAGATCCAGATCTTTTTGCCCACATAATGTACCAGTTTGTTCTTTGTTGTTTTGAAGTTTGACCCAATTTATATGGCATAACATGAAAATAACTTTAACACTGAACATAATATAAAATCCATTTTAGTCTAAACAAATATGAAAACTACTCTGTAAAGTGAACAGCTACAATTTCATTTTTATTACCTATCAAGGACTTACCACTGAATTATCATAGCTGTCATGCAAAACAGAGTTGGCTTAGAAACACTCCTTATAGTCTACTACTGTGGTATTTACTTGCAATTTATATATTTTCAGACAAAATTACTATACCTACCATTCACACAAAATCACTATATCTATCATTGTCACAAAATTCCAAGCCACTATTAATAACTAACTGAATTCTCAATGCTTCATCTCTTTTCTGCACTTCCATATTCAGACTGTCTCCATGGAAGCTATTTCCCCAAATGACAAGATTACTGCTAAATCTCTATATGTAATATCTTCTTTACATATATAAAATTCTCTCACTTTCATTACTCAGAAACCATAAACTAGCTATCCAAACACTGCATAAATTCTGACATAATGTGACCTTAATGATTAATGCTCCTTACAAATTTAGACAGTATTTCAGTAAGGTACAGCCATTATCTCTAGTTACAAAGGACTTAATGTACATCTATGTCTGACCTAATTCAATAGATCATCACTTTCTTTCAGCAACTGACCATACTTTAATACAGTCCTGTGTGTGTATCTCTGCATATACTTGCACATGACTCATTAGACATCCAACCTAGTCAGTTCCACTCAATAAGACATACTATTGGTTACTATTGCATACAATTCTCTAACTTCTAGCTCACTGCAATCCCTAACTTACAATATTCTTTAAGCATTACAAAATCAGATATAAATATGCAACTATCAGTAACTTACAATAATCAGCATAGTCCTAACAAAGGAAATTAATTCATATCACCTTATGAAATCCTACACATCTGAAAATTTGGATCAAATGCAATTAGTCAATTCTACATATGAACTAAATAACTAAAATTAGAGAAATAAATTGCATAAAGAACTCAAGCATATCAACATATTTCCATGAAATTGAATACATACATAGTTTGAATCCTAGTCATATCAATCACATATGCATAAATAAGACAAATAAAATTAAAAAAATTACATGGAAATTAAAATTGCATACAGTAAAGCCTGTCTTTTCTTATAAGACAGCCACCTGGTACCTTTATTCAAAAAGAAAACTCTGACCTAAAGAATTCAACAAAGGTTGTTACTTTTAAATTCAATATTGCTTTCAAGGTGTACACCTTATTTTAAACTGACCAATTATAATCATCAGTTCCTAATTTTTCTGAAAGACAATTATTTTTTTTGTCAGATTTTGACAGCCTAAAATCTGAGGAATATGATGGATATCAACCTCTATTTGAAAATGACTATTTTACATGGGATTCCCATCAAGCAGTTATAGTCTGTAACTTTCTCAGGACAGCATTGTGATGCCTGGATCAAATCTAAATGAGCAATTGATGCTGGTCTTTCAAATTCTGATATGAAGAAAATGTTGAAATGACCCATCACAAAGCCCTTGCTAGCTTCACTGTAATAAAATTTTAATGCACAATGAATTCAATTTTCATTGTGCATTCAAAATTCAACACATTACACACTTCACACTTGGCATTTATACTTGATGTTCATCCTGCCCTTGGCAAAATCTATCATTAAAAATTTGTCAGATTCAATTAAACATAGGCATAATACACATTATCTGAGCAGCTGGAGCCTGTCCAAGTGACCATGTGACTTCAAAGTCTGAATTTGACCTGATAGCTTGTTTGCTATGCTGATATCAAAATGAAATATTGGCAACAGCATTATAAATTCTTTGATTGAAATTTAAAATCCACTGTCAGCATCTTGATATATTTTGCAGTTTCTATATAAACTCAATATATCTGTCAGCTAGCATTGCAGCATCGGCTGCAAAATTACATTCAATCACTTGTTCTGGATACTGCTTAGAATTTATTCTGACAAATATTCATTTGACATCAAGACTATCAAAACAGAATTGTTCTGAAGCTGACTTCCATGTCTTTTCTTTCACTAAAACACAATAAATGCCTTGGTCAGTGCATACTTGGTGATGTTTTTCTCTATGTGTTATTGCGCTTTGATAAACTTTATTCTGCATAAAATATATTTTGTTTGTAAATGCTATTAGCATCTTGCCAATCTCTGTTGATTTACTGATCTCTGGATCACGTGGCATCCATAAATGCTAGTCATAAAATTACAAATTGAACATCATCACCACCAGCTTGCATCAATCACTTTGATTAGTTTCGGTCACTCTGATCAGATTCGTCAATTATAAGTGTATGTTTTATTCCATAAAAAATATTTTACTGTAGTCCCTACAAAATGTGAATATTATGCTAAGTGGCAGCATCAGTTATTTGATGTGAATTATCCATAAACGCTCTTTGTTTAGTGTAACCTTCATTTCTAATAGAGGAATGTAATTCAAAGAAAATTACACACAGTAGTCAGTGATGTTCTTACTGCATCAACATTTGCATCTACAGCTTGTGCAACAATTCCAGGATCTACATTTTTATTAATAACAAAAGCTTTCACTAAAATTAAATCAGCAGCAGCATCTGTACCTGGTATAATTGTATTAGAAATATATTCTATTTTTTGATTAGCTAGTTGATATTAGCACTTCTACATGAACTCCAACTGTTATTAACAAGAGTCACTTGTATGCCAGCATGTACTATTGCACTAGCTGCTGATCACACATGTTTGAATATCAGTTTTGTTAGGCTTGTTTGAATTTTCATCAAGATATTTAACATATTCAAATTCTGTTGATGAGTCATCTGTTGGTATTTCTTCTGTCAGGTCTAGGAAATTTTTGACAGGCTTTATCTTTTCATGTTAGACAAAAAATATAATGCTGTAATAACTGGTAGAGTTCATGTTTAAGATTTTCTAATAATCTCTTCACTCGACAGTTATTGTAGATTTTTTGTTGTTTTATCATCGCCTTAGTAATTTCTAATGTTGGTGATATTTCAGATATTGCTTATTTTATATCCCTGTCACTTATGATAGGTACAATTGGTGGTCCACCTGAGATTTTATCAGCAATCTTCTGTCCAAAAAACTAAGCCTGCTGCAGAGGATGCTCCTGTAACAAATGTTTTAGATGCATCTAATGTGACAGGCAATTCCAGGTACATTTTCAATTATTTTAGAGAATGTATTTCCAAAGAAACCTCACAATATTTCAGTTTCTGATTAGTTAAATGCTGTGAGAAGAGCTCATTGACCTCAAGTGCAGATAATGTTACAAGTCTGTTAATGAGATTCAGCTGCTGGCTGGATTGATTAGTCAGTATCATTGTGACAGAAGATATTTGACTTTTCAACACTAATAGGATAGTAGATTAATTATCTTGGATTTCCTTGCACTAGTGATCCAGGTGGTGCATCTGAAGAAAATGAATAAATAGTTTGACCTTTAATACCATGTGCCGAATACAACCCACTGGCAATAAAGCAGTTTATTAAAATAAAATTTACTTTTGTTATGTAAATGGGTAATTCACCATTGTATGAAAATTAAGCACTTTGGGATTCAGAACCATATTGTTTTCAAGCAAATCTTAACTGTGGTACTAAAATCATCAATAAAACTGTTTTTCAAAGTGATTCTGGCACACAGTGTATTGCAGTTTGGAATGAACTCAGAATTACCTGATGCAGATTCAGCTTAAGTTGTAATTAAAATGTTATGTGAAATAAATATACTTTCTATCCTACCTCAGCATGCATGTCACACACTGTCACAGAGAACAATGTTAGATTGATAATTTGATAACATCAAAAATAGGTACTTCATTGCATTTAAGAGAGATAACTCTACTGGAACTAGACAGGGGTAAGAGTTATCTAGTTATACCGGACAAATATTTATTTCGCAAAACATTAGCATTGCGGTCTATGGAAAAGCAATTGGTACCGTGATACCTAAAGGGAAGAAAAGCCTCCCAGTGTATCCATAGAAACGCATACATGTTGGCGACATTTATGAACTGTACTAGTTTGTTGTAGGAAAACTAATGTATGCTGAACATTTCTGGTCAAATATTGGCAATCTTTTAAGAATAAAATGTATGAAATCTTAAGAAAATAGCACAAGTTGACTTAGGATTGGGGCTTTTAATGTGACAGACATAGAGTGGTAACATTATTGAGTGGTAACCATATTAGTCACATATTGCCCATTCCTTCCATTACAGTAATCACTGTTATTTAAACTTTCCATCCCATCCCAAGAATCCAATTGGCATGGGATCATATCCAAATGTCTATGGAAGGCTGTACTCCACATGTTGGCATTATAGACAACATGAAATCAAATAAGCCAACTCACCTTAGAGAACACTATTACATCACTCTTGAGGACTCCATTACATACAGAAGCCTGAATATTAGGTTCCCACTTATCAATAGTATATTTCTTGGGATAATTTAATTGCATTGTTAATACATGTGTTAATAATACCATCTCTATTACATATATAATATATTTGAGGAAATAAAATGACCACACCTTATGTATATAAATCAGTTATCTCCCTTACACCAGACAATAATTCAATAAATAAAAACTTAAAGTTTCAATGATTGGTTATAAAAATAAAGAGAAGATTTGTGAAATACTATATTAGCCCTCAGTCTTGATAAAACTATAGGTAGAAGCAATTTAATAATTTCTCACAGTAACTTTTACATGTTTAAAATCAGATAAGTGATGTTTTGTTTGGTTTAGGTATTTTTCTGCATAAGTTTAGTCAGCTTCTGTTAATTTCTTATATAAAAGAAATGTAAATTATATGCATCTATATCTTCTAAATTATTCACCCTTATGTATTAGATGGGAATGAACACCACTTCACTTGAAATTTCATTGCATGTGTTAGATATTGTATCACTGGTGCCTTCGGACTGTCCTTGGATCAATGGGGTACTGCCTCCATATATTTGTCCAAGGTAAGGTCATGAAACTTTTGCTTCTCATTTTCCTCATTGCTGCCTTTGTCTCCTTTAATTCCTTTATCATAAGTTACAGCTCTCTTTTAGATACACACTTTTCTCCTGTTTTAACTCCATTTGACTAACTTTACTTATTGTTTATCTTTGGCATTTTTCTATATTTTATTCCCCAAATTTCACCCCTAATGCAGAATAACCATTTAAAAGTTGTGAATATACTATATTTGGTGATAAATTGGCTTATTGCATTAATTTTATTCACTACACTAAGGAGGGAAGGTTTCTCTTTGCATTACCAAGAGGATGGGTAGGTTGACCTTTGTATGAGGACTGGAGGTTAGTGACCTCATGTATCTGCAGACAGTGTAAATTGTTGACTGCTTATACTTTATAACAAAATTGGTTCATGTCCACCTGTCTCTGGTGTTAAGTTCTGCATCTACCAAACAAAGGTAAAGTATTTATTTTAGGTGAATTGTACTTAATGAAGTAGAAGAGGTATGTACTGTTCAGTACACTGACCTTTGACCTAATTATTACATAATATGATATGATGTGATTTATCCCACATCACCCATCTGAAGTTCAGTAAGTGTTGATGTGAATAAAACACAACTCATAGTTAAAATAAATCATTTTATTCCAAAAATATGGTTTGTTAGTAAAGCACACATATGAAAACAGCAGCTGAAAAAGTTCAAAGACACTTACATACACAATAATATAAAACAAAGCTAAGGTACCTCATAAAATTGTTTCTGACAGCGAGACTAAGTCTAAGTACATTTGTTACTTGTACAGTCACAAGCTATATCAAAGGTTATTGAAAAAATTAAGGTTGGCTATAGGTATAATGGTACCAATTGTACAACCACAGGTGGGCAGAACTTAAGGTGTAGGGAACATTGCATTCAGAAATAAACCACAAAACTAGCTGTGATTGGTGCATTATGTAAGAGTTGTACTTTCTGTTAGGCTTAAAAAAAAGTTGATCCTCTTGGCAACATGTGAAATTATGTTAATTCATATCTAGATCACATTTTGTAATTTTTAAGATTTTTTTAAAATGTGGTACACATGACTGAAAATGTGTCTGGTGTAACTAGATAACTCTTACCCCTGTCTAGTTCCAGCAGAGTTATTTCTTAAATGCAATGAAGTACCTATTTTCGACCTTATCAAATTAACAATCTAACATTGTTCTCTGTGACAGTGTGTGACATGCATGCTGAGGTAGGGTAGAAAGTATATTATTTCACATAACATTAGCATTTCGGTCTATGGAAAAGCAATTGGTACCAGAAGAGCTAGGGAGAGCTATGGATAATCAGAAACAGCTGATAAACCAAAGTGCATATATACAATCCATATATACTGGCATAAAATTAAACTTTGTTAATTTTTTCGCCGTAATATCCTACTTATGTTTACCTTTTGTGATGCAGGCCAATATTCTTCTTCACTAATATCCTAATGTCGTAACACGAAAATAAATAATTAAATTTAATACAATTATATTGAACATTAAAATAAAGGAAGATGAATAAATGAACAAACAAAAACAACGAATGTTTAGGAAAAGTAGTCTTTTATTGATTTCTGTCTTAATGACATAGCTTCTTTCTTCTTTATGGTTGCTCTAATACCAATTTATCTGAGAGCAGAGAATCACTTTGTTGCTCCAGATAGTCTAGCAAACACTCAGTCCATTGAAGAGTAGATGAATTGTTTATCCTTGTTTCAGGAATAGGAATAAGTTCCATGTCTGTGTGGTCACTCTCATCAGAATCTGTTGTCTGCCCTTGTGCACTTTTAATGATTTCACTGTCGGACAAAACCTCACACCCTGGATCGTCACAATCTACATTAAACCATTTTAAAATATTTCAACTATCAACTTCCTTACTACCCTATGTACTCTGTAAAATGGTGGCTAATTCAGAAGTCGAAATCTCTTCTTCATCAAAACTATTGCAGTCGACAGTTTCAACTTCAGGAAATATTTTTTTCCATGATTTATAATTGTGGTTAGCTTTATGGAATCCCAGGCATGTGCAACTTCATAGATAGCATCCAGCAATGATGCTGTTTTTGAGAAAGTTTTTAAATCATTGCCTTCTTCCACTAACTTCTGCAGAAGTTGTCCTCTATATAGCCTCTTCATAGCAGAAATCACCCCTTGATTATCAAATGCTAATATTACTACTACTCAGCAATGTATACTTAATCCTTTAGCAACAACAAAAAATACTCTATTTCTGGATTTATGTTTGAACCATGAGGTATGGTGGTCCTAACTCAGGTTTATTGATGTTTTAGATATATATACACTTGACAATTTAATGTAATTGTAGTCTATAATGTCTATTTATCCTCCATTGATCATGGTCATAAAAGAGTTTTATAATGGAGATATAAATAGCTGATGTTGATTTAAACCACAGAGAGTACTTATGAAGTAAGAGCAATCATATAACTGCTCAATTGAAAAATTAACTTTATGTTCCCTGGTTTAACTGAGAACAGTGATAATTTTGCTAGTTTCAGGAATCAGAAATACTATCTGGCGATAAAGAAATGTATAATGTAAATCACATTAATGCTGCACCAAATGCAGTATCAGAAACTGAGTCTAGAATTGAGTTATAAGATAATGTCAAACCAGACATATTTTATCAAGAGATTGATGACATTATGACTGAATGTTATTAGTTATATCAACAAGATAATTATCATGAAAGAGTAAATGATATTACTGAAAAATCAACACATTTTAATCCTCCATTTTCATCATCAATTTTAACAGATATCAAATGTGATGATATCTCATCTTAAGCCAGGTATGAGAAGTACAGAGCTTCTTACCCATCCTGTCAATAAAAAAATTTAGTATTCTGATCAATAAGGTTTCATCTGAAAATATTTTTTCTACAGCAATTGAAATAATTATGAAAAAGAAAAATCAACTTCAACCATATTTAATTTGGTCTCCAAGACAATAATAGAGATGAGCTGATCAAATAATATATTACATATACCATAAAAATCTTTACTGTCAGATAAACTAGAAAATTTTTCAGTAAAATAATAAATGCACTTAATTATATTCCTATGATATTAATAAGTGTAATTATTTCAGGAGGGGGATTAAATCCATTATTGCTGATAGTACAGGAGACAGGCATTGTTTTATCAGTGGTTAATAAAAAGATCAGGTAAAAATATGAGAACAAAAATATGTCCAGCAAAATAGCAATATCAACATATAATAAAATTCTTAATCAACTTCTAGCTTATCTGTATGATGAGAAGTTTATAATGACAGATCTAATACAGGAACTGCAAGTCAAAGATGATTAACTTGTACATATGATTTCAAACAGAATTGCAAAATACAAAAACAACACAATAAATTTTATGTGAAATTGCCAGCAAATTCATTCAAAGACATAGTAATATTTCGTGTCAAAATAAGTACAGTTAAAAAAAAATTGTGAAATTTTCTTGTAAGTTTGACCTACAAATCCCAGTGAGTTATTAATAGTGTACTGGAATTTTATGACAATGATAGATTTAGCAATTTTGTGCAAATGTTATGTATAGTAATTCTGTGTCAAATATAAATACAAATCACTAGTGATTCAAGTAAAAACTGCAGAAGTAGACTATAGTAAGCATTTCCATGCCAAATATATTTTGTTTATAATGAATATGATGATTTGGTGGTAGGTCCTTGACAGGTAATCAGTAAGGAAATAGATTTTGTTTAGACTAACATGAGATGGGGGTGGGGGCGCCTAGGAGGGGGGGTAATCATGCTAGTGTCTTAACCCTTTACCTCATACAAGTGCTTTTTGGCACATCTGTAAACAGCAGCCATTTTGAGCACCACTTTCAGGAAAAAAAAACCCTATTAAATATTCATTGGTGTGAATGACAATTTGTCAGTCATATTGCTATGATGTCTGCAATGTGGCAGTTTATAGTGATGTTTAGCACTGGGGCATCATGCTAAAGACATGTAGCATGATGTCCCACCCAGTCCTAACACTAACCTCTTAATGCTGAGCCTCAAGCGAGGCAGCTGTTAGTACCATTTTTAAGTCTTTGGTATGACTTGACTGGGAATCGAACCTACGACCTCTAACTTCAACTAGTATCTGACCAACAATATGTTTATCATGGCAATTATACTAGATGTCTGTGAGGCTGCATTTTCATTTAGGACATGTTGGTGAAAATACCTACCCTAATTTTAAAACCAACAATCTAGGAAACACATCTGTGTGTGTGGAGGGGGTGGTCTTAGGACCAACTAGACAGTAATAAGTCATCTGATATGTTTTTCAGTCCAGAAGTTATGAAAAAAACAAGACCATCAAGATGGCAGACATGGTGGCCAAACTAGATATCAGATGTGCACTATTTTTCATATTGAACAAACTAGACACTACACTGAGTCTTTCAGTGAAAACTCTCTCCTCATATAATTATCCATGCAGTAGGAGTCATGATAAAAAGATTTTCAGTATAGCTGCCATGCATGCCATACTGAATATATGAACTGCACCATTTTCATTTAGACACATACAAAGTCTTTAGGGAAAAAAACACATGTCAATGTGACTTTCCACTCAGGAGAAGCAGCTAGGACACAATTTTTAAGATGTCTGACATAGCCATACTGAACAACAGATAAGCATCATTTAATTTATGACCAACTATATATCCTAAAAGGTCTTTTAGTGAAAATGCCATCATAATTGACCATCCATTCAGGTGGAGTAGTAAAAATAAGTCAGTTACAAATGTCATCAAAGTACCATTTTCACTTTCGATCACTCAGACCATGCCATGAATGTTTGTGTAAAGTGTTATGGTGATCTTCAAAAAAGTTTAAAAGTACAGCAGTTATTAAAAATACTGGCACTCTTTATTGGATGATGAACAACAGGTGATCCCATAAGGTCTTTCAGTCTACGCCTAGTAGAAGAAAAATTTTGATGGAATAAGCATATAACATATCAAACACATGTAGATGATTGTATCTGATACTATGAAAAGTATTTACCCAAGGAAAGATGTGATCCAAGAGTCAGAAAGCTTTTTGGAATCTGGGAATAAGTTCAAACATAAGATTCAAAATTTATATATTCAAGTGCTTTACCATTAACCCTTTCAACACTGCAAACCAGTAAACCAGTTCATGGGAAGTAAGTCCGTAAACAGTATGGACCTACTTTTCGGTCTGGGGCAGTGTTCTTCTTTAACATTATTGTACCCAACTAGATAACTTTTGGGGTACCTCTAATAACTTCCATCTTGTAATGTAGTAATGTAGGTGTTATATTTGGATGATCTCCTGAGTTTAGCTTGTATACAACTACATATATCAAACAAAGTAAGAACTTTTAATGAGTTTTCCAAATGCTGAAATTTGTATCCAAAATGGCAGCGTTCAAAGAAATTTCAGAGGAAAGTTTTTGAAGGATTTGAATAATTTTGACCTGGTAAATTTGGATGAAAATGAGAGAGAACATCTGGAAAGAAATTGGAATGCACTTGTGGGTGACAGTGATGACGATGAAGAGGACTTTGAAGGTTTTGAACCGGAGGAATTGTACGCTCCACGTGATTTTGTTTGGATGAAGCTGGAAAACCAAAGAGATTTGTTTCAGTTTTCTGACAGAGTTAGACATACCTGAGTGTTAGATGGCTCCAGGAAAGCTTTAGAATATTTTTAAATATTCTATTCAGATGATGATTTTGGAAAAATTGTCCGTTTAACGAACTTCAATGTGACGATCAAACGTGACAGAGGCGATATAGGTATGTGGACAGATCTCACCTTGGAGATCATTTTAGTTCATTTTTATAGAATTTTAATTATTATGGACACCATGAAAGAAAAACTTGTGTTGCTACTGTGATTATTCACTAGTACATCTAGTGTCAATTGAAGAAGTTTTGAGAACTTTGAGAAGTTTTCTAAGAGGTAATAAAAAAATTACTTGTATTTTACCTGTTGTGTTACCTGTTTGCATCTGCATTTTAACAGTTGTAATAGATATGCACATTTTAATGAGTCATAAAATTTGATTTTTAACCTTGATTTTGACACCTAATCCAGCAAGATATCTTTAACATTGGCAAAGTTATGTTGTTTCAAAGTCCACAAGTCATTTTGCTTTCCAACTCCAAAGTTACTTAGTGTTGAAGACTCTATGCCCACAAAGTTACTTAGTGATGAAAGGGTTAAACAATTTTTTTTATCAATTGAAATTTATGTTCTAGTAATATCTTTTAGTTCCTTTTAAGGGGATTCATCATAAATGCAATGTGTCCTCTTGTAATCATTGAAGAATGTTAATGAAATGTATTTCAGTATATGATTATGTTACTTGCTCTGGGACAGTGTGCATTTGTGTTTGTGATTGTATATGGGTACTGGTATATATTGAGAGACTTCCTGTTATGTGTTTAGAAAGAAGAGGGTTTCTTGGTTGATGGTGAAGGGAGTATAGTACAAGAAAACATGGCATGGTTATTTTGGGGCTAGGGGGGCTAGGTAATATAAATGTGTTTACTTTTTACCAGAATAAACTGAAAAACATATACAATAAATGTGAAAAATAATATTTAATTAATATGTATTTATTAAAGTACTGCTCCCACTAGGCATAAATGACCTTTTCACTGAATGAAATTTCCTTAGGTCTAGGACATCATTCCCATATATTACCTTCCCTGCCATTACCCCCACCATTAATTATTGCTATTGTGTTGGCTTTACCTCAATGAGATTCTAGTATACACCTTACACAAAAACAATCTATAGTGACAACAAAGTGCCCTGATGAAGATCTTCCCCTCTAATTGGTTTCACCTCAAAATTATTTAATCCTGTGCTCAATCAAGCGAACTAAAGTAAAGAAGAATTTTATTGTTAATTATTGCTAATGTGTTGGCTTTACCACAATGAGATTCTAGTGTACTAAAAACGATTTTAGTAATTGAATCTGTGCTCAATATACATAATGCACTGGTTTTACATCAGTGAATTCGAGCAAAAATGGTTTATATGAGCATGCCCAGAAAAGTATAGAAATATAAACCCTATATATTTCTTCCAAAAAACTTAATATCACCATAAAAATAGTTTTACGATGGAGAAAGTTCAGAGTATACGTGGAAAACAGAAAATTATGCACAATGGTTATATCTATGTAAAGCAGAGAGATTTAGCAGCAGGTGTAATCAGTTATGAATGTGAAAAGCGACAAGGAAATGTAAAGGGAGTATCTGAATGTAAAGCAAAGATCAAAGTTAAAAATGATCTTGTAGTTCGATCTCTGCATGAACACACACATGCACCAGATTCAGCTCAATGTGAAGTTCTGATAGTTAGACAAAACATTACAAGAAGAGCAGTGGAAACGGAAGAGACACCTCAACAGATTCTTAGCCGGAAATTTAAGTGAAGGATCATCAGAACAAATGGTTCCTATACAACATCTTTGTCGCTAGGTTCATGACAGCGACAAGCTATTCATTCTCCACAGCCTCTTCCAACTAATCGAGCAACCACTGAATTACCAGATGATTACAAAAAACTTCCTAATGGTGAAAATTTCTTGTTATTTGAAATCGGTGTAGGAGATATAAACAGAATTTTAATCTTTGGGACTGACAAAACGTCACCAACGTCACCAACAATCTCCTAATTGGTTCATGGATGGAACTTTTTGGTATTGTGCCCGAGCTCTTCTTTCAATTATATATGGTCCATGCTTTTATCAGTGGTAATGTCATTTCTTGCCTCTACTGCTTGCTCCCAAATAAAACTATTGAAACCTATCAAGGTCTATTCATGCAGATAAAGGCACTACTTCCCATTGCTCAGCCTGCAATAGTGATGATGGATTATGAAAAAGCAGCTATGAATTCTGATGCGGAATGCTATGCACAAATAGATGTACAAGGATGCTTTTATCATTTATCTCAGAGCATAGACCAGAAAGTACAAGCTCTTGGATTTCAGCAAAGATATCAAGATGATGCAGACTTTGCAATGTCGGTTAGAATGGTAGCTGTTCGGCTTTTGTGCTGCTTTCTTCCACTGTGCAGGTTTTTGATGAACTTCAACAATCGACAGAAGATGATGACATGAATTAATTGCTGGATTATTTCTGGATTATTTTGAAGACAACTACATCCGTAGAAGAAGAGTCGAAGAGCATAGACCAGAAAGTACAAGCTCTTGGATTTCAGCAAAGATATCAAGATGATGCAGACTTTGCAATGTCGGTTAGAATGGTAGCTGTTCGGCTTTTGTGCTGCTTTCTTCCACTGTGCAGGTTTTTGATGAACTTCAACAATCGACAGAAGATGATGACATGAATTAATTGCTGGATTATTTCTGGATTATTTTGAAGACAACTACATCCGTAGAAGAAGAGTCGAAACTGAGCTAATGCAATCTGTTCTCCTCAAGTTTGGAGTGTACACAGCCGTGTTCAAAATGAATTACCTCATACTAGCAACAGCCTTGAAAGTTAGCATTGAAAAATTCAAGCTGCCATTACTCCTGATCATCCAAACATTTGTCGATTTTTGACAATCCTTCAAAGAGATCACTCATTCCTGAACGTGACAATTTCTCAGCGACTTGGAGGACATCCAGTGGAACCAACTCAAAAAAAGTATCGTAACTGCAATGCTTGGATTATGAATATTGTGAATGACATTAGTAATGGAGAGCACTTTGAATACTAGCGAGGGATTGCACATAACATTCAAATGTAATATTAGCAACATAACATTATTTTATGGTATTTTGTGTGATTGAAATTGCAGTTCAAAATAAATTTACAATAATTGTTAAACTTATTTTAATTAATTTATTAATGGGATAATGGCAGAGGGGGTAATGACATGGGAAGGGTAATGGCAGGAGGGGTAATTCACCGGGGAGGGGTAATGTCCTGCTTTTAATTTCCTTACATATTAATTGCTGTGTACTACTGTTTGGAAAGAAAATGTAAAAAATTGTATGACTTTTTAAATTTGATATTTAATAATGTTGATTAAAATTTTAGGTACTGTCTACTGTTTTTGATGATAAAACAGATTATATATCAAAGTTACCATTATTAAATTTGATCATGATTTTCTTAAAGTTCAATAAATAGGGATAAATTTTTGGGTATTTTTTTCTTTTAAAAAATGGGATCCACGTATGACCCCACATTACAAGCAGGTTTGTGAGTTATCATGCCTGAGTTATTGAGGGTGGTATGTATGTATGTATGTATGTATGTATGTATATATATATATATATATATATATATATATATATATATATATATATATATATATATATATATATATATATATATAGATGCAGCCAGGTCACCCTGAGTTTTCATGGAACTTATTACTGTCATGTATCATAGTATATTTACTATTTTGGGTGTAACTGTAAGAACAATTAATGCATGCAAACAGTAGCAAAAGCTGTAGGAATCTGAGCTCACTTGATGTTGTTGTTGGGCTTAACGCCATTTTTCAGCACACGATAGGCTATTCATGGCGGCCAGTATTAATGGTGGAGGATGAAGCAGGGAAATCACTGGAAAGAACTACTGACCCATGAGAGGCTACTAGCAAGCTTTCTCACATATCCACATTCTCGGAATCCTAGAGGACCACATGAACACACGAAGACAGAGGTGAGATGGCAGTGATCCATAACGGACATCCCTTTAGACCACTGGACCACTCGACCCGAGATCACTTGACTAAATAAACCAAAGTTTCTAAGACATTTAAATCTCATGAAATCTTTATATGCCACTCTTAAACAAATTCAAGAATGCAAAAAAGTCACTATCCAAAGTTTTCTGATCACACTTAAAGCATGCAGATGACCAAGAACTGAATTAAAAGTAGAATAGCAACACTTCTATGATTTCACGACAACAGTCTGATGTTCTGTCAATAAAATATGATTAACATTTGTGACAGGTCGAAATAAAGCAATACCCAACAACTCCATTAGATTCAAATTTATAGTAAAGACAATGATCTTTCATGTTCTCACGAACTTTATCATACTTCTTTATTATACTTTTTTGATAATACATAGGACTCCTGTGTAATCTGAGTTTCCTCTGACCTCTCCTATTTTCATATCTAGACATTTATGTTGGGGTGCAGGGACAAAGTAAACTGCCTATCAAAATTGTGTTTATTGTTGATATTCAGTGACTTTTGAATGTCTAATGTTGTAGACATGCAGTTGCTATATCAGTGTCATCATGTGAGTAGTAATGCAAATATGAAAATGGAGAGTACCAGGTCAAATTTTATCAATGCTATATTTTCTCATCTGTCAGCAGATTAAAAGAGATAACCATCATATACCCAGTACATGTTCTATTGATTTCTCAGAAGATCATTTTCCTATAGATTTCATGCAGATAAGAATCAATGTAACATCCTTTAACTTTGCTGGTAAGTGGTCACACTATGTGGCAGGGGTCAAGCTACCAGGCAAAGTGGGCAACTTAAGTTGCCTAAAAATGTAAGCTATGACAATTTATGATTTTCAAGATGTTCCCTCACTATAACAAAGAATTTAGGCTAGTTCTGAAAATATTGTGGTGTCGCCCAAAGGGAAATGTAATGTGTGCAGTGTTGATATGAATTGTATTGATACACAAACTCTAGCACATTATTAAAAATTTTGGCTCATTCAAAGTAGCAAAGTGAAACCAACAAGCTTTGTAAATTTTAACAAAAATAATTTAATTCCCAGGAAAACACAATAAAAAAAGGACTTAACAGTTTGTGAATATAATCCAAAAATTAATCCAGTAAACTAAAAATATAAGTTCTATCACTGAAATGTCCAAATTGACTCCAAGTTAATCCCGGTGAAGTTCAAAGATGGCATATGATGACATCAGATGAATGCAGAATGTGTCAAAAGTTCAATATTGAATTTTATGAATCAGGAATAATATTCTGGATTTAGAATTCCAAAGAATTTCCACTGTATGTCTTTGCAGGGTTCCTGCAGACTTAACAAAAAGAAATTCCATGACTTTTCCAAAACTTTTCCAGGGCCATTTCATAAAACTAAAGGACAGTGCTATATTGCATTGTCAAGTAAATGAACATAAAGAACGACATCTATCAATCTAAAATAACAAAAAAGTTAAAAACAAATATTTTTAATATGTACATTTTAAATTTACCTGGGCCAGCACACTTTGACTTTATGTAGTAATTCATGTCATAATCCAATGTTCAATGTAATTTGTATTCAAAAGGAAACAATCCTATGTAGTCTTTGTATGTGTTCCTATTTACAATATTAACAAAACACATTACTTTCCAGTTGCCTTCTTTTATTCAGTGAACTACACTGGAAATCATGTGATACTTCCATTAGGGAACTTAACTCTTGTTGTTATGAAATGAAACATTTATTGATTGTAATTTTACCATTTTATTTAATCGGTTCTCTGTGCTTTATGAAATTTGAAGTAATCAAGTTCTTTAACTCCATTGTCACAAATTCTATGACTTTTCCCAAACTTTGCAAGGTTTTGACAAATTTCATAACTTTTCAAGGCTTTTGAAATTTATTTTTTAGATTCCAAAACTTTTCCAGGATTCCATGACCCGTGGGAACTCTGTCTTTGTCCAAAAATTTTAAGCATACAGTTAGCTACATCCCAATAAACCATTACCAAACATTAACATGTCATCACTTAAATGGAGAGGATTATTTCAGAAAGAGTTGGTTATTTTAGTCTACAACTTCAGTGGAGCTGTACTTGCGGAACAATTTTAGGTAGAAAAGGCTCGAATAAAACAATTTTTATGCTGAAGAGACGCAAATAAACATCATAATCCATAAGGAAGCAATTCAGCAGCAGTGGGGGGAAATGGAGTAAATGGAAAGAGAATTGCATATGTACCAAGATTTAAATGACATTTTTGAATGGTTTTGCAATGTGCATGACAACAACACCTGTTCGCATATCACGCTTATGCCAAGAATAAGAACGATTGATGCATATTAAGTTGAAATAAGTTATTATAACAACAAGAACCATTCAATAATTAATGTTACTTTCAAAGGAAGATATTAAATGCTTTGAAAAAGTGTAGCTTTCTTCCTACGTACATTAGATATACATCTCACAAAAAATTGAATCCCCCTCTGGAAAGGCCACCCGCCTTATAAGGTCACTTTCCTGGTGCAGCAGGGGTGGCTGTATAAGAAAGGGACTACTGCAGTTCTCTTTCCATTTACTCCATTTTCCCACTGCTGCTGAATAACTTCCTTATGGATTACAATGTTTTTAAAGTAAGGAGGTTGATGTTGCCAATCCCTTTTGTTTTTCACTTTCATTTGAATAAAACACAAAGATAAGCTTTTAACATAATTTGGCTTTTAGAGTGGAACACACTAATCATTGTAAATTCTGAGTAATTAAAGCTGCAAATTTTGTATTAGCCAAGGATCATTTCACTTAAATTGCATTTAATATACCACATACATTTGTAAATTATACTTCAAGAACATTCTCAAATGACTATTTCATTAACTCCAAAAAGCATTCCATTACTGCTGGAAATAAAATATGTTGTTTGCACTCGCTAGGAGCAAAAACCATGAAAATCATTATACTTTGCTAATTTGTTAATTCTGATGATTTGACCTTCTAAAAGAAATACCATATTTATTAACCTGAAACTAAATTTTACTTTGGCCTGTTATCTCTACGTCACGACTTTCATTTGTTGAAAAGCGCCGATATGGGCTGACAAGTGTGAGATATTCTTGAAAATTGGACTTCTCTTTGCGATGTTAGTCGACATCAGAACATGCTACACAGTGCCGTTATTTAGGCAGTAATACCTCGACCAACAAAACATAAATATCAGGGGTAGTTGTCTGATGAAGGACTACCACCTACCCACCCACGTTTTAGCTACAAGTTACGCTTTGAAGATTATTATACGGATTAGCATATATTACAACTATTTTAACATCTATATTTGAAACCCAATATATCTATTTTCACACAATGTAAACTATTCCTCGTGTAAGTTTCTATAACTAAAGGAATACCTTATTATTTCTGCCTTGTCAGTGTGTTATCGTGCTAACCGGAAACGATGGTAAGGTACTATGGTCTTACCAATGATTCAGTTATGCTACATAACGCAGAGTACAGAGAACAATAGTATAGTTTATTTCCATATTTTAAGAAAAAGTCACGTGGGTAATGTATCATCATTTCCTCATTTTAAATTAAATATCAATAGTACTTTTAAAATTTAGCACTAATTTTCTTTCATCAAAATCTATACAATCTTGATTATTGAATGCTCTGTACCGAAAATGTCATCAAGAGAGTTCCATATTAAAATTACCGATGTCTATGGTCTTTTACAATGGTGGTCAAGTACTGAACCTGGGTCAAGCAAAGAGCACGGCGAGTGGATTCGTCACATTATAGGGTAGTACAAATTTATTGTATCACATCTTTAGGTTCATTTCGTCCAAAAATGTCTATGTACTTTAACAGTGATTTTGCAGTATACACTTATCGGGGCGTCTAAATAATGACCTTCCAAAAGGAATGTGGATGTATTAGAATATAAATGAAGTTAATACTTGCCACTTAAAGGTATGTATAATAAAAAAAAAAAAAAATTGACTCCCATTAATGAAATGGCCAATGCTGAAAGCGCATATTATCTGTGTGACTTTTATGATCAAGCAAATCACAATATTTCTGCGAAAGACTTGCAAATTGAAGAACAGGCTTTGGGGTTTATGATACACTGCTCTGAACAAAAGCCGATATTTTCATATACTGAAAAACTTAATCACAGAGATCAACAACAATAATATAAAAAAGGAAAAATTTAAAGGTTCGTCTCTTTGATAATGGAGGTTCATAGCTAGAACTAGCATTTACATTCATGTTACGAATATGTAATAATTCATTGTGTTAGTGTTAAAATCTTTTTTTATTTTTATTTTTATTACATGTTTTTGTAATGTTAACTTTATTCACTAGATTTGACATTTTGTTTCAGAAAATTTCAGTTCAGTTCTATTTTGCACCGTATTTTTAGTTGACATTGTTCCTGACTGATTCTAAATCAGTAAATACAGAGTGAAAATCATTGGTCATATTTAAGGTCATATATGGCTTGAGTGCCAATTCTGTTGTAAACAGTTTTTAATTTTTTTTTAATTCTTATTGAATCTTACAGTAAGATTTGTTAGGTAGAATCAAATTTGTCAACGGAGTACGTGTTTATCGGCCAATTGCCTTACTGCGCCATTCGAATTAAATGATGATGTGACACCACTACTGATTTAAGACTGCGTTTAAAACTAACGCTTTTAGTGATTGAATTCGGTTGTAAATTGATACCTCTAGAACTCAAAAGTTTTTTTGTTTTTTTTTGTTGTGACCAGTTCGAGTTAATTTTTTTTATTTCAAATAATTTATTCACCATGGAAAATACTTGTATTCATCGAAATCTCTGGACAAAGACATTTATTGGAAATTGTTCGGAATGCTAAAGCTGGAATATTATTCTTGATTGATAAAATTCAACATTGAACTGTTGACACAACAGCACAAAACTGGATATAGAAGACGTCATCGCCTTCCATTTTGGAACTTCATTGGGATTTGAACTTTGAACAGTTTAGTACTTTTTAGTAATAGGACTTATATTATTCATTCTATGATTAATTTTTGGATTAGATTTGCTAACTCTAAGTCCTTTTCCATATTCCTATCTTGTCTTGTAGGGAAATAAATTGTTTTGTTAAATTTTACAAAGCTAGCTGGCTTCCCTCTTTTCTTTGTTACTTTTGAACTAGCCTAGACACGTAATACATATAAATACAAATATATAAAGTCATGGCTCACTTTGACGCATGAATCATTATAATAACACAGACTTACATATTTTTTTTAATTAAACAGGAACAGACAATTGCAAATGGATCGATAGGACATGAATATATTAAAAACATAAAGCTACTTTCATTTGTGTTTGTCTTGGAAATCGTTAAACATTGGATATCCATTTTTCTCCTGACACTCAAGGTTTTATCAAGGGTGATGTTTCCAGAGTTTCCAGATCCTTTCCCCCAGTATAAAGAAAAATTTACACTCACAAACGTGCAGTTATTTGTCACTTTGAAATTTGATAATCCTTTTATTCTTGCGCACATTTACTGGTTATCATGCACACTTGGAGCAAATAGACACGTACACCTTTTTTTCGTGGTATGTTTGTATCACATATGCCCTACTCATTTTCTTCTCCGAGACCTGAAAATCAAGCTAACGACACCGAAGGTTTCAAAGTCAAGGATGTCTAGTGATAATTAGGTGGGAACACGATTACGATCTACGTTTTAAAAACCGATTTAAAATTTAGTAGCATTGTCGAAAACTACGACGTAGTCGACATCAAACCATCGACTTTCCATTTCTTTTAGGAACGATGAACCGATGCAATGTTTACTGTTCAGCATTAACAAATCATAAGGAGATCAAATAAATCTTTATTTCCTTGAATGTGTAGATATACTCGATAATGACGTAATTGTTATTTTAATCAGTAAAATAATAAATATAATAGAGACAGTCATACATACAATTATAGTGTTATAAAAGATATACAATTTCACAAGTGAAAAGAAAATTATACAATTTTATATAATACATTGGTATTAAGGCCATTAGGATACAAAATATCTGATTTATGTATCCAATAAGTCTCTTTTATAAGTCTGTTCATGTCTCCATGCACAATATCTATTGGCATGAAAGAAAAATCGAGTAGACTGATTATGGGTGTTAAAATGTGTAGAAATATTAGATGAAAACTGAGGATCTTTATAATTTTTAATATGAAAGCGATGACTATTCATTCTTTTAGAAACTTGTTGAAGTGTTTGTCCAACATATTGCATGTTACATTTTTGACAGGTTATCAAATAAATCACGTTAGTTGATATGCAGTTAGTGTTAAAACGTAGGGAAAATGTCTCTTTTGTGTTAGCGCTACTAAAAAATTTACTTTCTCTTATGTTTACACATTGAGAGCATCGATGTCTATTACATTTAGATGACGAGAATTGTCCTTTTTTTATTTTTTTCTGCATGTTTAGTTCTAATTAAAAAATCTTGCAAATTCTTGGGTCTCTTATAAGCAACAATAGGCTTATTGTTGTAAAGGGATTTTACGCTGTTTTTATTTGATAAGTTTAGGAGACTCCAATATTTATTAATTATAAGACCTATATTAGGTAATGAAGCATTGTATTGTATTGTAAAAGGAACTATATTTTTCTCCATTGTACAATTTGCTGTATTTAAAGCCTCATTTTGAGAAAGATTACGGGTTTTGTTCAGCGCAGAATCAATGATATGTACTGGATAATTTCTGTTTTGGAAATATAGCGGAGTGCATCGCAGGGAGCATACTAAGCAGGGGACCAGACTATGGGACATCATGCTACATGATGTCCCAGTGCTAGATATCACTATAAACTGCCACACTGCAGACATCGTATCGATATGACTGAAAAATTGTTAAAGCTACGTTAAAATTATAAATACCACACACCACACCATCAAAATGGTAGTAGCAGCTATCTGCTGGCTTGGAGCTCAGCATGGTGTCAGGATAATGTGACTGGGTGGGACATGATGCTTTATATATATATATATATATATATATATATATATATATATATATATATATATATATATATATATATATATATATATATATATATACACACACACACGGCACTATGCATCAGTGCGAGACAGCGCTATCAAAACACATGTTGAAATTCAAGATGTTGAAAATATTGCTGAGGATCTGTCTAAACCAGAATTAAAAACGGTATTTTACTCAACAAGGCTATATACAAGTTATGACTAATCCTGTAAAGGTTGATGCGGTGGGATATCAGATGCCACACCAGTTTCTAAAGCCAGAGTTTTATAAGACTTCAGAAAAAGAATGGGTTTGCTAGTGTATTTAGTGAGTGCAATAATATTCCACAAATCAGTCAAAGATATAAAAATATGATCATTTTGTTGATGAAGTTTATAAAATGAGAAGAGGAGTTAAAACGCCAAATATATCACCAAGAAAGTAGAGATCTCTACAAAAAGACAACCATTGGCGCGATTACCAGAGGAAGTGGTCTTATTACTACATGTCCTAAAAATGTCATTGCCTATGATGAACGATTAGAAAGTTTAATTGGCGTAAAACGAGTTGGTAATAATTCTCCAGAAATTATCAATGAATCAGCTGATATTTGTCAACGATTATTTAGTGGCGGCATCGTGCATAATAATGTCCATTGGTCACTTATAAATGAAATCGCCGAAGATTACCACAGTGATTGATTGTATGCAATTAGATACAAACAATAACTATAATAAGATGATCATACATACTACTCAACGTAAACCAACTATGGTCAGGGTAATAAATTCACGTTTACCAGTATACAAAACAATCTACGGATATAGACACGGTGATGTTGTTCAAGTTCTATTTAGAAGGCTATCCCCAACGTTATCGTCCGCATATGAAGTAAATTCTGCCAATTACGTTGTTGATATTTATCAATCATCGATCAGATATGTGCTCGGTTGGCCAGAAATTCCTCCGGTTTATAATGGAATTCCAGAGCGATCGAATGCGGAATTTAAGACCAGCGAATATATATATATATATATATATATATATATATATATATATATATATATATATATATATATATATATATATATATATATATATATATATATATATATATACACACAAGAAACTGAATATATAAGTAAATTTCCGTGGGCAGCTGAACAATCAGAATATTAAGAACTATATGGCAAAACTTATATATCAAACGAAAACACTTACATAAATCTATTAATAGAAAAATTCATATTAATGAAGAAAATTGTAAATTATGGACCGACCCAATTAAAGTTGAGTACAAGAAATCAATTAATAATCTTAAATTTTTAAATTAATTTTCTTCATCATTACAGTATTGCAGCGAAGATGTAAAACAACAGATAATTGAAACAATTAAACATTTAAATATTGTTAAGATAGATTTAAGGTATGTTAATGATATAATTGTGCAAGGTGTGAGAGATATTTAATTGTATCGGATTTAATAAATCCAGTTTGTCTGCGAGGTCATAATCCACTATTATTAAGATACTGATCAGATTAGACTTCTTCTTGATTTAGAGCGTCATCTTAAAATCTACACCAGAGAAACAAAAAGTCATTTTTTTTTATCCAAATCTTACACTGATTAAATATTATCTGAATAATAAAAATATTATAACAGATTTTGTTTTTCAAACTGATTTTTCACAATCTGAGGGGGTAAAATAGTACTATTACGATACATGCTTGATAATAAATTATTGATATCGTTGAAAGTAAATGAAGCAATAATATCATACAGTCCGCAGAAACATCTTTGGTGGCTAGAACAAATTAAATATTCTTATGATGAAAATCCTCATAAAACAGATTATGAAAATAAAGTTGAAAAAAATCTAGGTAGAAAAAAAGTGGTAAATGTACACAAGGAGTATCATATGATCATAAACGACATTGTAGAAAATTAATTATATACGATGCTGAACTATATTTTATAATTGCTGATACAACGAAGAGAAACACATTTATAAGTTGGAATAGCGCTTATTTATCAGACAGAGCTATATTAGGTACAATGGTAAGCTACACTGATGGCGACTCACCGCAGTTTACTCATTTAAGATCTTCAGTGCTTGCATACGTTTCAATACATTTATTATCGATGATAAATACATTTTCTCTGATTGCAGTTAGAATCGCGACTAATTCATTTTATATAAATAAAATATATGCAGATTTGTTAAAGATTGGTACCGATGCATCATGGGAAGAATGGAGAATATAATAAGAACAGGTTCTTGATTACTTTGAGTCCGCAGAATTTAAAATCAAAGAAATTTTAAAAAAAATAACAATTTGTCATTATTATCATCATCACAATCTGTATATGATCCTGTTGCCAGAGGTAAAACCGCCTATTTCCATGGATGTGGTGGTTCTGGTAGAACAACGCGTGCGACCAAATTTTTCCTGAACAGCTAATCGGGTATGACTGTTTTAACACTGATACATAGACTCGCCAGATAAATAAATGAATGCAGTAAAATCTCAAACTTATCATAGTTTCTTCAGATGGTGCGGGGAGACACGTGGACTCCTGATGGAATAGGTGAGAAATACATTCCTAAAATTATTATCTGTAACGAGATATGCACGGTACCCCTGGAGGTATTGAAAATATTTCTTGATTGGCTGATGAGGAAATATACTGCTATAATAATGTGTGGCGATCATGGTCAACCACCACATGTTGTTGGATCGTCTACATATGAGTGGCTGAAAACAAACACTTTTAGATTTGGCGAAGAAATAACTGATGACCATAGAGCCATTGACGAATCACTGAAAGAGTTTAAAAAGATAATCACACTGCAGCCAGATAAAATACAGTGTAAGCTAATGCGTAGAATTAATCCAAAAACTCCTATGAATAATTTCTGGAATTTATGAAGACATGCTGATTTGATAGTTTTAAGTAGAAAGATAGTTCGTGATAAACTTCAAATTCAACAACAATTATTTCTGTTTCATAAAGAATTTTTTCCCCCCAATCTACATGAACCATCGTTTTTTCGCCCAGCAGATACTAGACAACCGAATATCGATGTTGAAATTCCTGGTGGTGGGATACATAATCTTGTACTAAATGATATCGCATTAGTTTCTGTCAGTGAAATTGAGAGTGCGTTAAAACCTGACAGAGTCTGGGATAAAACTCCATAGACACTAGGATACCTTATAACTAGGATACCTTATAACGATTCACTCGTCAAAGGGATGAACTGTTTCTGATATAATATTTGGATTATTGATGATCGGATCGAATGGTCAAATCTAGTTTGTCTCACAGTATCTCGAGTCAGAAAAATATCTCAGCTCCTGAGGGTATTCGTAGACAATAAGCAATGGCGATGATGTAGTCCTTGACATTGTCAAGAAAAAATTTCCTGTTATAAACAATGTGACAAAAAAAAAATAAATAAACGCGACTTTGATCTCGATGCTGAATTTATTATAATACTGAACGACAACATAATGATCATTGTGCGAGCTGTGATATATTAATGTTGTGGTAGTATTCAAATAATAATCCAAGACAATTCACTGTGGATAAAGTTAATAGTAGCGTTGGCCACTCACTCTAAAATGTGATGCTGACCTGTCTATAATGTAATCAAGGTAGAGGTGACAGTCTGCAAAAGTGAACACATAGTAAATGTGTTTCTTTAGGAATTATTTGTACAAATCCACGTTGTGGAGCAGTTGAATCTAATATGTAGATTGATAGTCTACTCGTGAATCTAACCATACTGAAAATTTTATGTGAGGTCACACTCCATATAAGATCAGTTGCTCTTTATTATCACCTTCAAGTTCATCAGGTTCATATAAATATCTTACGGTCACATTACCTAGAACTGGTTGAGAGAAAGATTAGCGTCATATTGGCTTGTTTTTTGTGATCGCATTAGTAGGTTGTATAGAAGTTGCACGAAAATTTCATTATTCAACGCAGCTATCACACTTGGTAACCTTGCAACCCATTCACGAGATATCATATCTTTCTGAATTATATCCTTTGCATATTGTTATCCAAATAATCGTTCAGCAAGTGTTCGATTAAATTGTTCAACGATTTCCTGACCGTGAGGAAGGTAATCGTCTGATTTTTACACCAATTTTCATCAACAATGATACTAAAGGAATAAATTCTTTGCCAGGATCAACATGTAGTAACTTGTGGCCATCGCAAGGGTCCTCGTTGATAAATCGTTCAAAGCAAATCAACTTCAGGTTAGTTTTAGTTGATAATGATTCTGTTTCTTGGTATCTACTTGCAACATCAACAACAGTTAAAGCGTATTTGTATGTACAATTGTGCGTGATTGACGTCTACCAGTTTTAATGGTATCGTGTGGTAAAAATAAAATATCTGCATGATGAACTTCATTGGGAGTACTGGTATCAGAATGTGCATACTGAATTTGTTTAGGTGGTGGTAGATATATCTGCCATATTTCCTCTCGTGCTAACCAATTTGCAGCAACAGAACGTGAGACATTTGCTGCAGCAGCAAGTTTAGCAATCGCTGCTCCCCCCAATATCATCTTGGGCTATGATAATTATTATTATGATAATCAGTTGATTAATTACCAGCTCTTTGCACTAGTTTACCTTTCAAAGCGGATTTTACTAAAAGGCAAGCACGTTTTTGTGAGAGATTTACTTTTTTTTTAAAATGGAATTTAATGCGTGAATCAACTTCATATCTGCAATATGTCGTAGTTGTAAATTTGAAATTGTATACGCTACATATGTATACTCTCCAGGTTATTGATGATCTTGCTTTTCATAAATAAGGTCTCCAGCAAAATGACCTCTCCACTCTCTCTGCTACTGAGAGAGAGAGAGAGAGAGAGAGAGAGAGAGAGAGAGAGAGAGAGAGAGAGAGAGAGAGAGAGAGAGAGAGAGAGAGAGAGAGAGAGAGAGAGAGAGAGAGAGAGAGACTGGCATCCCATATAACGTGATGCATACAAATGTGACGCTTCTCCGCACTTTAATCATTACACTTTGAAGATAAAAATATTTCGAACATATTTTCTCCAAAAATTAATATTGTTACTAAAAGCTTTTGTTTAAAACTCTGAAAACATTATGTTATTGGGGACGAGTATTTTGTTGTGACTCTACTAGAATAAGTTATATAATTATTTATAAGGGCCTTTTTAAAGAGAAGAAAATAGTAAGCATTTAACAAGTTATATAAGAAATTCGGATATGTAAAATTATCATACACAATCTTGTATGGATGAGTTTTCCAACATTATCATATGCAATTAACAATCAAATTTTAGATTCATGGATTTAGAAGAAATTGAAGGGAGAATCAATATTAACCCAAGATAAAGAAAAATGTATGCATCAATAATAATAATAATAATAATAATAATAATAATAATAATAATAATAATAATAATAATAATAATAATAATAACAACAACAATAACAATAATAATAATAATAATAATAATAATAATAATAATAATAATAATAATAATAATAATAATAATTAGAAGAAGAAGAAGACTATCAGTTTAGTAGTTGTTGTTGTTTTTGTTGTTGTAGAATAGAAGTAATAAGATGTGCTCTCAGAGTGTCCATGTTGCTTTTTGTTTAATATGACGAAACAAGTAGTAGCCACAAGGACAATTATTCTAAAGAGTGAATATCGAATATAGCGACAATGGGAAATTTTACATGGAGTGAATGGGGAATTGAACATAGCGAGAAGGGGATCTGCTCTGTATAGCGATAAGGGAATTGAACATAGCGACAAGGGATTTGAACTGTACAGTGACAAGGGAAATTGAACATAAGGTTTGTCTAGCGACAAGGGAATGGGACATACATACATATATACATGCATGTATGCATACATACATACATACATACATACATACATACATACATACATACATACATACATACATACATACATACATACATACATACATACATACATACATACATACACACACACACACACACACACACATACATACATACATACATACATACATACATACATACATACATACATACATACATACATACATACATACATACATACATACATACATACATACATACATACATACATACATACATACACAGAAATTGACAAAGTTGTTTTAGGCAAGAGAGAATAGATATCTTCTCGAGGCAAGAAGTACCCATAAAAAGGGCCTTTTGGTTTATCTTGTTCGCACCATTCTTCTTGGGGTCGTACATTAGGACTCGCTTCAGTCAGTCTTGCCTCTCCACATATATTCTTCATTTCTAAAGGGCTATATATGTAATCTGGGTGATAACCCATGAAAATTTGACATACATGGGATAGTCCGGGTTGAATATCATCGACGATATGAGGGTATATGATTAGTCCATATCTTGTAATTAGAACAGGTGAAGGGAATGAGGTGAACCGCAGTAATTTATCGTGGAAGAGCGGATAGAAACTGATCTATTTCTTTCACCAATCCTAACAAGCGCTACAAAATTCAGTTACAGTATGGAACCTGCCTTCCAATCCGAAGAGAGTTATTTGTGACATTACATTTCCTTTATAGGGTTGCTAGCGTCTCTGCGCAGTGAATCAATGCGACAGAGTTAGAACATGACGGAAACTACGAATACAATGAATTGGGATGAACCGGTACCTTCGCTGCCTTCTTCTTCCTTACCGTACTTCTAGGATATTTAACAGCAGCAGAAAGAATTGGAGATTTTTTTTTTTGCCACAGCAGAAAGAACAAGGACAAGCCTTTCTCGTTCATCTGCAACAGCGAGGAGAAGAGGCAAGAAGAAAATGGCCATAAGAAGAAGCAGAGAAGAAACAAGGTCTAGGAGAGAAGGACAGTGAAAGTCAAACGGTGACGGTACTTTTAGACATTTTAGCAGAGTTAAAGAATCTGAAACAAATGAACTTCTCTAATACGACCCAAGATAAATGACAGTCCCAAGCCAAACAGTTCAACCCCGTCAACATACCTACTACGCCTGAGATACCAGTACTAATGATTTCTACCAAATCATCGACAGTAGCAGTTCAAGAAGTAGGCATCGGCTGTGGCAAAGGAATAAGGCAGTTAAAGCTCAATACTTTCCATTCCTGAGTTTGTATTTTTAAAAAATATTCGGTCCTTTTCAAGGCCACCCATCTCTCTCGAAAAGAGAGTAATCAATGTTTGCCAAAATTATTTAAAATTCAAAATCCCCTTTTCCCCCATGATGGGTGTGTATGAGTGCGTGAGTGTAGTTCCTTATTACAAAAATCAAACCAAGAGACATTTACGTTTTTCTTTCTGGCATATTCTCTGGTACAAATTTACAATCCAATTTCACAAGACAACACTTCAAAAGTTCATTTTTATTTTTGTCTATTTACTCTCTTCTTTTTTGAATTTCTTTACTGTCACAGGTTTTTCCTCTTCCTCACTTTCTTCGCTTCTTCTGGTCTTCTCTTTCATCTCTATCTGGACGAGTCTGGGTTCTTCCTTTCAGGAGGGTACTTCGTCTTCCTGATCGGGACCCTCGCTACCCTCTGTTCCTATTGTTTCTAAGGGCAGTCTGAAGACAAATGTCCTTTCTGTTGACAATGATAACAGGTATCTTGACCTTCGTCTCTCTTGACGCTTGTCTTGCTTTGACGTTGTGGACATTCTGAAGACAAATGCCCTTTCTTCTGACAGATTTATCAAGTTTCTTGACTTTTATTTCGAAAGGAGGGAGAGTAATCCGTCCACTTTACTGAAGAAAACCTTCGTATGACACCTCCCAAAGCTCTGATCAGAAGTTTGAAATGTGTTGGCATTTCCGTCTTTCTCGTAGTATTGAGAGTAAATTGAATATTTTGCGGGAAGACACTGACCCTTTATATAGGGAAGACACTGGCCTTACATTGATATATAGGGGACCATGATGTTTAAAACGTAGTAATTTTTTTTTACAATCAAGATGAAACGATCGCAACATTTCGTGAAGAAAGGAGAAGAAAGTAAGAAGCAGAAACTTGACCTACCATCTCGCAAAGTAGCTGAAGTATTGGCTCAGATTCATGGCAGCGATTTCGAAGATGACGCGAGTGAACCAGAATCCAGACCTAGAGTCTTCACCAACCAAGATCCACCACCTTTAACTCCATGAAAAGTACTATCACATCCGATAGACTGAAAAGCGCTCCTCTAGAAAATTTACAACAACGGTTTACACTTATACGGTGTAGTATAGAGAACTCAAGTCAGACGTACTGCAGAAGAAAGCAGAAGAGTTCATCACCGATGTATGTGATTCTGATTAACCACACTGAAATGACAAAGTAAAGCAAAAGAAGACGACGTCTTGAGACTTTTCATTTACCACGACAGTTTGAACTCACTTGTTTGGATCGAGTTTAGCAGTTCAGCAGAATTGGCACCTTCCAAGGTCATAGACAGGTTTCAAAACTTGCAGTAATCCAACGACAAGTTTCACTTCACCTATGGAAAAACGACACTGTACATGACCCGCGTTTTCTTTCCAAAGAGACCGGACAACGCAGAAAAGTGTTGTTTTTTGTGGATTAACTTCGAAGCATCTTCAAAATTAACAAGACTCAAGACAGGATGTGTTTAGACCGTGCCATCGTGGTGGGATTAAAGTATGCCGATAAGAACGACACGTCAGAATGTAAGAAAAGCAAGGAAACTATTCAACGATTGGACTGAGCGAAACAATAAAGAGAAGAAAAACTACTGTGCAGCAAGCTGGCCTATGAAAAGACACACCCTGTGGTATTCCTGAAATGCAAAAATTGCGTCATCTTGGCTTCACTTTACACCTTGAAAGTACACCCTCAAGAAGTGCGTAGACCTCTGTTGTTTCGAGGCAAAAATTTCAAAGACGGAAAATACATTCACGTCTGTTATCATGCTGAACATTTCGGTGTCATCACTAGTATCACCGTTTTCCTGGGATATATTAATTAATATAAAATACGTGACTATAGGTATAGCAATCGGAATCAACACAATCATTGTGGATAAAAATGTGAGGGATGTTTGACAACTAAACTGCGCCTTGACGAAAGACAAAAGCGTGTACATTGCTAAGCTTGTCAGCGCACATTTGTCAGCCCTACCTGTTACCATTAACATCAGAGGACGCAAGGTTTTCAGCAGAAAAGTTGTTCTGCTTGTGGACAAGTCATACGTACCGATAGTGTCAAGGCACACCCATGTCAAGGAAAGAAACGATGTCACATTTGTTACTAAATCGTGAACTTGGAACACCAATGCTACATTCTAAGGTACCACCCCCAACAGAAGAAGGAAGAAGATGACAAGAAGAAAGGCAAGTTCATCGTATTCTATTTCGAATGTACGCAAGAGAATGACATTTACAATTTCTCCATGGTACATTGAGCGTGCATGAAGCGCATTCAAGAAACTATCTTTAGTCATTGCCCCCACTGTAGCAAGATTCCTGGAGGACGCGAAAAACTCTTTCGGGAATAGAATACATTGGCCAATTTTGCCCACTGGATCTTAGACTCCATCGACGAGACGTGGAGCCAAAGAGAACATCGAACGCTACGTAGATAGACATCACTATGCCACGGTGATGGCTCACAATTTTTAGGATACGATGTGCAATTTCTTCTCAAATACTATTCGGAACAAAACACCGAGCGTATGAAAGTAACTTTGAACGGAGCCAAAATCATTTGCATGCAAGTGGGAAAAGTGCACTTTAAAGACTCGACGAGTTACTTGGCTATGCCATTGAACTGAATGCGTAAAACATTTGGAGTGACAAAATGGACAAAGGCTATAATCCGCACCTTTTCAATAATGAAGCCAATCAAGACGCTGTTCTACCCTATTTGCCTGCTGCTCACTTCTTCGACCCTGACAACATGCGCACCGAACAACGAGAAACTTTCTACGCTTGGTACCACTCTAAAGCCTCAGACCCCTTCGACTTTCAGGAAAAATGTTAAAGTATTGTCATTCCGATGTGGACATTTTACGGCAATGCTGTAGAAAATTGTTTATGGATCAAGGAGGGATCAATCCTTGGAAAAAAAGCTTGCAACATTGCCAAAGCGTGTTCCTTAGAGTACCACAAATAATTCATGCCCGATGACACCCAAGCTGTCGTCCGCCCTCGAACGACAAACTTTGTCAAACGTCAATACTAGGCTAAACACTACGCTGGCTACATTAACTGTTTAGCAAGGAAGCCAAATGGATCCAATACGCTCACAACGGAGGAAGTAAAAAGACCATCGGAACGTATTTGGTGGATGGCTCTGACTTAGAAAACCCTAAGATTGTGTACAAGTTTAACGAACAGTACGCTAAAAATGTGGGAACACGAGTACCATCACCGTTTTAGAACCGATCCCGAGTTTAAACGCATCGTGGAAGTTACAAGTGGACCTTCTAAATACGCTGATCAGTTTGTATGGAGGACTGGCGAATGCCACCTGTTTGCTATACTATGCCGACAAGAAACAAATAGAAAAAAAGCCAATACTTGGATGTGTGTTCACTGTCTTCTTACATGTGCAGATATTGTCACTTTCACGAATGGCACCCACAATTGCTGAATAAACACATCGACCTGGACAACAGTCGCCAATAGAAAGCATTGATTAAAAGTAAAGCCTTGCCTTCCAAGAGCTTGTATGATCCATTTTGACTCACCATTGCCAAGGACAACTGATGTCGCCCTTGCGCAGTATTTGTTCCGAAACACCAAACCATGACCGACCTTGTCAGCACACACAGGTAGAACTCGCCTTGACGGAAACGTGGGTAAACGTGGAAATGTTTAATGCTTTGGATAAGGGATAAAAAGTGTTATAAGTATACGAAATTTACCACTTTCCAAAGATAGAACAGTACCATAAGGAGACGAGACTAAGAAAGGCATTTTTGCAGACCACGTGGATACCATTTTGAAACTGAAACAATAAGAAAGCGAGTTTCCTTCCTGGTACAACACTCACGAAGACTGAAAGAAATTCAAAGAGATAAACTAGGAGCAGAAAGTCATAAATTTAGACCACACCGAGAAAAACGAAGGGAGGTGATCGTTTGCCAAAAGTGAGTTTCTATTGTTTTTTGGGCAAAATGGCAAAATTACCATGTTTATCCGAGTATTTTTCTGATCTCTCCCGCTGTTTCCAGATGATTCACGACCAAACCAAAATACATGAAATTCGTGAACGTCCTTCGTGAAAACTTGATCCTGGTCAATTACAAAGAATAACTGGATTTTGTACAAGCTGTTGAATTTGGAAATGTCGTCATTGTGGCCTACGTGACAGCCCATGCTCGCTTAAAAGTCTGTACGAACATACAGAACTGTTAGGAGATCGTGTGTTGTATTTTGATACGGACAGTTGCATCTACATCAATCGCCTGGGTCACCGACACCCTGACATCGAAGAAAACCGTTTAAGAGCCTGGATGGACGAACACCCAAACGACATGATTCTAAGGTTTGCTAGTGGCTAAGAATAACGGGACCCCAAGGTAAAGTGCACACCGAGTGAAAGGATTGACCCTTAATTATCGCAAAAATCAAGTGGTGAACTTTGGGGTATTGAAAAAAGCCTTGCAGCCTGGAGAGGATCAAGATTTTAATGTGACCACCTAGCAACCTCACAAGATTGTACGTTAGCCACACACTAAATGGTCAGTCGGCCCTTGGAAAATGTGTATCAAATATTGTGCAAGAACGGACACGTCTATATAGGCTAGCATATTAAAGCTAGCATATAAAAAGGGAAAACGCTCAAAACCGATATTTCTTTGTGACTACCATTGCTAAGCATGAAAATGAATCATAACAAACAGACACAATTCAAGTTCAGTGATTCTCAAGTGGAGTGCGATGGTGTACCTTGCAGTTGAAATGATGCCGTAGACTGTGACCTCAGGGATAATGTACCACGTCATTAGAACTGTGCTATGACTACTACTATTATTGTTATACCTGCCATAGAATAGTCTAAAACGATTTGAACAGCACTTATAATTTGCCATAGAATGCGATGCGTGTCAAACCTGACAGATGCAAAAGCGATGCCACTCGGTGTCGTGGACTCTTTACTGGGTTATGGGTTTCATCATACCTTCATCGATATGAGCATGTGAAAGAAGAATATTCGTTCCCTACCCTTAATGAAACGACTGCAGTAATCTCTAGATTGATACTTTACAAGGGGACTTTTGTGGCTTGCCTGTGGAATTGAGAGAACGCATTTACCGAGAGTTTGTAATAATACAATTCAAAATCAAAGAACAATTGCATCCGTTACGTCACCGGTGTTGAAACCAATGGTACCAGAATGATGTAAGAGGACTGTTTCATTTGAAAACGTTCCAATGGTCAGACATTGTTCAACTGACAGAGGACCAGTAGACTTTTGTTGCTACTCTTCCTACTTCTTACACGTTAGCCATACTTAACAGAATTCCAGAGGAAGATTTAGAGCGTTACCAAAATCTTTTACACGAACAAATCTTGGTTCAAGTGGAAACACCCGTGCGATGAGTGAGTTGGTGACTAAACAATTTGGTACGATACTGAAATAAAGCAGCTTCTGTGCAAAAAGTACATTCATTACCTCCGACAAAAAGAGGCATACAACTTGCTACCATGCCACGAACTTTATTATTTGAGATGCAACAATTGTCGTGGAAGGAAATCAATGGCAGTATTCAGACTGTGGAGGATTATCAACACTTTCTACGAGAACTGTTTTCTATCAATTTGTGTCGTCGTGTGCTGTGTATCTTAAAGATTTCCTTTCTGGGATTTCGTTTATCAGCCAATTCCTTGTTAGCTCTTTTTGATTTGTACTGTGAGGTATTACCAAAACATGAGGGTGGTACCTTCAAATATACACGAGGGACTCATTCTGTTAGAAGTCTTGCGCTTTCATCTCGATACTTTTCGATCTCTACGGGATAAAAATTCATCAACTTTTAGTCACTGAAGATGTTTACAAAGATTTGTGTGTAGCTTGTGACTTACACCTTTACTGGCCAGATGTACGTGACTGGAAAAGCTTGCGTTTCGAGGCTTGGAAAAAAGCGGAAATCAGTGCTCAAGAGTTGTTCAAACGTTCAGTGAAAAATTAATTTTTTAAATCTCTGTTAGCCAGTGTCTGAATAGGAAACCGACACAGAGGAAAACAACTTCATTCAGGACAGAACCATCCTTGGCACGGACATCCCCAAAAAGCCATTCCGGGAGGACCCATGTGTAACTGTGCCAACTGTAGCGCCTCTAAGATTACAAACTATCGCTATGACACCACATCAAAATTGTTGGATAGTGGTTTGTCTATATTCCACTTTGATCGATTTGATGTGTATTTTACCGATGTTTAACCATTTGTAACCATATGTCTTTAATGTATTTTGTCGTTCGTGTTCAGTTTAAAAAATATTTTGAAATAAATGTATCCTGAGAAAAGTATAAAAACTCTTTTCTGTCTTCGTTTGAAAAATGAAATTCCCTACACTATGGCTTCCAAAGCCATTGACGAAAACTTTCCTGCCGTTGTGAGGACTTGTATCTTCGCCATCCTTTTAGCATGTTAATTACTGAAGTGAGTGGTTCAGGCAAAACCGAATTCGTAGAAACATTTAATCGAACATAAACATCATTGGATCGATTGTTCATCTCAGAGTATCGTGTGGTGTTACAAAGAATGGTAATCGGCGTACAGCATTCTGCAAGAAAGCAAGTCGATTCCATCATGTTTGTGGAACGATTATAAGTGAAGACATGTCTGTCGCCAGCTATGTTACGAGAAGATGACGAAAAAATTAAACAGTGATTTACCCGCGAAAGGCATCATCATAATGCCAGTGTCATTTACGTCACCGTAATTTTGTTTAAACAAGGGAAACCCTACTGCACCATTAGACTCAAGGCTCGACACTTGGTCTTGTTTAAAATAGTTTGAGATAAATCGCAAGTGCAAGTGTTAGCCAAACAGTTAGGAACTCCTTGGATTTCGTACCAATCAGTTTCAACACTGGTGCCAATCGGTGGACCTCTCGTGTACACTTCCATCTCGCTTAATTTACATAAAAGTGGGACACTTTTGGTCTGTCTCCCACATCGTGAAAACGACGTTCGTTCATTCTCATCGTCCTGTCAAACTGATTTGTTCCTTGTACGGCATCAGTCGGAAAAACAACCCAGCAAAACCGTGCTCGTGTCTTGAAGCCAGTCTCAGAGAAGTCTTACGATGGTTTAGGGTGACTGCACGTCAATTACTGCAAAGCATTATTCACATTCCGCGTCAAACCAAACGCTTTTTTTGAGAGAAACAATGTAACCTTGACGCAGCTAGTCCATTGGCCAAAGCACAAAGCAAATCATTGTAAAACCTAGGGACAGGGGTTCTATAAGATGTGTTTCATTCACTCCCTCTTAAAATAGAGTCCCAATGTTCCCAAAGTCATCCCCAAGAAACAAAAAACACTCCCTGACCTGAAGATACCCAGAAGAAAAAAGCAGTGAAGTCAAGGTCAGGTTACATCCTAGGAAAAAGAAAAGTCTTCAGACCCCTCCCTCCAAAAAAATGACCCCAGTAAATAGCTTCTACCCGCAAGAGAAGAACTTTGGCTAAGGCTAAAACCTCATTTCCCCAAACCATGACCTGCAGCGACGGTGACCGGGTCTCCAGTATTCTCAGTTTGATCAACGTCTCCGTTGCTAGTGATGTCAGCCAAACTCAGTTTGACACGCCTTCTTCTTCATTTGAAGAAAAAAGGAATATCAGTGTCTCCAGGAACTTCATCCTCAAATGGTGACACCCTCCATCTCTTTAGTCGCCGAGGCAGCTGATAATAATGTACACTATGAGAAAAATCAATGTTAAGAGAGATCGGGAATGTTACAGATTTTACTGCATTTATCTCAGCAAGATCTGTACCAATTTAGTCCGTTGAGATCCCTGCATGACGCGTAATGCCTGTCATTAAGTTGATACAACGTAGAGACAATTAGTGGCGACTCATTCCACTATAAAGAGACCTTAGGAAAACGATGGGTATCAGTGTTTATTTTTGTGATCCTGAACACCAAAAGATGTCACCTAAAAGAAGTGGACACTACCACCATCGTCGTTTTCCTGTCTAAAGCGTCTTTCAAACACCGTCAACGGCTTTTATCCCAAGTAAGATTGCAGCGTCCTTGTTGACCCTTTCCTCAACGAGAGGAATTCAGAGCTTGGGTTAGAAAGATGATGGGCAGAGATCTCAAGATGGTAAAGGGTAACGATATGTTGTCCATCACCACAACCTGACTTTTTCGATCCCCTGTAGAACAGAACCAAGGATTAAATTTGGTCTTTATGTACTCTGATGTAGTGGAGTACAACGTAGTGGGACACACATCCGTACCATTACTACGAGTCATTCTTTTCAAAATGGATTCGGCTACGATCAATAATGTGGAAGGTGGAAATACCTACAACGTTCACCGCGAATTTATACATTCTTACTATTTACCTGTTCGCAAGACGTATTTCGACAGTGTCAACATAGCAATAAAGGAGATCTGGAGCAAAATATTCCATTCTCCAAAGGGAAAGTTTCAGCGAAACTCCATTTTCGAAAACGATTCTCGAATGTCTTGTAAGTCATGTATCCTCTGTACCAAGGAGTCGCTTGACATAGATGACATGATTTAGGACATTTGCTGAAATCGGAGTTTCGTTTTCTTGCCCCCTTTTTGAAACCGATGGTAACACGAGGATTGCAGGTTTTGAAGGATGCGGCTCTGACTCAACACAAAAAAATTTCTTTAAAATGTCATCATCTACAAACAAAATCACAAAGAAGCCTTCTTGAGAACAGGCAAAAATGTCTTTCTTCAAACTGGCATAGACACTTTTTGACGACGAGAAAGTCCTATAAATGCCCTGGACGCTGCTCAAGCAGGCATTCCTGTTTCCCAGACACCACAGCAAAGACAAGGCAGAAAGACACGACGAAGACACCTCTTTAGAGGCCTTCACACGCCAAGACCAAGAAAAGAAGAACCGTCCAAAAATTAGACGTGTTTGACTACTAAATAACAGAGAGAGAAAAATGATGCATCGACAGTGTTGTAAATGTTCCAAGTCGGAACTGTATTTGTTGTCATGCCACCCACTATGATGACGATGCAAGAATCTCATGCCATCTCTTGTCATTGTACAAAGCCAAGGGAAAAATCAATAAATAAATCAAAATTTTGAGAGAAGTCATTCTAAGCTATTATAAGCTATGAAAGACTCTTTTTCCTCTTTGAATGGTAAAAAATATTTCTCGTGGCACAGAAAAAGACAATGACGAAAAGAACATGGTCATGTCCATATGGTTAGAACTAGAACAACATTTATTCTCCTGTTTTGCCAAAATGCTGTCAGAAGCCATTACAGGGTGGACAAGGAAACAGTGCTATGGACTTCAAAGAAATCATCGCAGTCCAATTCAACACATTCAATATATGATGATAAGTCAAGAAGAAATATTGGACAAGTATCTGGATGACGCTTGGGGTCTCATCTTGGAAGAAGAAATGTTGCATCTGTGGTTTAAAAACTTTCGTGATAATTCTTCCTCTCCATTGATTGCTCTAGAGATCCATCGGATCAAATCTCTTGGAACAGAGTACGGAGACGAAGTGAAGAGAAGATTACTTGAAAAGATTTTTAAGCAAAGAGTCATGATCGAGTTGATGACTTATCATTATATATGAAACAAGAAGAAAACATGGATACCTGGGAAATTTATAACATTTTGAAAAACAGGTCGTACACTGCTTCTTGGAATTATGTCTTAATGCTAAAGATGAACTGCTTCATCTCAACCACAAGACCATCAAGATTATGACATCAACATGGACGATAGTCATCTCCAAGGAACCCACTGATAGCCGTCTACTTTTCCCACGATACCTGTGTAGAATATTTTGATTCGTATGGATTACCGCATTTGGAAGAAGACATAATCGACCTTATGAGAATAAATACCCTGTTGACACGATTCAATAATGTGAAAATACAAGACACATATTCCATAGTGTGTGGACAATATTGTGTGTATTTTCTTCATAAACGCAGTCTTGAATATCCCTTAGAAAATTTAGTGACTTATTTTGATCGTGACTTTTCTAGAATAGATACAAATGTAGATAAATGACTTTTTGTGACCATTATAGATATCTCGTCTTTAGTTATGAAACGTATCAATGACCAAAATGATATCGATCAGCGAAAGTCTAACTTGACTTCACAACATTGTCAACCTTGGCAAAGAAAAACGTATTGTTTGAAAACAAATGTGTTGGTCGTATATTATGTGTTCGTTAATTGTTGGTTGAAAAAAATGTTATCTTTTGATAAAGTGTTGGTGGTTTGTTTTAAAATTTTGTTACCACTATTCATGCTCTTTGACTTCTCTCTCTCCCTCACCATGATATAAGCTATAGCCCGTGGGTATGTTTTCTATCGTGTCTGCGCTTGAGTCTTAAAAAGCGTGGCGGTCTCCAGTCTCACCATCTGACAGCAGACGAAGAAGGAAGGAAGAAAGAGTATACATCCACACCATAAACAATTGCCAATTGGAAAAGACTTCAGCGTTAACCAATGGCATCATCATCAATTTCTAAATAGAAATGAATTAATAACTCTAATTCACTTGCCGAACAGAAAAGGTGTAATAACTTCAATTGCCATTTCGAAAAGATATAACTAATCAACATCAACTTGCCAGACAAACCTCAAAAAAAAAGGGGCAGTCCAGGACAGCTCTGCATGCTGACCCATAAATCCCCATTCCCCGCACGCTCAGATAAACACCTATGCCCTGGTATATAGTTGTGGTGTCGATCAAAGGAAATTGACAGTCCAGGACATACATCCTATCCCCCTGATGTCCCACAAAAACCTTCCCCCAGAATCGGACAAGAACATAAGCGAGGCGATGCGGCCTACTGCCCCACATAATGTAACTCAGTCTTCAGTTTATCCCTCGAAGACCAACACACAGATATGACCCAACTACAACAAAGCGGCGCTAAAGGAAGTAACGGATGGCTCACATCTAGCTTATTGGAAATAATTCAGGCCCATATAAGTACGCTAAGTACGCAAAATTCCAACATGAAAAAGTATTCCTAATTCACAACTCGTCCACATTTGGTTAATTGTTGGGTGTCTTACACAGAATTTGAATAGGGATACTCGTAGACACAACTGGTAAACTGATAAATCAAGGTGGACATGATCTTGGATGCTTGAGTGGGGCGGGGGCTGGGGATGCGGTGGAAGACCTAGTTGCGAGTCTGCCGTTTGGGAGTGAGGTAGGTCCTATTGATAACGTGGCACGGTACAAGAAAAACCCAGCTCGGGATCAGGCGCCCTCTTAAAGGGACTGCCGCTCAGCCTTGGGCCGCAAAGAGTCTCAGAATGCCAAGGAGTGCAATACGCGTCTATAATACCTAGTCAGTCGGTCAGTCATCTGACCATTCATTGTTGACTCGCCATCTTATGAAAATGACTTCTAATTTAGCTAAACTGAATGAACCCCACGTGAATCTACATTGTATAAGGCAAATCATGATGCCCAAGCCTGATGAGGTTGTAAATGTCAGAATGTAAAAAGTGTGTGAAGACCTGATAGAAGAGGTGTTTAAAGACGAAATCAAGAAGGAGCAAGAAGAAAGGACTGGGAAATAAGACTTCAGAAATAGCAGATAGAACAGCAAGAGCAGAAATAATAGCAGGAGCCAGACAGAAGTTTTGGGGACACCCGTGTGGGCACGAAATATTTCTCCTTCTCCTTCCGAAGAAGCAGACCCTGTCCTGTGAGAAAGCTTGTCGCCAGACGGGGACGCAATCTTAGACGATAAGAGTACCAAGAGCCGCTGTCTCCCAGATGGAAAATTGGGAAGAGTAATGGGATAGAAGGCGGCAGAGTGTGAGCTTCAGCGAAAGCAACCACGATAACCACAGCATCCACGGGTGCAGAATACAAGGAGGGAAGAAAAATTCTTCACTATCCTTCAAAGGTAGGAATGGGATAATGAATAAAATCAAGCCCCCACCTCCATCTCCGGGATTCCCAAGAACAACACTGAATTGTGAGTAAGGTTGGAGTAGGAGATTCGTGTGCGAAGCCCGATCTGGGAGGTACAAGAGTTAACCATTTGCATTTAAAGTTAGAAACAAACATCCCTTCTCAGCGCTAACCAGATCTCTAGAAAAGGGAGACTAATCAAACTGCCAAAAATATAATTATGTAAGTGTGTATCTATTTTATGTGTGTGCGTACGTGTTTGTAATTTTGTTTGTGTGCGTGTGCGTACGTGTTATTTGTTTTGTACGTGCACGTACGTGTGTATTTATGTTTGCTTTTGGCTTGGGTTTGTGTATATTCGCTTACGTTTGATTGTGTGTGTTTCCCTCCCTTAACAAACCCTCATGAGTGTTTGTTTTGTGTGAATGCGAAGTAGTGTGACAATAAATGCTAACTCTTTTGCTGATGTAATTATACGTAATGGTGTTTTGTACTTAAAAGTTTCCGACTTCGTCTATATATGAAAGGAAGTATAATGGTTTTGTTAGTATTAGTGTGTACTTTTGTATAAAAAAAAAATATATTTTAGGTTAGCACTCTCATCACCGTGGATTGCTTGGTATGTGATATGGGTAATTGGTGTTGGAAGATGTTTTCCTTCACGACCTTGTCTGAGGTATATAAAAGATAGCGTTCGGCAATCGCGCCGTTCAACATTGAATAAACCAAGATGGCCAGTAATATTGTAGACAAAATGATGAATTTGTAACATAAAGTACATGACTGGGGTTTATAAAGGAACTGTTTGTGAAAGTGGAGTATGTTTGTTATAGTTCCCATAGAGTGAGGATAGAACTGAATAATTTGAAGAAAGAAAAGGACAGTTTGAGAGAGAGAGAGAGAGAGAGAGAGAGAGAGAGAGAGAGAGAGAGAGAGAGAGAGAGAGAGAGAGAGAGAGAGCTGATAAAACAGGAAAGGAAAAGGAGGAGAAAGAGCAAAAAGAAGACTTAGGGAATGCTACGGTGATGAAGAAGGAGGAGAATTAAATGAGAAAAATAGGAAATAGAGGAGAAGAAAGAAGATGAGGATGAAAGGTGAAGAAAAAAAAGAAGAAAAATGTAGTGGAGAAAATAATATGTTGGTGGAGGAGAAGTCGTAAGGAGAAAAGTAAAAGAAAGTTAAAAGAACATTTTCAGGGCCACTCAATTGCCTCGAATAGATATCTATTTTCTCTTCCCTAAATTTATTTTGGGTCAATTGTATGTATGTATGTATGTATGTATGTATGTATGTATGTATGTATGTATGTATGTATGTATGTATGTATGTATGTATGTATGTATGTATGTATGTATGTATGTATGTAAGGCCATTTGTATATTTGTACACAGGAATAGAGAGTGATGTGTTAGTAAAGGTCAAACGTTTAGGGTTGGGACGATGAAAGAGGGTTCATATCATCAACATATAATCGAGAACATTTTTGGTAATGTTTAATGAATTGTAAAAAAAAAAATAAATATAAATAAATAAATAAGAGCTACATTTAATGTGTACGACCAAATTATGCAATTCTAATATAACAAACTGGAGGAGAAGGCTTTCAGGTATAGAGGGAAACAATTGTTACAATTTATTTTGATGCAATTAATCCATTATTTCTTGTCTATTGAATATTGTAATGTGATATTTTAAAGATCCTGAATGTACATACTCAACAGTTTGCTTTTCTCAGTCACTCTGAAGTTGACGCCGACTGTGCTTGTCAGTTGTCTGACCAACATTGACAGAGCTCCCCTATTAATAAGCTTCCCCAGGCACCACGTGAGACAATCCAACCAATCGAAGCATGTACGGCAACCCATGTAACCAACATGGAGGTTTATTTTGTCCCTAAAGGGTTTCCCCTTTCACTACTGAAACAGTTGAACTTCAGGATGGATAACTCTTCTGCAGCTCTTTACTATTGAAATCACAAGATATTTTGACAAGTATATATGTATGAAATGTGAATCTTAAGATAGTGTATCATTTACCTTTCTAGCTAATTGTGATCAGTTGATATAAATATATTAATGTTGTCCCACAAAGTCTTTCTTATTAACAAACAAAATCAATAGATACTGATGCAGAAATAGTCAAACCAACAAGTTCAAATGTGTCCCGTTCGAGATTTGCACACAGTACGAAAATGTGATTCCATGACGGCAGATTAACGTGCCGTGCTGAAGAGGTCCGTCATGTGAAAGACTGTTCGAGAATTAAATGTCCTATGTGAATCAGATCTTAATTTCTTCGTGACGATGGCCTCCCCCTCAATTTTAACGACAGATACAACGTCTTTTTACGGTAATCACATTAAGTATTTGAATGAGCTTAAATATACTGCGAATATTAATGTTAATATCCGTGAATCGTACAAAATAATCTGGTTCACTTCTGAATACTGTAAACCATGAAAGTTTTTTTTTTTTTTTTTAAATGTTAAGTAATTAATAATCACATTATTTATTTTTTGAAACCTAAAAACGCATGAAATGGCTTCAACAGAAATGTTTGTGAACTCCATAAAACTTTTTAAGCAATTTCAAGCATGTACTTTTGACATTCCGATTATCAGGAACACCAGATGCCAGCTGACCAGTGGCCAGATAACTAGTAGTAGATTGACTAGTAAGATTAAATGCATGACTAGAGTGAATTTACCCTCAGGCTAAAAATTTGAGTGATGTTTATTTACCTAGGAACCAGGATGAAGTCAGCTGTAACAGTTGCTAGAAAGCTGTAACATTTTTAAGAATCTTAATTTACATAAGGCTTTAAATGTTATCTTTTTGGTAAAAAGTCAAATATATGACCAAAAAGGGATGTGTGTGTTTGTGTGTGTGAGTTTGTGTGAATTATTTTCTCATATCCTGAATTTATTTCTACACTGATATAGTTTTAGAGGCCTATGTTGTTTAAACACAGGAGTCTGCAGTTTTATCAATAAAGCATGACAGAATTTCTGACAGGAAACTACCTCACTGGTATTATAAAATAACACTTTTGTTAATTTATAATACCAAGGAGGTGATTTCACATTAGAAATTTTATCTTTATTGCCAAAAATGCAGACTCTTCTGATTTATATAAGGATTGAACAACAGTATCAGTATCAAAGTAAATTAATCTCGGCTAGTCTGATTATTTTTTATTGGTAGTGTTAAAGAGCATGTCAGTGAAAAGATGTTACATAAATGTAAATTTTATTCATTCATCGCAAAACAATTTTTGTAAAGTAGTTGACAAAAGCCAGAGGTGCAAACTTAATATATTGATTCAGATTTAAAGATTCAGATAATTTCAGTTTTATATTAAAATTCAGATTTCAGAATTCAGATTACAATTTTCTTTTTTACCTAATTATTCCAAGATATAGCATAAATGTCCAAATGTGCTCAAAGATCTTTTCAGTATATGGATATCGTTATTTCTAATGTTGATAATTAAATATAGACGCAGTATGGTTTACAAAAAATTGCCATGAATTAACTTCCTTAATAGCCACAGGTCATCAGTTTTCTTTATTTGACATTGATGTGACAGACAATGACAAATTGGACAGATGACCCTTGGCATGTGCACTGCAAACCTTATTTGCACAATAATAGGGAATGGTTGATTCTTGGTTGGGTAGGTAATTAATATGTTGGCCTCAGAGATGTTTTACATTGTTGTGTTAGATGTACAAATTATAAGCAAATGAAAGATTCATTTCTAAAAGAACTGTAGGAAGTAGACATGCAGTAATTTCAAATATATGTCACATATTTGTTTCATGGCTGGTGTGTTTTATGTTTAGCCTATCATTTATGTTTTAATTTGGTCCAAAAAAATGTTTGCTTAATTGATCATCATTTGTATATTTTGTCAGTAATCATCAATTTGCCTTTCTGATACATCTTTGTTTAATGCTGCCCCTCCAAACTGCATAATTTATTGAACAATGTGCTAATTTGTTGCAGATGACTTTTAATTTTTATTTGACCAAAAGTCAAATGAACATCATCATCATCACTTTAATTTATTATTAGTACATGAATGCCACTCTTGATTGTAAATGATTGGGTATGGAAGGAAAATGACTAGACATTTGTTGTTGTTTTTTCTGTATATTTAAATGTGTATCAGGCAAGCACTTTAAGGATGAATAATTGGAATAGAAGCATCTTCTGGGCTTTGAATGGAATGGAAGATGCTAATTTTTGTTGGATTAATGATCTCAGATGGAATATTGGTGATGTATTATAAAACTTGAAAATGAATGTTTGGGCAATTTAGGATTTAGGTGTTTATTCCTCTACAAATATATATGGCAAAATATTGAGGGATACTAGCTTCTGTTGAAACTACTGTAATTAGAATGAAAAATTTTGCAAGGGTCAGTTATGCTGGAAAGTTTTATGGTTTAAAAAGAAAATATGTGATTAAGAATTTTATTTTGTGAGTTGATGTCATGGATTATGTGAAACATGGACAAATTCTAATAACAAGTATTAATTAAATATTTGGTTTGAATGTTATCATTCCTATGGTAAAATAGACAAGGACAAAGCTAAGAGTTGATTTTGTATAGGATTTATATTCTATTTTCTAACAGGAATTATATATATATATATATATATATATATATATATATATATATATATATATATATATATATATATATATATATATATAGTTTAATACAAACAATACTATCATACAGATTAGAGAAATTAAATTCATACTCTCAGGAGTTTCGAACCCAGGTCCGCGAGTAAATGGCACCCATCGCCTTGCCTGTACGCACCAACCCATATACCGTCATGACTAAGCACGCATCACCTTCAGAAGTTATATGTGTTGGTGCGTGCAGGCAAGGCGATGGGTGCCATTTACTCGCTGACCTGGGTTCGAAACGCCGTAGAATATGAATTTAATTTCTCTAACCTGTATGATAGTATTGTTTGTATTAAACTATTATTTCTGCCCACTGTTATCAAGATTCTACTACAGAATCCAGAGATAGCACAGTCTGTTCAGTCTGGTATATATATATATATATATATATATATATATATATATATATATATATATATTTATAAGTCACATGAATGTTTACTTGAAATTGGACCATTCTATGCTCAGTTGTAAAGAAGATAGATTTTGGGGTTGATAGATGTAATTTTGAATTGTGGTTAATTTGGTACACAAACACACACACACAAAACTGTTGAAATTTTAGAAAAAAACAATCTAAATATACACAATGCACACACACACACACTTGAAAATGTTGAAGTTTTAGAAAAAGACAGCTAGATAAAATATTCATTATAGGATAGGGATCTGAAGTTTCATACAGGTGATAATACATGTAACTTGAAATCCTACAAATTGGAATATTACCACATACAGGAAGAATGAATGTATGGCTAAGAGGAAACTTAAACATCTCAATTGCTTGCATCAAGCTATCATGAATATTTAAATGAAATAAAACTATTTGATTGTGTTCAGATGATGCTGTTTTTTTGCCTTATCAAACTAATCTGCATTAGTGTTATAAAGTGACTGTCTTCATTCATAAGTAATAAACAGATCAAAGATGGTCTGTGATGATTTTTGAATCATTGATCAAAATTCAGCTGATCAAAAAAGAAGAACTGAACAAAAATTGATTTTGACAGAAACTGTTAATTTGGATTTATTTAAGAGGAATATTTTAAAACATTTTTTTTATTAATTCATGTCAAATTGCCAAAATGTGCACTTTCTCCCCATGCCAAAAAGAAAGTATCATAAGAAATGTTACAATGCTTGAAATTCAAAGACTGTGTGTGTGTGTGTGCAGGCAAGCAACAAAAGTTTAGAGTGTGCATTGTGTATTTAATGTGACATGAATTTTACAGTAATATATGGGGAAAGAAATTATATCAGCAGGCATAAGTAGGCACAATCAGATAAAAGTGAAGCTTTTTCTTGAAGAAATACAACCACATTGAAGGCCTTGTTTGAGTCTGGGTCAGAAGTGGATAAATTGGCACTTTCAGAGACTTTTTGCAAATTTTGTGGTAACACAATTTACCATTCCTTATTGCAGATTAAACTGCTCTGGTTAAAATTGTATTTGCAGACTCAGAGATTGCACAGAAATCTCCATTTGCGCATAGACAGTACACATTGTAACTCAGATCCACGCCTCACCACTGATAGAGAAGAGATGAAATTAGATATGTTTAGGAGTTGTAAGTTCAGTATCATGATGGTGAATAAAGATGAGAGTAAGAAAAATCTAATGGTTAAGAAGCCAATCTACTGATCAATATTTTGAGATCTTTGTATGTAAATATTGTTACATTGTCTTGCAGCATAATATGTTGAAAGTGTCATTAAAAACCAACCTTAGTCCATCCCTTTCTCCATCACATCTTGGTTAGGCTTTGTCTGTACTGGGCCATTCAAAATCCACAGGCATATTTTATAGTTTCTTCCTGCATGCTTTACTAGTACATGTATTTCTACTTTGTAATTTGATTTCTTGGCAGATGAGATGGAGACTGACTACTTGACCTGTGGCAGGTGTTTACAGGAATTCCCGTTGCAAAACATCACTGTATTCATTCACCACAAGAAGCTGGACTGCAATGACAGTGGTTTTAAGTCCCAGGTCTTTCAGCATGGCATCAAATCTTTTATAGACAGAGGTAATCATGTGCTATTACAGTTTTTATGACAAGAATAAATTTGTCCGTTATTTTCTTCTTTGAAACTCACCACTTTATTTACATTCCTTAAGTAAAGTCAATTTCATGCCTGGATTACATGACAAGTAGCATATATCTGTTGTTACAAACTTTTGACCCTCATCCGGGAATCTATTTTGCATCTTTATTAGTATATAACTATTGTTTTTGGATAGAAGTTTGTTAGTTGGGCTCTAAACAATTGACACATTAATTTGCTATTATGTTGTGAGCAGTTTGGGTTGAATTTTTATTTTCTTCAAATTATTGAATTCAAGTGATTCTTTTCCCTGAAAATATATAGGTGCTCATACAAAATTTTTGGATCAAGACATTTATTGGAAATTATACAAAATTCAAAACTGGAATAATATTTTCTGTGATTCAACAAAGAACTGTTGACATGGCAGCACTTCACAGACTACAAAAGATGTCATCACCTTCAATTCTTCAGGACTCGAACTCATTTTCATTCATGACTTTTTTCATTTAGGACTTTTTATTACCAGGACTTCTCTTTATAATTCTTGGATTATTTTGGGATTTAATTCATAAAACTATAAGTTCTGTTTTCTTAATTTTTCACTTTGTATTCTGGGAAAATAAATTATTTGTTGAAGTTTTCAAAGCTTGTTGTCTTCACTCTTTTCTGTTACTCATTTTAAGAGCATGGCTCGTAACAGCAGATATGAATTATGAACTGTCTACCTGTTTAGAGCAATTGCTTTTTTGTCTTGCAGCTTGTCATTGGTTTGTTTCTTTTAAAATGGAACTTTTAGCACATTATTGGCAGTATCTTGCAAAGTAAATTGAAGCTAAGTGCTCTAGTGATGGAAACAATAACACACTAAGGGCATTTTCCAGATACCAGTATTCTTTTGTTGTGGTCATCAGCCACCTACCTGACTGATAAATTTAGAAATGCACTGGTAGCAGGCAATGTATTAGTGTTATAAAAATGTAGGTTTTTGTTTGGGCGGTGGGAGGGTGTGGTAAAACTAGTTTCAATTATGTAAATTTTGTGTCCTGTTGCATAGATTCCATTCTCCCACCAGACTCTTATGTCCAGTAGTCTCGGTTCAAAGAGGAACATATTCCATATATTGGACATGACGAAGGCATCAGACTTATGTCTGTCATGGGGCGCTGAGTGGTTGTAGGGTTCACCCTGCCTGCTGCTAATATTCTTTATGGTCCTTCTGTTTTAATTGGAAGAGGGAATTTTTAACTTGGTCTGGAGGTTAGTAATTCCAGAAAAGGGTAGCAATGCAATAGTAGCTGGTAAGAATTTCATAATTTAAAAAACTATATTTTCTTCATATGTATAGATAAAAAAAGGACCTTCAGTTTTTAATGGGCCAACATTTAGTTGCCCCAGTCACTTAATATGAATTTTTTTCTGCATAAATGATTAATGTTTTCAATGACTACAAGAGACTACTGAAAGGTTCATAGAGGTGAGCTGTAATCATTGATTACTCTTTCTTTATTTTTAGTATTACAGTGTAGTTCATGCCCACAGGGTTTCATGACAGCTAGAGGACTCCTGAAACATGCTCAGATCACACACAATATTCGCATTTTTGTGGACACTTCTTCATCTTGTCCACAGACACAACAGAGTTTAGGTGAAAATTACTTTTTTCCAGTTCAAAAGGAGAGTCTAAACAATTTTGATGAGTCAGCATATAATACAGATATACCAAATTCAGAAGCTGGTCAGGTGAGATCAGGGAATATGGAAACTCCATGCAGGATTCATGCTGTCACATCAGATGGTTTACAGCCAGATGTTTCAAAGAAAGGAAGAGAAAATAACATGGTCCACCAGCCGGACCTTGGATCATTGATAGATGGATATAAGCACAAAGCAGACCAAGATCCTAAACTGACATTATTTGTTCATAAAGCAGGGATTAGTGATAGTTGGTCAGTGTCAGATGACCAGAACATTTTGGCCATAGGTTCAACACACCAAGTTCAATATGACAATAATTTCAAACAAAATTCAGCTATTCCACCTATTGATAGACCTTTAGGTAATGATTTTAGTGGAGCAGGGATATTGCTGAGTCAGCAGAATTGTGAATTTGATTTTATACCTAGTGAAATAAAGCAAGAAAGCTCAAGCACTAATATCCTTGTGAATGCATCAGAAACAGTCAAAAATGACAAATCAGGAAAGCCAGTTTTGAAAGGGCAAATAATACAAAAGCAAAGGGAGATAATTCATGAAGAACCAGCAGGTGAATCAACTTTAACTGAAGAAAAATGTAAGATGGGCAGTATTGAACAGGTGGAAATTAGGGAAGATACATCTCATTCATTTGCTGACAAAGTACACAGTTTAACAGTGGAAAGAACTAAAGTGTTACCAAGAGGTTGTTGTAATAACCAAACATGTGGTGTTACCGTAATACCTGGAACACATGAATGTCTGAAAAAATGCTGCAGTGCAGTTGTTCCTAAGAAGAGAAAGTGTCATTTTGAAACAAAACATATGTGTTTCTCCTCTCATAAGTTCAGTCGCAGACGATCCGTTTGTGAAGGTGAACCATTTAAAACACCATCAGAGGATGATTCCAATATTGTTGATGAGGGACATACTATATATATTGATGTTAAACCTGAGGAGATTCAATATCCTATATCCTCAGCTTCAGTGACTACAGAGACAATTTCCAGTTCCAATGTGCCTTTTGTGTCATCATCATCTAACTGTACTGGTCAAAACTTTGATCCAAAGAAAACTGGCAACAAACAAAGAAAGTCAAGGTCTGTTATTTTAAAGCCTGGTGCAGTCATCTCCATTCCATTTTCCTATGCTTTCTCCCCTGTCACTTCTTCAGTTCCTCCATTGATACCAGAGTCACTTACTCGAGTAAGGTCCATTCCTCCCAGATTATCAGTGCCAGTCCAAAAGGCGACCATGACTGCTAAAGCTTTTCATTCAGGAGAGACTGTTTCTGAGACCGATAATAGGAAGCCAGTTCTGGGGCCATCAACAGCCAAAGCTGACACTGTGACAGTGGTCTCCCCTCGGAACCCCACGATAACACTGTCATACACTGCCACTTCTAGTAGTATGGGATCGGAGACTGTGGAGGGTGAAGCCTCAGATACCTCCCATACACCAATGTTGTCAGAGGGACAGCAAATGGGACGAAGACGAAAGTATCCCACTTCAAGACCCTTTAAGTGTGATGTGTGTACCCTGGCCTTCAATCAGAGAATCCATCTCAAAAAACACATGAGCAAGCACACAGGTAAGATGATAAACAGACTCTGGATAACAATTGCAATATTAATAATATTAATAATAATAATAATAATAATAATAATAATAATAATAATAATAATAATAATAATAATAATAATAATAATTGTTTTTAAAATTTTTCACTGCTCTTGGAAAATTATAATTTTGATTCTGTTTTGACGATACATGTATAAAAAATCTTTTCATTAAGGCTTGACAAATATTTTTGTCTTGTACAAAATGGAAATCCACATGCAATGGCTCAAATAGTCAAAAGTTTTGTATTCTTTATTCAAAAATATATCTCACTGCAATACCTTGTCCCAGGATAAAGAACCAGAGAATTGTCCAGGTGTTTAAATGTGTTTGTTTTAAATGTTTAAATCAGTTCTGATGATTTGACACAAGCACATTAATGTGTTCTGTCTTACCTTTATTAACATAGGCGAGGCATGGGTATCACTGGTACATTGTCAACATTGGTTGAAGTTGTGGTTGAAGTTTTTCTCTATGGTCATAATTCTCATACCTTGCTAAAGCTGCTTTCAAACTTAAACCATTTAATCAATAGGTAGTGTTTTTCCTTCTCCCTTCAACTCGCCAACCAATGTCAAGGTCTTTGTTAAATCTTTGTTAATATTTTTGGTGTAAAGTTTTCTGTGTGGTCAAAGTCACAAACCTTTAGGGAAATTGGTACCATACTACAATAAAATCCATAAGATTTCCTCATTGTATTCCATTCACCACCATCCTCCCAATATTCCTAAAGCAAAGTTATCATTTAAAAATCATGGTAAATTTTCTTTAGATGTTTTTTTTGAATTTGTGTGAATATCAAACCATATATTAGGTAGCTATTATACATAAATCTTACAATCAGGAAGTCCTGCTTTTTCATTTCCATGATCCCTTACAATTTCTCTGACTTCCTTGCCAGTCATTTTAATAATTTGGTTAAGTTTTCAGGTATAGATTATCTCTAGGGTAATTGTTTAAGAATCCTTCAAGGGATATCTACCATATTTAAACTGTAGAAAAATGAATCTGTGCCATTCACAAACCATGCATCTCTTCTCTCCTTTAAACACTAATGCATGGTCAAGGTCACACCTCTAGAGAAGAATTTAATCAATAGGGTATTTTATTCCTTCATTTTGAATTTATTCCATTCCTTGAAATTCATTAGGGTATTTTGTGAACGCTGCAAGAAACCAGATTTAGTCTTAATCATATTAATCATACTTTTTATAATGCTTTAACTGCTTTTTGAAGATTAATTCAGGGGGCATATGATTATATGGTGTAACAGAATTAAAAAAGAGTGGGATTTCTCTGTTTGGACTAAAAGAATAACAACACAAAGTGATGAATGATTGAATTTATAAAATGCGTTACTATATATATATATATATATATATATATATATATATATATATATATATATATATATATATATATATATATATATATATATATATGAATAAGGATATAAAACAAATTCAAAGACTCTTAAACGTACACTACTATCATTTGACTAATACAATATTCTACATACACTCATGAAATGAAAAAAAAATGAAAACGAAAATACGATTTAACCTAACAAATGTTATCACATGCTATGAAAAAAAATGACAAGAAATTAAATATGAGATCCGCTTAATCTCGTAAAGTATTTAACTGAGATTCACAAAATCTCTTGAATGAAAATGAGCTATGCTCAAATGTTATTTCTGGCACTTCAACCACTTCCTGCGTTCAACGCAAATGAACACAAACATTCGCTTCTTAACTGGAATCCACTTCCTAAACTGACAACAGTTTATACAACATATGAATCCAAATCTGTGGTTGACTCATTCAGCACCGAATCTCCTGCTAGGATTCGACAGTTCCACCAAGACTTTGTTAGTCCACTAATGTACCATGATATCTAATAATGTTCATTAAGCTTTCCTAATGTCAGCTATCCTATGAGCTACAACAATTGGATCCAACAGACTCCAATGGCTCCCATGATTCATGACAGTCTCCCGCAATCACAATAGACTCACAGGAGCTATATTAATATTGAACTATTTACAATGGTATCCAACCACCTTCAAAAGTTTATCGCACAGGTTACTATAGTACCCAATGACTACTATAGCATACTATAGTGACGGGATCACTCGTATTCAAAAAGAAAAGAAAAAGCTACAATAAAACAAAACTATTTGTTAATAAAATGGTAATAAGAATGAAACATCACCCGACAGGACACAAAAACGAGAAATAAGTTTCACAAATCAAATAAGACGAAATTTTGACACTTACCCCTATGGCCTGAGACAATGGTAGAAAGTTCGCCTACCACTGACAAAATCCAAATGACTTGTGTCTTAGTTTACAGTGTATCAAGCTTAAGACCATAGGAGTGATTAATAGTCATAGTCAAATAGCCCCATAATCCATGCATTTCAAAGGCTCTCTGCCTGCATGTAATTTCGAATCACTCTACCTGGTAGTCAGTGATTCACCCCAGGTAACATTGCATGCCTGTACAACAAATAAAGTATAAAATAGATTAAAGGCAAAACCAAATTATTTTTAACCTTATTCTGTGACAATATCTCCCCCCTAAGAAAAAAAATGTACACATTTTTTTATCTAAACTTTACAGAATAATGAAAATAAATACAGAATAATGAAAATAACCATTAAACAATGTTTATGAGTTTTCTTAGTATTCTGGATTTTACATACTAGGTAAGCATTTTTCAAAATTTCCAATCATGCCCCTATATCTTCAACTCCCCTTATCTAAGGTTTTCTGGCATACACCACATGACCTACAGAACCATATGACATCGCCATTAACACCAGGCCAGTAGTATTCAGCGACTACTCTGCTGGTGGTCTTCGCCTTACCCAGGTGTCCAGCCATATAAGACTCATGTGCCACCTTTAGTACATGAGATCTATATCTCTGGGGTATGACTATTTGCCAATACTTCTTACCCTCCGAAGTGACAAACTCCCTATGAATTAGCCCGTTCTTCCGAATGCATTTCGAGCTGCCCCCACCTTTGCAATGTTTAATGGCACTGGATGCGATTTTCTCAATGATAGACTTAATGGATACATCACATTCTTGCTCTTGCTTAAACTCTTCACGTGAAATTTCGGATATTGATTCAGGTACTTTCAATTTCTGAAACGCGTTTTTGTCTCGCCAGGCTTGTGCTCACGTTTCCACTGCCTGGGCCAAAGGTATTCTGAAATCCTCCAAGGTTGGAAGATGGGAACCCTCAACATTACCTATTGTCAGATCGTAAATAGGGTTTTCCATACAAAGGGCATCTATAGTTCCAGTTAGAAAAGGTGTTTCTACCTTGACTCTTGCTACAGGAATGCGACCGATCGTCTGATCAAGTAGCATACATGGAGACTCCCACCCGAGCATTTGGTTATAGTGCACAAGATTACGTTTGATCACTACACCCGTACAACCAGTGTCACGTAATACTATAATTTCTTGGCCATTCACAAAACCTTTCGCGGTTGGTACAAGTGCTTCGGGAAACAGACACATGCCAAATGAATGCATACCTGGTTCTACCTGTGCGAAACTAGCACACGAATCTTTACTCTGTATAGCCACGGCTGCCTTATGTGTGAGACTCTTCCTTTTAGGACATTTAGCTTGAATATGACCCCAGTCCTTACACAAGAAACATTGTATACCCTGGCGAACTGTATCCATATTTGACTACCTGCCTCAGCTGAATTTGTACACTCTTTAGACATTGCACTCGTAGACTGGTTTCCAGACTTAAAATCTTTTGAAATCACTTTCTGGGTTCCCCTGTGAGCCTAGGCAAACAAATTGGCCTACTTAGCCATATCTTGTATGTTTGAGAAGACTTTCTCTTTTAGAAACTGACATAGTTCCCGACCAACTGTGTTTAACAATTGATCTCTAAGCAAGAAATCAGTCAACCCTTCAAACGTTTTCTCCGCTTTGCCACATTCATTCCACCGCTGAAAATAGTTTGCTATTCTCAACGAATTGACCAAAGGTTTCTCCCTTCTCAGGCTTGCTATACTTGAACTTTATATGGAAACGCTATTCAGTCAGCTCGTACCTTTTTAGAAGTGCTTCATTCAAGACGTCGTACTTAAACACATAGTCTCTAGGAAGTCATGAGTACACATCTAGTGCTTTACCCTTGAATAAAGCACAGAGATGCAATGCCCAATCATCTTGACTCCACTGCTGGTTTTTGGCTTAACGCTCAAACCAATGAAGTTAACTATCCATATTATCTTTTTCATCATCTTAGGGGGTAATTTAGGACCCGTTAATTTACTAGAGAAAGACACATGTTCTTTTCTAGCTGTTTCTAACTCTAACTGACGTTCATGATCTCATTACCTTGCTATTTCCTCTGCCTCTATGATTTCCAATCTTGCTCTCTTTTCTAACTCTACCCGCCTTTCCTTTTGCTTCCCTTTCTAATTGCTTTGCTTCCCTTTCTAATTCCCTTTTTTCCTTTTCAAGTTGTTTAGCCATTTCAATCTTTCTTTCCTCAGCTTCCCTCTCTAATTGCTTAGCTTCCCTTTCTAATTCCCTAGCCATTGCCCTTTCATTCCTCTCCCGGGCTTGTTCTTCCAGAATAAATTTCCTTAAGCTCTTCCCCTCGTACTCGAATTCTTTGCCCAAAGCAACCAAATCCTGAAGGGATGACATGACTGTTGTACCAAATGTAACAAATTAACCTTATCTTCACGATGAAGGCAACCAAGACAAAATGAATATGTATTTGTACTGGACCCACCGGCTTAGAACAACTAATCAAACAGAACACCTTCTAGAAAACTAGTTTGACAATAATTCACAAGCAAAATGAAAATAATTCACCGAATCCAGCAGAGAAGATCCCACTTCTGACACCATTGCAACAGAATTGAAACCGAGTGGGATTTCTGTTTGGACTAAATGAATAACAACAACACAAAGTGATGAATGAATTTATATAATATGTTACTAGATATATATATATAAAAAAATAAGAATATAAAACAAATTCAAAGACTCTTACACATACACTACTATCTTTTGACTAATACAATAGTCTACATACATTCATGAAATGAAAAAAAAATGAAAACGAAAATATGATTTAACCTAACAAATGTTATCACATGCTATGAAAAAAAAATGAAAAGAAATTAATCTTAATCTCGTAAAGTATTTAACTGAAATTCACAAAATCTCTTGAATGAAAATGAGCAATGCTCAAATGTTATTTCTGGCACTTCGACCACTTCCTGCATTCAACGAAAATGAACACAAACATTCACTCCTTAACTGGAATCCACTTCCTAAACTGACAACAGTTTATACAACATATGAATCCAAATCTCTGGTTGACTCATTCACAAATCAAATAAAATGAAATTTCAACTCTTACCCCTATGGCCTGAGATGATGGTAGAAAGTTCGCCTACCACTGACGAAATCAAATGACTTGTGTCTTAGTTCACAGTGTATCAAGCTTAAGACCATAGGAGTGATTAATAGTCATAGTCAAATATCCACATAATCCATGCATTTCAATGGCTCTCTGCCTGCATGTAATTTCGAATCACTCTACCTGGTAGTCAGTGATTCACCCCAAATAACTTTTTACGACTATACAACAAATAAAGTATAAAAAAGATTAAAGGCAAAACCAAGTTATTTTTAACCTTATTCTGTGACATATGGCTCTGTTTGAGTGAGTTCTTAGTTATCAAGTACTGTTGTTTCCAGAAGTGCTTGATACATCCAATACATGTCCAGATAGCATAGTTGATATTGATTAGATGCACTATAAATATTGACTATGATAATGGCAGGATCAATACATGAAAACTTTGGATTAAATATGTACAATTAACTTGCTTTGCATAATTTCAATGCATGTAACTTGCTTTGCATAATTTCAATGTATGAAAATGCATAATTTCAATGTATGAAAAATTTCCGTTATGCATATTTAGTTTTTTTTTTTGTTTAAAAATATACAAATATGGTACATATCTAGAGTTCTCCAAGGTTATGAAAAATCGAGATTAAGATTTTTGTTAAAGTTTTGAGGTATGGTCATTTGTCCAAAATCCTTTTTAACGTTTGGTTTAGTCTTAGGCATAATAGATTCGGTTTTTAGAGAATCTTGTCCTTGGCCTTGAATTTTGAAAACTCTGCAGAGAATTTTGTTGGTTCCAACCCAGGGAAAATTATCTCTTATACTTAGACTGTGGCATAGAACCTCTGAAATACCAAGAGTGGCATCCCCTACCTTGTTTGTCTGTTGGCTAGTTGAGTACACACACATTTTGCCATCTCTGTCCTTGTAGATCACCAGAAAGTAAGAGGTTGAAATTTTGTTTACTCATTGCAATTTGGGAAAGTATTTTATGAATATTTTCTCCATTGGACATCAGCAGCATGTCTATTCATCTCCCCAGCTACTTTTGAGTGTATTGCTGTGTAACCCAAATTGAATGGTCACTGTTAAATAAGAAAATTACTTTTAATTTCATTGTAAAAAAAAATAATTAAAAATTAGTAAAAATTATTTGCAGGGAGTATATAAACTTGTTTTGATAATGTCAGTTGATAATTACCTCCATGTTTAAAATCATAGATTCAATATAACTAACACAATATAATGTGATTCCCCATGTAATATTGGTATTGCATTGTAAATTTGTTTTTTTTTTTGCCTGAGACAAGGTTCAGAGATCAGTTGTGCATTGCTTCAGAGAAGTAATCTAGAAAATATCTATTGGGAAATACTTCCTTTTCATATTTATACACCCCTTCCCAATCTCAAGGACATTTGTTGATGAAAATATAGGTTAGCAGGTGGGACACATAATTTCTTGGAATCATTTGTTTGTATTTTTTTAGTGGACAAATGTTGATCAAGTTGGATGCAGCTGTATCATGTTTAGATGTTAATGGACTATTCATTTTCATTAGTTCTGAACCTTGATTGCATAGTTAATATAATGCATACAGATATATGTTTAAATATTAAGGGACCACTCATTATTCAGTAATTCATAATTGTAAACATCTAATACTAAAATTGACATAATACATACAACTGTATCATGTTAAAATTTAAGGAACTATAAGTTTTCAGTAATTCAATCATAAACCTTATTTACTGAGGTCATATAATGCAAACATCTGTACATGTAAAATGGAAGACTACAACACTTCTTCCATGTTTTCACTTTGTGAACAGGACTTCATCTCAAATGCATACCTGGTGTGTGAATTTTCACAGCAGCTTTTTGAGCATTATCAAGCAACATAGTTTAAAGCTTTCAAAAAAGTTTCTCAGTACAAAGATTTTTAGCACCTTCATTTTTAATTGATCTTTAGAATAAATAAAATTATTCTGTTGTAGATAAAAAATATTAAACTGTAAAGTACTCTACGTTTGAGCAAAAAAATAGTTAAAATTCTGGCTTTTTGCACAACACATTTAACTGCATGACATTTGAAAGGTACATAATTGGAATGACTTATACATTGCTTCTTCCTTTACTTGCAGGCATTAAGCCTTTCAAGTGCCAGCAGTGTGATTATTCTACTGTGGAAAGAAGTCATCTTAAAGTACATTTTCGAATTCACACAGGTGAAGTTGCCTATGTTGCCAGTGATATATTACAAGATTTATTGTCTGGTCTTTTTTGTATTTTATCAGTCCATTAAAAAAATCACAACTATTTATGTCACTTAATTTTCATATGGGAAATATTGTATTCTTTTGAAGATTTTGCAAGTATTTATACTTCAATCAGGTGAACATTATAATTATTTCATATTGTTGATTATTCATAAATCCCAAGCCAGGTAAATATTATAATTATTTCTTATTGCTGATTATTAAGGAAGACCTATCAGAAATACACATTTTAACAATTTGTCAATGGATTATTGTTTGAAAAAAAAATATTTTAGAAAAATGGGTTTTATTATTATAAATGCTGTTTGATACAGTGGCCACCCTGTTATAAGGCCACCCCTTCTGCAGTAGGAATGTTGCCTTTTAAGAGGGTTGGTTTTACTAGAGTGGAATCACTCAGATATAAATACAAATTACAAATTAACTATGAAAGGCATTACTAAATTTTAAATATTTAATATTTTCAATTTTATACCCAAGGAATGATATACAGTAACATTATGGACTTTATGTGATGAAATGAATATAAATGATATTTTTTAAATTTGTGAGAAAAAGAAGAAAAGCCTAAATCACAGGGTCATGCTATTTATTTGAGCCAAACATCTTAGAGAATAGCTCCAAAACAAGCTGAGTAACTCCTTGCTTACAATGGTGATAGCAGTAATTAAAGGGAGATAACCCCAACACTACAAAATTTCAAATGGTTCATAATATTGCAGTCATAGCATTATGCACCAAAACCTATGCCACTGTTGCCTTTTTTCTGGGATTCAGATATCTTTTTAAGCACTTCCAGTGTATCCTGGACCGTCATATACAAGTCTTGGACTCTCAGTGTCCTAAGGCTACATCCTTTGGATCCAAATTTGTTTTAAGCTAAATCAGAATAATGTACGTTTTTCCTAGTGGTTGTAAAACAAATGCTGTAGTTGAAATGAAATTTAATAACAAATAGGAATAGAGAAATTAGGAAGATAAAGTGCAAATTTAAGTGAAATTGAAAAATAGTCATTAATAAAGTTATTAAGATTTACCATAAAACAGTTTTGTTATTTTCCTTAGTCAAAATGAAATTACCCTCACTGATGGACATTTTTATTTTCACCTGGACATCTAATTTTCCTATTATGATCTTCAGTTTCTTAATAATGAAGATCCTGGACTAAGGGCTTGAATACAGTTTGGGGATTTATTGTACTGAATTATTATTCAACACTGTGTACTGAATTATTATTCAACCCTGTGTACTGAGTTATTTTTTAACACTGTGTACTGAATTATCATTCAACCCTGTGTACTGAGTTATTTTTCAACACTGTACTGAATTATTTTTTAACACTGTGTACCAAAGTATTATTCAACACTGTGTACTGAGTTATTTTTCAACACTCTGTACTGAATTATTATTCAACTGTGTACTGAGTTATTTTTCAACACTGTGTACTGAATTATTTTTCAACACTGTGTACTGAGTTATTTTTCAACACTGTGTACTGAATTATTTTTCAACACTGTGTACTGAATTATTTTTCAACACTGTGTACTGAATTATTTTTCAACACTGTGTACAGAGTTTTTTTTCAACACTGTGTACTGAGTTATTTTTCAGAGGTTGGAGTATCCAGGGGTCTACTGCACAAAATTTATTTCATTTGACATTAATTTTCATCTTCCAGGTGAGAAACCATTTAAATGCACACACTGTGAGTATGCCACAGCTCAAAACAGCACCCTTAAGATCCACCAGAAGCGTCACCATGGTAACCAGCTGCTGCAGTGGAAATGCTGCCAGAAGACTTTCACCCAGCAGGATTCCTTCAAGTTGCATCAAATAGAGCACAAATCCAGCTCAACTACAGGAGGTCAGAAAGAGCAGGAAGATCAAGGTCAAGGTCAAAAAGACAACTGACTTGCCATGACAGCATGTGAAATTACAGCACAAATAATGAAAATAATCATTGACTGAGGAAAACTGAAAATTCCTTTATAGAAATTAAATGCATTCCATGCATTCCTGATCATAGCATAGCAATGAAATTACTGATTCTTGTTTATTTATGACTTATCATTTTTCAAATGTTGAGTTCTATTTAGGCCTTTATTTGTGCATATGTAGATACTGATAAAAAAATTAGATTGGATTCTGTACATAAAACAGTATTTGATCAAAAACAACGGAGATTATTAATTGTTTGGTTTATTACTGACTTGGTATAGAATGATATCCACTCAGTAGAAAACATACTATGTCCGGTGTTTTCATTAAACTCATGGAAGTTTTTAGCTGACTTGATATCATTCCATGCTAGGTCACAAAAAATTGTTCAGCAGTTTCCCCACTAACAACCATAATGACTTTTTCTCACATAATTTCAGTGTAATTTCCATGGGAAACAGACAAGAAATTTTTAAAGACTTTATGTCAGAATGATACTTTTTGCAATATCAGTGTAATTTCTATGGGAAACAGACAAGAAATTTTTAAAGACTTTATGTCAGAATGATACTTTTTGCAATTTCTGGTCACAATTACATATCCAGGAAATCATGAAATGATCTGAATATGAATTTAAGATTTCACTTGGCACATCCAAAGTAACTTTTAAAATTTTATGTCATTTTTGACTGCTTGACAGAATCACAAACACAACTTCAGTGTGCCCTTTTAAAATCTATCAATTTACAGGTGGAGTGCAGATTAATTATTTCTATGTTGTAGGTTAAAGAGAATGATGTTTTCCACAAGAGTTCAGGTATGTTGAACTCAACATACACACCATTATCCATCATTATAACATATTGGCTGTTATTCATAACTCAGACTTACATAAATTGGCTCCCATACTCAGGTTTTTCAAATTTATTATCTCTCTTACAGCTATGTTAGGGGTATTCTTTCTTTTGTAAACCCATTTGAATTGTAATAATATCCTGATGCAATGTTTTCCGTCTATACTCCTTGGCAAAACGAATACCATGGCTGCCATGTTGTTGTTGTTATAGGTTTTAATGCCATTTTTCAGCACAAGATAGGCTATACATGGCAGTCAGTATAAATGGTGGAGAAAGAACCCAGGAAAATCCCAGAAAGAACCAGCAACCCACAAGAAGCTACTGCCAAGCTTTCTCACATACCCACATTCGGCAAGTTTGAGACTCAAACCCACAAGGTCAGAGGCGAGATGTCAATAATTGGTAAAGGCAAGTTAAAAAGTCATTGAAGTTGTTGAAATGCTCCCTGAATGTTGACAGAAACTCTGTAAATTTATGGAGGAAATATAAACAGGATAAAAATGGGTGGATTAAATGACACAATGCCAGTAGTTACCAGGTGGAGTAGTGTACCATTGCTTTTATAGCACACTAATAGCATTTGAAGATGGATGGTTAATTTAAACAGGAATGTTGCCCAGCTAATTAGAAAACATATGAATATGTGATTAAAAAGTAGGAACAATGTCCACTTTAGAGTTACAGAAAGAATTTAAAGAAGGGAGGGGGACAGGCAAGCATGTTGAAGAATGTGTGACAAAACATTAAAGTTATTAATGCTACCATCTTAGGAGAAAGTGCATTTGAAGTTGCACATGTAAAAGTAAAAAGCAAAGAGAATCACATAACTGAATTCATATGCTGTCATTTTTCAAAGCTTAAACAAGATGCTGCATCATTTGTTGTTTCATCATCATGTGTCTTGATCACCATCAAGTAATATAATGATAGTACACCCTCTGTCTTGATCACCATCAAATGATATAATGATAGTACAACCTCTGTCTTGATCACCATCAAGTGATATAATGATAGTACACCCTCAGTCTTGATCAACATCAAGTGATATAATGATAGTACACCCTCTGTCTTGATCACCAAGACCTGAAAAGTTCTAATTTAATTTGTACTTTATCTTTCAGTGATATACAGAGTAAGATATGGAGAAAGTTCAGTTTTTTAAAGAAAAGAATACAGTTTGAAAAGTTTCAAAAGACTTTAATAAATCCATGAAAAGTCCTTGAAGGAAAATTCTCCAGGGCTGTAAGAATTGTGCGAAAAAGAAAAATGGTTTAACCACTGTAACTTTTGTTCCTTACCAAACTTTATTGAAGTACATTTGTAATTTCTGCCAGTATGAGTGTACATAGATGAACTTCTTTTGGAAATAACTATAAGGTGATTTTCAAGTTGGGGGTGAGTTGTGGTAAGCTTGTATTCAAGTACTGCTCCAGTAAGGAATTCTGAACAGGATAGACAGCAACACTAATCTAGACGTGACCACAAATAATTTTTTCAGTTATTTTGCTACATATACTTTGCTGATCATGGAATGATCATGTTAACATTGTTTAGTCATATTTGTTACGAAGTAAACAGTTCTGATTATATATGCAAATAATAATGGTGGATGAAATGTTCAGTCAAGGGAAGACTACCTTACCCTTCTCCACCCCTTCATAAATCTTTACACAATTCAAAATCTTACTCAAAATTAATCTGGATAATTAACAGCTTTTTTTCTCAGTCTGAAGTAAGATGTCTTAGTTTGGAGTGAGATGTCCGTGTATGAAGTAACATATCCATGTAGATAACCCTGTATAAAGTAAGATGTCCCTAATTGAAGTACAATATCTGTTGAGTGTAAGGTGTCCCTGTTTAGAGTAAGATATGCCAGTATGAAGTAAGATATTCCTGTCAGGAATAAGATATCCCTATATGAAGTAAAGCATTCCAGTTTGAAGCAAGATATTCCTGTTTGGAGTAAGATATCTGGGTATGAAGTAAGATATCCCTGTGTGGAGTAAGATATCTCTGCTTGGAGCAAGAAAGCCCAGTTTGGAGTAAAAATTATCCCAGTTTGGAATAAAATATCCCTGTTTAGAGTAAGATATCCATGTTTGGACTAAGACGTTCCTGTTTGGATCAAGATATGCAAGTATGAAGTAAGATATCCCTGTATAAATTAAGATGTCCCTGTTTGGAGTAAGATATCTCTTTTTGGAGTAAAATGTCCTTGTTTGGAAAAAGATATCTCTGTATGAAGTAAGGTGGCACTCTACAGTTTTGTATTTAGCATAGGGTTAGAATTTTAAAGAAAAAGTTTCCCCGCGTTTCCTAACTAGTTATACTGGCTATTTAAACGAGACTTTGTATATCTTAGGTATTGTTCAAAAAAACTTTAATTCCCTTTATTTTGATGACTGATTGATGGGTGTAATATGGGTTAGAGAGTATACAGCTTGGCCTTACTCCAGATGTGCACCTTTCAAAAAAGTGCTAGCTCTACTTGCTCATTTTGACTTCTCGAACTTCAGAGGTAAATTGTAAAAAATTGAGCCAATAACTTTTTTTACATTTTATGTATTTGGTAATTCATTCATTGCACTTTTAGAAGCTGGTATTGTCTAGTTTGGCAAAATTCATTTTCATATTTTAATAGCTGCCAAGAATAGTGTGCTTTAGACAAATTCAGGTTGATTTCTGGAGTACAAGGGAGCAGTCATTTTAGTTAGCAGTGTCCTAAGATCATTTAAAATTTCCAAAAGTACTATATCCAAAGAAATTTCAGCCACATTACATGAAAGTAGTATATAGGATTGACAACATTGTCTCCACTATGCATGTTTAAAATGCAAACAACTTCACCTTACATATATCACTCTCTCAAAAGTACATAATAACTGGTGAGCGCCACCTAAGATGTCCCTGTTTGGAGTATGATATCCCAGTATGAAGTAAGATATCCCAGTTGGAGAAAAATGTCCCTTTTTGAAGTAAGATATCCAAGTATGAAGTAAGATATTCCTGTTTTGAGTAAGATACCCCCTGTTTGGAATGTAAAAAATGTCCCTGTTTGGAGTAAGATATCTTTGTAAAAGGTAAGATGTCTTTATTTAGAGTAACATTTATTACTTTAAATGCTGAGTCAGATTTTATTACATAAGGACAAGGCATCTAAGTTTTTACTTTATGTTATGATCTTTCAATTGTTGAAATCTTTGTTGCCTTTTTTACCATGTTGTAGTGTAGAATGTGTAATACATAATGCATACACAACATACTGTGTACAACCAAAGAGCAGTTACATGTTATTATGGAATTTAAAAACGTTTGTCATGTTATCTATATTACATTATTACCAAATGATTTTTTCATGGACAGTGCATCAAATATTTACATGCAGATATATTTTTGTGCATTGATTTAGCATGAAATTGTACATTTTACACATTATGGAATTTAAAAACGTTTGTCATGTTATCTATATTACATTATTACCAAATGATTTTTTCATGGACAGTGCATCAAATATTTACATGCAGATATATTTTTGTGCATTGATTTAGCATGAAATTGTACATACTCACATTTATTCATTTAGTTGGACTATAGAACTTAAAAATTTTATGTTTCAAAGAAAAACCTTGTCACATTCCATACAGTTACACCATTCATACATGCTTATAAGTCAAGTCAAACTGCAGACAACAAAAGCCATTATCCACCATAACACAGTTTTCCTGCAGATGATGGTCTATCTGATTTGTTCTACTCATTAGTACTAACAATCTGCACAGACCCAGGTCTGCCAGTGAATTGTGTGATGGCAGATCTGGGTCTGTGCAGTTTGTAGTTTGGCTGGTCTTATAAGCAAGTAAAGACAGTAGTCTTGTCTTATTATAAGAGTTTAATTAGATCTGTAGGTTCCTGAAATCAAATAATTTCAAATACTACAGTCTAATTGTTTTGCCTTAGGTTGTTGAAGCATTTATTTTGTTGCACTTTTGCCAAATTCTCTCTTGCAAAGCTAGATATTATTGTAATTTAATCGCAGGATAACAATCAAGTTTTACTCTTTTCTGTGTCATCTTCATGAAATAGCTTTTTAAAAAAGACAAAATATATCACTTATATAACAATACACATTGTTTTATCAGAGCCATGTTTTGTTGTCATTTCAACTTGACATTGAAATGAGTTCCAAAAAGTTTCATTCATGGTTAAGCTAATGATTTTGAGTACAAGTCTTGTCATTTCATATATTTAAGTGATTACTGCCAGGTCTGTGTTTGAAGAGGAATTTAATCATTTACAAAAAAAACATTACTTTTCATTCACTATTCCACTCTTTTGATTGAGTTGAAGTTTTTAAAATTTTCAACATTTACAATGATCAATCTGACTTAATTTCAAGGTTTTTTTATCGTGATAAAAGGTGTCGTTGTGTTGATGATATGTAAGACATGATGTTAAAAGTTGGATAGCGGTAAAAATTTGCATTTGATCAAACAACTCTTCCATAAGAAGGGACAATTCAAGTCTCACTGAGGAATGCACGTCATCCAAAAAATAATATTACAGTGTTATTTGTTCATGGATTTGTATTTCAAAACAACTTCTTGTCCCTGTATTCATCTTTCAAGAAGAAATACTGAAATATTGCAGATCTGATTTTACATTTTACGACGTTCTTGAGGAAACTTTAGACAATTATTTCTGAATCTTAGAGGTATAAATCCTTATCACTAAAGTGTGTGGATTAGTCTAGCAGAAAAAGTTAATGCATGAGAACACCCCCACTATATTCCTTATCTCTCTCATCTGTCTTTGTTACACCAAAACTTTGTGCTACTCCATTACTTGTATGGAGGCGAAGACAAATGGATAAAACATGATAGAAATTGAGGAGAAAAGAAAATTGGAAACTTATATATGGAGGGTTGTGATTTAAAAAACGCCAATATCGTCAATGCATTTCAAGGATTTTTTTTTCATGGATGACGTGCATTCCTCAATGAGACTTGAATAGTCCCTCTTAAGGAAGAGTTGTTCGATCAAATGCAAAATCTTACCCGTATCCAACTTTTAACATCATGTCTTACATCATCATCAAGGAAAACTGATTTTTCCTTTATGCCGTGCGTGTACTGAAATATATAATAAAGACCAACTTTGTTGTCACAAGAGTGAAGAACGTGGTTTGAGGAACTTGGATGAGTGTCAAACTGTTTCATGCTCAGGATAGAGGATAAAATTAAAATTACGTGCATTTTTGACCACTTTCGTACAACAGAACAATGTCAGGAAGATGACAACTATAATAAAGGAATTTTCTCAGGAGACCTCGATAAATTCATAAAACAAAAAGAAGATAGAGTCTATCCTTCTTGATGTCAGACAAATAGATATACAAAGAACGATACCGAATGCAACAATGCATTACACTGCAACACGCGTGGAAGAATGAAGGAAGACGATCATTTTTCAATAATATGTTCAATTATTTGTCAATTTTTTTTTGCACAATGTCCGATATTACCAAAGATGGAATACTTTGGCAGATCCAAGCTGGTGAACGACAAAGGAAAACTTATGAAACATGTAGAAATATCCATGAAGTGGTAAATTATGTTGAAGCAACAGTTTTGTACCCCTTGAAGAGTTTGAAAATATGGTAGCATACGTGACCATCAAATACCTGTTGGAGGTAGAGTCCTTTATATGGCAAAGTTGCATATACACATAATTCCCTTGTTCACGAGTATATAAGTTCTATATTGCTTTGTTTAATATATAGTTTTGCATTACTCATAAGATATCTTCTTTCATAATTGTATTGTTGTTATAATATTGGGTGTTTGCCTGGTGTGGAAAATAAAAGCTTTATTGCACAAATCTTTATTTTCTTTCTGACGGGAGATGTCATGTACATCTATATTTTTTTAAAACTTTTGGCACATGACTATATATGCAATGTATGTAATTTGTGTTAAAGACTAAATTGAAGTGGCCTTCTATAAAAAAGACGTAATTAACGTTTTATCCGTTTTTTTATATAGATACTAAGCTATCAAATAGATGTTTACAAGTTAAATGCAACCTATATATTGAACATTGTTTAGAAGTTTAATGTAATTTCTTGCTGGCTGTAGAAGAAGTAAGTTTTTTCCCCATCAACTGCTTTGGATCAGGTGGGCTCTCAGAAGAATTAAGTTATTTCCCAATTGCTGCGTTGGATAAGGTCGGTTCATAGAAGAATTCAGTTATTTCACAATGGATGGGTTAGGTCACATGAATAAGTATTTTGAAATATTAAAATTGATTAGTAAGATATTATAAGTAAGGTATATTGCTACGTATAATCGTAATAGGTTATTGACGGCGTATATGAGGAGAAAACTGAGGAATCAGATTCATTCCTATTTCAGATTCGTATTTCAGGTGTTGAAATCGGTCTGCAGATGTCATTGTTTTTAGATAATCTGGTTGGAGAGAATTTTTATAAGTGTACATTGAAATTTACAAAATATTCATTAGACTAGAACATTATTCTGGAATTATTGTGAATTATTTAAAGGAGTTATGGAAAATGCCATTGTTATAGCACATTCGAGTTTATGATGGTAGAGTCGTAACATGCTACCTCAACCAGTAATGGCAACAGTGAAAGATCCTCTCCACAACCAAGCGGGTTCTGAAATAAATGTGTGGAGAAGGAAGTGGCGACGATGAAGCAACATGGAACGAGCAAAAGAGGGAAAAAGAGAACCTAAAAACGTATACTGGATGAAGTGCACAAGAGAAAATGCGCCCGAGGGGAAGAGGCATATAGACTGGATCTGTTGAGAAGTAGACCAAAGTACCCACCTTTAAACTGTGGTCTTCTCAAAATCATCTTGGAGTAAATTATGTGTGGCCAGCGGTGCCAGATCTACGAGGTGTAACCACTAAGTGAGAGGCATGAAAACAACAACAACAACAACAACAACAACAAACAAACAAACGGCCCTTGTAAGGCCACCAAGGTTTCTAGAAAAAAAAATTACTAATCTTTGTCAAATATCTGTGCTTGTGTATATTTGCTTATGTCTTTGTCTTTTTCTTACATACACTAACACTTAAAAAAAAACAAACAAACTTGCCCCTTGTAATAGTGTGTCTATTAATCCTTATGTGATAGTATATTTACGTGTATGCTTACTCCTTGCCTTTTCACTGGATATTTGGGATTAGTGCTTGGAGAGTAAACAAAAGACAGTTGTTGGATATTATATATGGTATATTGGATTGTACTAAGTCTCAAACTTTTGTCCCGTAATACCATCCCTATGTTAAACCTATGGACAACATTAACATATGATTCCCCGTTTTCCCCAAAATGTCCCATATTGTAAACCAAATATTATCTCCAGCACCCCCACCTACCTCTTGTCCCTCAATTTTCACATACAACTACTACAAGACATAAACGAAATGTAGTTTTTCTTGTCAGATAGTTCTTACCTCTCGTATCACTCAGTTGTGGCCATACATTCCTGTATACAGACATATCTAAGGATGGATACAATTGTTATAAAAATAGGCATGTTCTAAAACAGTAGCATATGTAGACTGAAAAAGCCACAAGCTGCCTGGGAACATCAATCCCATCAAATGACAGGTATGAGTAGGTAGAGTAACTGGACACAAATAACTGTCTAATGCATACTTCCTGAAGGGTGAACCTTGACCACAGTGCACAGTCCGTCAGTGTCCGCATTCTTGTCAAGTTTGTGGACATCGATCAATTTTTTTTTACTTCTAGAGGAAATGCGATTTATATAAAACAAACTTGACACTGTTTTATGTGATGTATATTTTTACCGTATCTTTTATTTTACATATATTTCAATGTTTTGCCTTGTATATTTTATCGTGCAGTATTTCACAATAATGTTTATTTGCAAAGGTTTGTGTTTAAGTTTATCTCAATTCTGTTATGTACATTTTTTAAACCTTTGATCATTTTACTAGTGTACGTGCTGTTTACGTTTACATGGTAGGGTTAATTTTTTCCAAAGTCATTTTGTTCTGTTCGATGCCTTAAGTTTACCTTTTGTGGAATGTTACCTTTAATCTACATCATATATCCATTTTTGTGTTGACGTACCGTTGAATACTCCTTCATAGATGCACACTCATTCCTGATATTACTTTCCCTTAATGGCATTTAGACAACACTGGATGAAGTTTGAATAGAATAATAAATGCTCAGCGAACATAAATAAAATTTGAGCTTTTTAAATCGCTTGGTAAAATATTTATCAGAAATGAAATAATCAGAAACTTACAAATGAAAGGAGACACAGACATACGATTGGTAAAGTTAATGGCTAATCTCTGTTAATGTTATGACGATTTTGTTGCTCATGACATTTATAGTCAATGACGAAGGTATAATGGTAGAGGCCATTTTTTTCCCATCAGCTTACACCTGAAAGATATTAGTCAGATTCATTCTCAAAACCAATCAGATTAAAAAAAGAAACAAAAATAACTCTGATTTATTTCGATTTGACCTTGTTAAACTCAGATTGTCGTCAAGTCGGCCATTGTTTGCAATATTTTTTTCTGATGCTTCCTGATGATTACCCAGAAAACTTTGGCTGTAAAATAAGATATTCATTTGAAAGATTACTGTAAATGACAAATAATTGGCAAGAAATAAGATGTCCATTTAAAAAAAAAAACTCCGATGCTAATTGGATCTGCGTTGTAAAATAAAAATCGTTATTCACTGAATTGTAATGAAATCAAAACCATAAGTCAAGAAATACGTATTCTTTATCAGAAAACTCCTTGGATTATGTAGAATTCTGTACTTTTTCATGGTGAACATGCAAAAGGGGCTACACATCTCAAAATTATTTCTGAAAAATGAAAGTTTTAGTGAATCCAGGCAGTTTAATTGCATGGGTGTGAAATTGTCAGTACTTTCACAGCAAAAACCTGTGTTGGCTTCTTTCCTGGTGTGATATGTTGGACTAATGTCGTACTCACGGGAAATAGATCACTTTATTTATTAGTGTAGCATGGTCACGTGAATCATCACTTGGACCCGACCATAAATGCCATGATAGACTTAATGTCGATACGAACTATAATTGTCTAGATTTAGGAAAACTAATTAAATTTTTTGATTTTGTAAAGGACTTTTCTATTGCTGAACAATTCTTTTTGGCATGATAAATGATATGTGAATATTTACTCATTTTCTGAATTTCTCAGCTTATTCATCGCTGCCCGTCATAGTTTTCATGGCGTTTGCCGTCCACTACTATAGCGTTATGACCTCATCCAGGTCAGTCATGGAATTCCTAAAATATATTCGTCTTAAAAGAGTGTCATATTAGTACATGTACAGAATCCTTAGCTGGTTAGTAGTATATAGCGAGTGATGATTTGATTAGATTTAGAAAATTAATAAATGAAACCGATTACTTACAACTGTATCACGGTGGTTGACCCATTAAGAAACTGAATTACAAGTAACTTACTAATTACATTTCGTTAATGGGGCAGTCCACGCATTGTAGTTTTAAGTAATTGGTTTTATTTAATAATTTATTCAATTTTAAATATGCCACTAGTTTACTAACTTGTGGCTAAACTTAATTCGAAAGTACTTTATTCCATCTTTCATTCTCTAGTTCCTTCATTCGTTCTATTATTTTTCGTATAAGACAAAAACAAAATATTTCGGATCACAAAGAAACAATTACAGCTTTGTCACTAAATTCAATTAAAATGTATCAGACACTGGCACAACTGCACAATAATCTTTTCGTTGTTGCTTAATTGAGAATATGTTGACTTTTACCTGGAAACATTGATTAAAAAAAACTTACAAGCAAAAGGAAAATCAAACTGACAATGCTATCTTTTTTAACTCGTAAGGTTAATAAATAGGATAATGCTATTTGTTAACTCGTAAGTTTAATAAATATGATAATATCTTCAAACAAATGTGGACAGAATTGTAAAATACTATCTACACAATTTATTATGTTACAATAAACTCGTACCATCCTGTCGTAATCATTATACTTTTGAAGAAAAAAAACCTTTAGATTTTCATTTGGTCAGGCACAACTATGATCATTGAAAATGAGCTTGTTGTTAAAATTTTATTAGGCGATTCACAATTGAACACCTAAATGCACATGGAGATTTACCTGATACATCTGTCAGTAAGTTGCGTACTGGCGTAGTTTTTTCCTCACCGTTAAGTGGATTGGTGCAACGTTGATGGCATTTGTTTGGAAAGTTTCAAATCGTAAAACATAAAGAAAGAGTAACATATACTGTCGGCAAAAATGAATGATATTGATGATATGATAAGCAAAGCAATTAGTGACAATGATATTAAGCACGGTTACAGTACGTACAGATTGACAATAAAGCAGTCAGAAAGAAAAGAAATGATACAGAAAACCAGACGATATATTCAAAACTGAAATAGATAAAAAGTCTCTTGTGCTAAGTTGTTTAATTGAAACTGTTATAAAAGAAATAAATTAGTACTCAAAATCAATCAAAGCATTAAATCGGTATAGAGAGTCATGCATAAGTTATTTGAATGAGATAATTTAAGATAGCAGATAGATAATAACAAGAGACAACTAAACCTATGACATAAGACTTTTGCTTCCCGATTTAGCTCGTTGTACTAAGTAGTTAATTAAAATGTGAATTTAAGAGATGTAATTATGCTACTAGAGTGACAGCAGGTGCAGCTGCTAATGAATACAAGCATATGAAAGGTTGCTAAACGCTTCAGAGATCCTATTAAATATCTGATCATCGTTAATATGTATTGATTTAATATTCTTCTTCAAAGTTTGCTTAATTCGAATTAGGCACAATAGATTTAGCAAATCAATATGTTATTCCAACAAAGAAAGCTGGGTCCTATATAATTTTTTTTCTTCGGCCTTTGTATTAATATTTAACTTATTTGGACTTCACGTTCAGCGATTACATTGGAAATAAATGTAAGCAACCATTGTGTTGCTTGTTAATCACACCTTAGACAATAATTTGAAGTGGACGAACCTAATCTTAAAATGTTAAACAATCATTTTCATACATCAGGAAGGAAAAAGGAGTGTTTACTATTAACACATCTAACAGCATGACTCCGATAGTCTTAGATACAAGGACTTTTGGATTGATAAATTGGGTAGCAGCTGCATAACCGAGTGGCTTCATCAGGTTTAACGATCAAATGAGCAATAGCTAACGGCAATTCATTTTTAGTAAGAATGTACAGTATCTTTTCAAATTATGGGATCTAAATGTAAACTGTAGCGAGATTCGATCAACGAAAATGAATGAATAGAATGAAGGACTGAATGAATATGACGTGTAAACTCATTATTTACAAAACATAGATGATGCTTTTTATCCATCGGTGCATATCACCCTTTCATAAGATTTGAAGCCAATCAGGCATGACATAAAAGATGGTAGCCCAATCAAATACTGGAAACATTTGTTTACAGCACGAAACAGTAAGATTGAAATCAACGACACAATCACCTAATGACAAATACCGATGTCGAATTCGTTTCTTTTATAACTACATAAGAAAAAAACTATTCATATTGCACCTAATACAAATTTAACAGATCTCACGCGTGCTTGCCGCAGAATGAGCTTCATGTGTATTTTAATACTGTTCAGATGAGCGAAGAATGTTGTCTGGCAAGATAATACAACTAAGCACCAGAAAGAATTTCAGTTCCTACGAATGGCCTGTCAATCAGGGTTTATTATCATGGTTTCCAGTCAATACAACGGTTTGGAGGTGCTGCTAATTGTTTACTTGATGAGCAACAATAGCAAACATCATTAAGTAATACAATTTTAAAATGACGCATGATAGTGTTTTTAAATAAAAAGCGTTCAACAACGTATTCGCATTCTAATCAACAAAAGAGGCTACATTGATGCTCGTGAAATATATATTTATATTTGTTTAATTTTCATGAAAACTATAAAAGCGATATAGCATCAACTCATAAACTTATGATTCTTATTTTGACACTGCTATGTAAAATATGGCTTTTACACGCAGATCCAGATAGAGGAAACGAATGCCGTAGAGCGACAGTAAAACGCGTACCTTAGGATCACTTTTATTTCAATAAACGTTATCAATATAATTGTAATTTGTAAAGTAACTAATCGTTGATTGAATATTTATACTCTGAATCACCGAAGGACTGGCGCAAAAATATTTTGGATTATATCACTAGAATTGCCCCAGCGATTCGGTACATTAAGACCTGCTATATTGATTATAAATGCAAGTTGGTAGAATTGCTGTTTGATATATAACTAGGTATACATGAATTCATGAATTGATTATGGTTGATAACTGGAAAACATAACCATGTATAAATGAAAGCAACAAGCCTAATCAACATAGATTTAATTTGGACGACATTTTGAAATATCGATATCGATGTTTGTATTAAAGTAAAAGTCTGGATTCAATTTTTTTAGAGAAAATACACACACACACATACATACATATATACATACATACATACATACATACATACATACATACATACATATATATATATAGATATAGATATACATATATATATATATAAATATATATATATATATATATATATATATATATATATATATATATGATGTTGTGTGATTATGATTTTTAATGTAGCTTGAACAATTTTTTAGTCATATCGCTACGATGTCTGCAGTGTGGCAGTTTATAGTGATATCTAGCACTGTGTCAGCTGGGACATCATGTCGCAGACATGTAGCATTATGTCCCACCCAGTCAAATTATCCAGACACCACACCGACCAGTCCTAACACTAACCTCTAAATGCTGAGCGCCAAGCGTCCTAAGATAGACAATACAACTGTGTTCATATCATGTTTTACATCTTACGATTGCTTAAACATTTTATTGCCCTATAGACATCACATGGGGTTAGGCTACAAATTCTCATAACTTAGCAACAACCCTCCCAAAATACACAAGCATGTACACGAAAAGTGGCAAGTAATGACAGAAGTGCATATAAATACGTGTGTATCAGAAAAAGTTAATATGAGAATTGTGGAAAACAATTTAATTTAAATTAGAGAAACAATTATGAATGTAAAATATTGTTTATATATGATCATTATAATTTATAATCATGGACAAAATTAAATGCGATAAACAATTTTCCATAATATTAGGTAAATATCATTTCCTGTCAAAGTCAGTTACGCAACATGTCAAATCTCTTGTGGTACAATTTACGATACTTTTTTTTTGTTCCTCTTCCTTACTGTGTCATATGTTTATTTTACATTTTCATGAAACAAATTGTTGAATGTTTTCGAAAATAATTATAATCAAATTTGGTTCATTGTGGTTGAAATACTTGTACAAATCATGATTTGTTTGCTTTGAGATTAAATTATATTCTCCGTCTTTAAGCTTTAATTCTGTTTAAAATCATTTTAATCATTTTATTTGCGCTTTTTTTTCTTGATGGAACACGTATAAAAATGTTTGTATGTTTTATAACAAGATTTCCTATTTTAATTACTTCAATATTTTATATATATATATATATATATATATATATATATATATATATATATATATATATACATATATATATATATATATATATATATATATATATATATATATATATATATTGTAAGCACCTCGACTTCTCCTGTCTGCTAGGGAGGGTTCATTGAAGAAGTTCCACTCAACAATAAAGTCAGCAAAAATGTTTAATGAGGGTAACACAACTGAGAGATTGGAAAGCTATCACCAGTATAAAATATTAAAATATTATTAGGAATAAAACAAATATACTCTCGCAAGGAAACACTCGTCGCTTGCACTCTTGTATTGTAACAATTAGATACTGACGTTGATCTTTGATGTCTTGTTGCTGGATCATTTCAATAAAATGTCTCAGCACAATAGTCTGTTTCAATATTAAATAAATAGAATATTGATTGAAAATCATAGAGCGATCCTAACAGACGAGAGTTTAAGATTTGCTTTGTATTCGTTTAACCCAGGTTACCAGTGTGGTGGGAGATAACTGCACAATTTGAACATTTCCTACGTACTTTTCCAAAATGCTTGCTTCTGTATATTGTTAAAAACACAGATGTTCAACTGTCCAAGGTATTGCTTATTTTACTAGCTCTTCACCTAAACAATGTCCAAATAATTCAGAATATTATTATTGCTTTGTCAGTCATTTATTATTATTATTATTATTATTATTATTATTATTATTATTATTATTATTATTATTATTGCAAGCTATATACTCGGTATGTCATTACCTGAAAATGGTGTTTGACTTCTCAGATGTTACTTCTGGTTTTGAATTTGACCGCGCTCCTGCAGTTATCTAACTAGTACTGTCTTCCAATCCAATATATAGCCTTCGGTTTTTAACTGTGTGACAATGCTGAACCAGTCAGAATTGGCAGACAGAATCCGCCAACCAATCAGATGTGGCAAACTGGCAAACCTTAGTCTAGCACAATTCTTGCGATATCAACTTCGATATAGTTCAATATATAAAATATTCTCACATCTTATTTCTTACTCTGTACAACACTCTGAGACAAAAACTCTTCATTCTAATTTGTCTATATAGTTTTCAGTAGCAGAATAACAGATCTTTACAGGATAAACTTGCAAACCAATGACATGGTATAATGGTACTATAATTGCGGTTGCTAGGAAGGTTGCAACTATGCACAAAACAAATTGCATTACTCAATAAATTGAACAGTTTTTATATAAAGTCAGCATATATCAGATATCACTTTTGGCAATACGTTTACTGTGACTTCATCTGAGTGTAAATATATGTGTATCACATACCTGTAATATAAAACCATCGAGGTCATGGGTCACAAACAAAAATGGCATTCATACGAACTTGACTTGATCGACAAAAAGTTTCTTTACCGCGAAACACGAACAAATTGAAACTTAATATTTAATAGTCGTCATGCTCACGTCAAGCAACTACATAATGGAGAAAACACATTTGGTATCAAATGAGGGTAATACAGGCATGTAATTTGTGCAAGAAATGGTGCTGAATGTAAAATGTCAAACCTTGACAAAACAAGTGTAATTTAATGATGAACAAGGTAATAGCTAAGACTTATTGACATAAATTTTCTATAGACATAATAAATATGAGACTAATCAACTAGTAATTCAATATAATTTGACTAAATGGGCTGCAGGAATTCTGAGAACATGCCTATGAACTGGCACATTATCGGAAATAGGGAGATGCTATACGTTAAAATTCATGTAACCACAGAGTAACTAATTCGTCACAACTACATGGTCTTGCACTGCCCAAGGTCCAATGAGCTAACGTTTAACACTAATATCTTAAAAGAAACATATCTGATAACATATGGAGATTTCACATGCAGTAGTATATAACCACCCCAACCCCATTATGGTACACAGCTGGTTAATCCAGAGTGTATAGAGAGAGAGAGAGAGAGAGAGAGAGAGAGAGAGAGAGAGAGAGAGAGAGAGAGAGAGAGAGATTTTAAATTAATATGCTAATGCTAGTATTGGCTTTGATAGTACTCCGAATACCAATACCATTTCCAAATTAAGTTAATAGTATGCATATTAAAAAAAAAAGTATCTACATTGAATTTTTTTCTTGCTCTAATGTTTTGTTATTTATATTGTGTATAACAAATTTCAGAATAAGCAGCAGGGAGGGTGAACCCTACAAAATTTTTGCTTGTGAAATTAACCTGAATAAGGGTTCCTACAGAGGCTGAAAAAAAAGGTCAATGACCCTAAACCAAAATCTCTAACTTTTATATTACCGTACGGACGGTTATAAACCGCATAATAAACCACATGAGGTTAGCTCAGTTTTGTTATACTATTATTGACTTTTTTTTAATCCTGATTTTATTGAACTATTTTTTACGTTAAAAACTCGAGCAAAAATTTTGTAGATGTTCACCCTCCCTGCTGCTCATGTATATAAAGCAATAGGTAGGTCATAAACGTGCCTTTTCGTCCAAACAAAATCATGTGAAGCGTACCTTCAAATTCCTCATCGTCACCCACAAGTACATTCCATTGTCTTCTCTCATTTTCGGTCCATAGTGTTGACAAGCTTATTATCCAGGCCATTTTTTTCGGTCCATAGGTTTAATATCCAGACTGTTTTTTTCAGTCCATGTTTACATTCTTCTCTTTTTAATTACGGGTTGGGTCGTTACACGGGCTCGGGCAATTATCTATGATAATATAATTCAGACCCAACCCACTGCAAATTTGCATTTTTCCCCCTATAATAGTACCGGGAACGGTATGAGGGTAGTTAATTAGAAACTCTCCTTAGCCCGTAACTTTCTTCCCGCAAGACCTGAAATTTCTTCCCGGGTTCTCGCTTATCGAGACTGCTTCTTTGTCAGGTATTTCTAACTAACTACCCACACATAGATATCTGTAATATTATATAGGACACAATGCATTAGCTGTGTATGTGAATGATACAAACAGAGCTGATTCTTCCTAGGGTTCGTAGTGACAAAGCCTGTGTTCGCTTATCGAGACTATCAGGTATTTCTAACTAACTACCCACACATAGATATCTGTATTATTATATAAGACACAATGCATTAGCTGTGTGTGTGAATGATACAAGCAGAGCTGATTCTTCCCGCAAGACCTGAAATACCTTCCCGGGTTCTCGCTTATCGAGACTCAGGTATTTCTAATTAACTACCCACATATAGATTTTGGGACTATTATATGGGACGCAATGCATTAGCTGTGTGTATGAACGATACCAGCAGAGCTGATTCTTCCCCGGGTTCGTAGTGACAAAGCCTGTGGTCGATTAGCGGGACGTATGGTTTGAAATGAACGGGGAAGGATATAAACATTTCTAACTAACTACCCACACATAGTTTCCGGTACTATTATAGAGACAAAAATGTAAATTTAGGGTGCTTCAGTGGAAGTGAACAAAATTGGTGTAGCATTTATAGAGAATGTGTATAGCGACATTGCGAACCGAGCAAGCACCCTGTCTCATTGTTCGCTATACGGATAATACTGGGGCTGTTGACTAGACTGACCTAGGCGCTATCTGGTACAGGGTACCCCTAGGCTGCGGATGATCTGGGGCTGGCAGGCAGGCAGAAGGCAGATGTACCTAGGCGCTGCTAGGTCTATTATGTGTGGCTTGAATGTACTACGTATAGACCGATACAGGCACAGGGTGCCTTAAGTGGCTTGAATGTACTACGTATAGACCGATACAGGCACAGGGTGCCTTAAATGGCCTGAATGTAATATATATATATATATATATATATATATATATATATATATATATATATATATATATATATATATATATATATATATATATATAGACCGATACAGGCACAGGGTGCCTTAAATGGCTTGAATGTACTACGTATAGACCGATACAGACACAAAGTGTCTTAAGTGGCTTGAATGTACTATGTATAGACCGATACAGGCACAGGGTGCCTTAAGTGGCTTGAATGTACTATATATATATATATATATATATATATATATATATATATATATATATATATATATATATATATATATATATATATATATATATATATAGACCGATACAGGCACAGGGTGCCTTAAATGGCTTGAATGTACTACGTATAGACCGATACAGACACAAAGTGTCTTAAGTGGCTTGAATGTACTATGTATAGACCGATACAGGCACAGGGTGCCTTAAGTGGCTTGAATGTACTATATATGGACCGATACAGACGAACAGTTTCTATGCTAGCGTCCGAACCGTATTGTGGGCTGAATATATCAGGCGACCGAGTGACTGTATTATCTTGTGAGGCATTTTTAAAATGAATCCTTGATCGCAGTCCGACACGCAAGGTAACAGATATGTGGCTTGAATGTATTATGTATAGACCGATAAAGACACAGAGGATACAAAACAGTTATTTAAACCTATCACTGAGACCACTAAAGGTATTCAACCTGTGTTACAAAAAACAGTTGGAACTGCTGAAAAAATAGCAAAAAGAACTAAGAAATAAAAAAAAAATTCTCGAAAAGCTTCCGGTTGAAATAGCTGCTGCGATGCCAGTCTCGGAAATATCTGAAGATGCAGACCAAGCTCGTGCTGAAATAGATGATCTATCTAACATAAGTTGTAAATTTGGCGTAGATGCTATTGCTGATATTAAAAGCGTTACAAATGTAGAAGATTTAGCTGCGTTTGATGTGGAAAGTTTTAGTGATAGAATTTTTTTTTTTAAAATCCTGAATATGCCGATAAATTTGTAAGTCGTGATAATTGAAACAAATGGATATTTCGTATACACTATAACGTTAGTCGGGTTAGAAATAGTGATCCTAATTATATACAGTATATTAACTTTATACAAAAACCACAAACGCCACCACATCAGTTACCACAAACTCCAAAACCACCAAAGCAACAACAAACACCATCATATAAATTACCACGAACACCAGTATTGTTACCACTACCACAACAATCATCACCTCCAGAACAATTACCTATATTATTACCACCACTACAACAACCAGCCCAAATAAAAAGTGAAGAAGGGCCGGGGTCGGATACCTCTTTCGGAAGTGGTCTTATTACTCAGTTGCCTAACAATGTCCTTGCCGATGTTGAACAACTAGAAATTCTGATTGGAGGAAAACGAGCTGGTAATAATTCCCCAGAAATCATTAATGAAGCAGCAGATATTTGTAAAAGATTATTTAGTGGCGGTATTATGGATATTGATGTGTATCGATCACTTATTAATGAAATTGCCGATGACTATTATAGTGACTAAGTCACAGTGCCTAAGTCACAGAGATTAGATACAATTAGTAATAAAGTCAATTAATAATAAAATGATTGTGCATGGTGCTCAACGTGGACCAACCATGGTCAGGGTAATTAATTCTCGAATACCGATTTACAGGGCAACCTACGGAGATGGGTTAGGAGATATTGTTCAGGGTTTGTTTAGAAGACTAGCCCCAAAAGCAATACCAATTGCAAAGTAACTGGGTATGAAAGCTATTGATGTTGTTCGTGAAAAAGGTATAGGTGTTGCTGGTAACCTTGCCAGTAAAGCATTCTCGGCGACTAAAGATAGACTATCACGATTAATACGCAGACCACAACCTGTCCGATCTCAGTCGGTGAAATTGCCCAGTACTGAAATGATGCCCGCAAGTGTAAGTAAAATAATAAATCAAGCCGCTAATCAAAAACTAGCAGCAATGGCGATGCCATCTATGGCTGATATACCTTTATCAGAAAAAGAGAAAAACATAACCACTAGTCTGATAGCAGGAAGTGGTCTCACTTCCCGAAGTGGTCTTACTTCCCGAAGTTGTCTTCGTTTGAGACGATAATAATTATAATAAATATGTTCAAGCGTATGAGTGACCCCGCGTTTGACATGGACGCACCAGTTCTCAAAGATGAGTCTATACACGATTATCAGTATTATTCTTATGAAGCACGAATTCCAAATCAACGAGGAAGAATTGAACTTCAGGTTCATGATACAAGTAGATATTTTCTGCCCTCAGAGGCTTTTATTGAAGTCGAAGGTGAAATATTAAAAACCGATAATACTGAATATGCAGCCGAAATTAGTGTTGGTTTTGTTAATAATGGTATTAGTATGGCGTTGTTTGATAGCGCTACGTACATGATTGACGGAAAAAATATTGAATCAATTCAAAAAGATGTTGATGTAGCTACAACCATACTTGGTCTTGCAAGATACAGCGACGATTATTCAAGATCAGCTGGTCCGTCAATGTTGTTTGTAAAAGATACTTCTGATTCTCCAGAATATCAACAATATGAAATAGGACGACCAAGAAATTTTGCTAGAAACGCCGATGCGGATGTAGAGAGAATGATTATTAATGTAGATCCAGATTTCAACTTAGGATTTAGATCACGTCGAGCGATGTTAAAAGGAAATAGAAGAATATTTTCATGTGCAATTCCACTATCACATATTTTTGGATTTTGTAGAAATGTCAGAAAAGTCATTTTCGGAGCCAAACATACAGCTGTACTAGTACGAAAAGCTGCAGATGATGATGCAATATGGAGACCCGCTGGTGATACTGGTATGGTAATTCATACAAAACTTAGTCTCTGGATGTCAGTAATGATCCCATCAATACATGAAGAACAAAGATTATTATCTTTTATGAATCAAGGGGGTAAATCAATGCTATCATGGCTGACAATGACCACAGATGCTATCCAGAGAAATATTAACGGTTTATTTACATGGCAGATAGCCTCTCAGCAAGGTGTTTCTGCACCAAGACATATATTTATTGTATTACAAAATGCTGCACGAGTAAATAATCAAACGCGTAGTATTATGATATTTGATAAACTCGGTGTTTCTGAGGTTTCGTTAAGGATAAATGGACATCAAGAACCATCCGAGGATATATTACTTAATTTTGATCAAATTCATGTAGCACGTGCATATCATCGTCTTATGTCGTTCATGGGCCGTGATCAAAATGTTGATACTGGATTACATATATCACAACTAGATTTTACAAGTTTATATCCTATTTATTACTTTTCGCTCGAACATTTAGATTTGATCAGACAATCAGTAGTCGATATACATTTTCGAGCTAGTGTTAATAGAGGAGTTATTGATAATTATAGAGCAATTGCTATTATACTTAGCGATAAATCAATGCTCATAGAAGGTGTTGGTGGACGAATGAGAGTCGTTGATGCTCCAGTAGAAAATATGTAATGTGTAATTAGATCATTTATCAGTATTATAAATGTCATATAATCACGTTAATGTTACTCTGACTCCTGGTCAGGTCAAAAGACTTCAATCAGCATCAAAAAATAACGGTGGAATAACAATATCATTAAAAAAGGAACACATGAGTGGTTCAAATAAATTATCGTTAACCGATCGTCAATTCAAAATCTTTAATAAAGCAAAAAAAAAAAAAAAAATCAAATAAAGGTGCCAAACTTGATCTTTCTGCGGCAGCTATTAAGGATACTTTAAAAACTGGTGATATATTTCCCCTTCTCGCGCCGCTGCAACCCCAGCTGTTGCAAAAGCAGCTGCATTAGGCGCTGTTGGAACAGCCGCTGGAATGGCATTAAAGAAAGCGACCGGACAGGGAATAAAACGAACATCTAAAAAAGGGAAAAAGTCTCAGATTACCAGGGACCCCGCCTTCGTGGTACGGAAAAGGCCTAAGACTTCCAGGGACAGTTTACTAATCTCGCCTATGTCTAATTTTGATTTACTCGATGCTGTTAAAAAATTAAAAATAAAAAACTTTAGAGGTGTTTTCATGCGCGATCAATTACCAAAACAACCAAATAATACTGAAACAGGTATTATAAATCTCGATCAAAATTCTGGACAAGGTACCCATTGGGTGGCGTATGCAATTGATCCACGTAGAATTATTTATTTTGATTCATATGGATTAGCGCCACCAAAAGAATTTATTCATTATGTCAGTAATAATACGGCACCAATCTGGTATTCAACGTTACCTACACAAACATTAACCGATCCACCAATATGTGGTCGAGAAGTACTTAGTGTACTTGATGCTATATCCCTGGCACCGCAAGGAAAACCAACTCATAAAGTCGTGCACGAATATACCACATTGTCACATTTAAACAGACATCAGTAAAATATAATGGTAGATATTTACGGAAGATCTGCTCGTGGTAAAACTCAGCAGCAAGTTGATTTATCTAAATATGCAACCCTCGATCAACTTAGAAATGAGATTGATGATTTATTTAATATTGCAAGTGTGGATCAAAATGAAGTGGTTATTTTTCAGGATAAGCAAGGACGATTAAAGACGAGTAATATACAGCTACCAGATGTACTTACACGAATTCATAATGCAGTTTATGATAATATCGTAACTTTTACTGATCAGGGTAAAATACAGGATTCCTGTAAATCATTTAATGATTTTGTTAAAAAAACTGGCGGTGTATTTAATGGAGACGTTATTATGAACAAAAATAAAATTACAGATCTTGGAATGCCAACTTCAGATAATGATGCTACAACAAAAAAATACGTCGATGATAAACAAACTCTAATCATTAATGGAATAACCAACATCGAAACTGAATTTACCGGTCACGTGAATATGTTTTTGAGTTTTCGCGAAAACAAACAAAATTAATAACGAATTTTTTGGAAAGCCACCAAATGTTAATATAAAACTTACTGATATTAATACAAAACTTAATGATATTATTGTAGGAATTCCTGATATTGTTAAAAAAATAGACCTGATTAAATTTCCTCACGATCAGATTAAAAATATTGTGTATACTGTTGCTTCTGGGTCTGGTACATGGACGCCATAAAATAAAACCATTAAATATACAACAAAAATCGCTGGTATATATAGGATATCCGTACTTAGCGGTGTAGATTTTATAATATACACTAACTCTCCATCAACTGGTAATATTTCTAGAATTATATCCGTAAAATTAGATAAAGATTCCGAAATAACATTTACGCTGGAATCGTCTGATAAACATTCGGTCTCGGTTGGTTACTGGTGGTATTTGGAATTTGTAACTCAATTAACTACTTAACATCATAGTATAATGGATCAAATAACTATCGACGTTCAACGTCACAGATATAATCAAGCATGTGAATGCCTGACCAAACTAAAAAATATCATCGACCATTATACAGTAAAAATAAAAAAATATCGTAGACGTATGGTCGTTATTGATATAATTGTGTATTCAGCTTCTGCTATTGTTGCTGGATCCGGATTAATATTATCAACATTAACGATGACAGCTCCAGCAATTATAGCAATTATTGTTTCAACTTCAACGACTATAGCAGGTATTTTTAATATTATTGCTAAAAAGATAACTACATGTACGAATGATAAATTGCGTGAGTATATGATAAATTTGCACACAGCAACAGCAACATATTCTAAACTATCTGGATATATTTCCACGTATCTGAGTGATGGTAAAATATCTGATGAGGAGTTCGTAACGATAATTAAAACCTACGATGAAGCATTCAAAATTGTTAGTGATTCTGCTGACAAAATAAATGGAGAATTAAACAATAATAATAACAATAATGTCAGCGTCTGAGTCGAGAGAGTTATTACAGCAGATCGTCGCTAATACAACTCCTTCAAAAACTACTATGATATCAATAAGTTCAACCAATCCTGAATTTAGTGTTAACTTTCCAAATGCAATTCTAGTAAAAGAGATAGTATTAGCTCAGTTACGTGTTTATTATAGCTGGCCGAATATTAGATCAAAACCATTTGGTGGACAACAACCAAATAATTCATTAGTATTCGCAAATAAAAATAAATCTGATGGAACTCCCGATTGGCAAGTTGTTAGTATTCCAACTGGCAGTTATCAGTTAGAATAGATTAAGGAGGAATTCCAGCGCAGAATTGAGTCTTTAACCGGGAAAGAGTCTAAAATAGTAATTACTATTTACAAACCAACATTATCGTCAGGGATTGAAATAAATTCTCCTGATTATGCTGTAGATATTTATCAGAGTTCGATTAAATCAGTATTAGGTTGGCCTGAAGTCGCGCCAGATTATTAAATTCCACCAGAACCACAGAGATCCGACTTCAATATAGATGTTAAGAAATTTATACAACTTCCAGAATATAGAAACAAATACCCATTTATGGAGAGTACTACATCAGCTTATCATAATTATATGCATCATACTTATTTTATAAGTTTTATTCAAAGTGGGTTTTTTTTAAGCAAGAATATCGACACTTGATATTGAGCAAATTAACTCATTATCAAGACCGATTAAATCTGAACACGAACACGTATTTAACAATCTTAAAAATTTACTTTCCAGCATCAATACTTTTTATGACGATGATTTAAAAAATCAAATAATTGAAACAATGCAAGATCTAAATCAAGTTGTAGCAGATTTAGAATTCGCAAATAAGGCTATTGTTGACAGAGAGAAAATAATAAATGTGCCGGCAGATAGATTTTCTAGCTCTTATATAGTTAATGAAGATGACCAAATCCAGCGTGTAAGACATAAACAATTATTTAAGACAGTATTTATGAAATATTACGGAATCACAGAAGAACAGCTACCAACATTTATAATACCCGGATTTGACTCCGAGAAGTTAAAAAAATCAGTTAGTGATCTTATTGATGAACACTTTAAAAGAATATGTAATTCCTGGAAAAAATTAATTCCATCCCCAGCAATTCTCAAATGAAATAATGATCCATATGGAACAGGACGACATATCTCACATAATATTGTTAATATAACATCCACCATCGCACTGAATTTAGTTTGCGATATAATTGATAATAGCTACCATCTTGACCTCTCTAAGTCTAATCAGGCTCAGCAGGGGTATATATTATATTCATCTAGTATCCAATCCCCTCCGGGCTGCCTGATTGTATCTGAGCCAATACATCAAGTCTACCTGCGTGTACATAATCCGTTATAGTCAAGAATGAATTTCAAACTCACAAATCAAGATGGTAATATTGTGGACCTGCGCGGGGAGACGTTATATATTAATTTGTACATACGTTCGTAGAGTAGGACAAAAAAGTGAAAATATTTCGTGGTTAAATGTTATTTTAAATAAATAAGTCGTGTAAATATATGACTCGATTATAAATTTTCTCATATTTACAGATTTTAATATAAATAATAATTGATTTTGTTTTTGGGCCTAATTTCAGATTTTTTATATAAATAATTCATGCAAACAAATGACTCGATTTTACAAAATCTAGAGATTTCTGAAAGAAGTCGTGCAAACATATGACTCGATTTTACAAAATCTACAGATTTCTGAAATATTTCATGCAAACATATGACTCGATTTTACAAAATCTACAGATTTCTGAAATAATTCATGCAAATATATGACTCAATTATAAATTTTCTTACATTTACAGATTTTAATATAAATAATAATTTATTTTAATTTTTGTTTGTTAGCGTAATAATAATAATATTTTATTCATAAAAAGACAATACAATTTCGGCTAAATATAATATTTTATTCATAAAAGCAATAAAATTTCGGCGAAATATAATATTTTTGTTCATAAAAACAATAAAATGTCGGCGAACTATAATATTTTATTCATAAAATTTCAGCGAAATATAATATTTTATTCATAAAAACAATAAAATCTAGGCGAAATATAATACTTTATTCATAAAAACAATAAAATTTCGGCGAAATATAATATTTTATTCATAAAAACAATAAAATTTCGGCGAAATATAATATTTTATTCATAAAAACAATAAAAGTTCAGCGAAATATAATATTTTATTCATAAAAACAAGAAAATTTCAGCGAAATATAATATTTTATTCATAAAAACAAGAAAATCTATAACTTTTTGTAAAACTTATACACGATGGATATGAGAAAATCTATAACTTTTTGTAAAACTTATACCTAACTGAATATTTTTTTTATTAAAACAATAAAATCTCAGCAAAATATAATATTTTATTCATAAAAACAAGAAAATGTTAGCGAAATATAATATTTTATTTATAAAAACAAGAAAATTTAAGCGAAATATAATATTTTATTTATAAAATTTCAGCGAAATATAATATTTTATTTATAAAATTTCGGCGAAATACAATATTCTATTTATAAAAATAAGAAAATTTCGGCGAAATATAATATTTTATTCATAAAAACAATAAAATTTCGGCGAAATAAGATATTTTATTCATAAAAACAAGAAAATCTATAACTTTTGTAAAACTTATACACGATGGAATGAGAAAATCTACAACTTTTTGTAAACTTATACCTAACTGAATAATATTTTATTTATAAAAACAAGAAAAAATCTCAGCAAAATAAAAATATAATATTTTATTTGTAACAATGAGAAACTCTATAACTTTTTGTAAACCTTATACACGACTGAATAATATTTTATTTTAATTTTTGTTTGTTAGTATAAATAATATTAATTTTATTTTGCTTTTGGGTCCAATTTCAGACTTTTTGTTATAAATAAATCATATGAATCTTAGAAAATCTACAAATTTCTGAAAGATATTTTTGGTTAATTCAATTTAATATTATTTTTTTTTATTTTAAACAAATATATATATAATGAACATTGAAAATATCAAAGCAATTGTTTCTGCTATTGAAAAACTTAAAACATGACGGAATTCAATTATCTGAAGGTCTTGATGCTGAAAAAATTTTGTGTGAGTTTGAAATGTTACAACAAAGAAAATTTCAGAATAAATTCACATTATCTTCCAATTACAGATTCATAAAGTCAGTTTATAATTCTATGTTAGAATCTTTACAATTAGTGAACGACATACAAGTAAAACTATTTGCGCCTCTTGTGGGTTCAATCGAAAAAATAAAAAGCGCATTATCTCAAGAATATGAAGGAAAAAAATGATAGACAATCGTGTGATGCAATTGAGAAAGATTATGCTATTTGATTCTGTAATAAATGATAATAAAACTGAAGAAAGCGATAATGAAGGTGTATCCATATAGATGTGATTATAACCTAACAAAACCCTTAGTAAGATTGATATAAAATAAAATATATTGTTATTATATATACTCGAATTTAATCATATGATTATAATATTTTGAATATGCAGAAATATGTATATTCTTTGCGACAGATTGTACCAATTGAGGATCAATGCTGAAATATTTGGCTGCTGCGTTTATTGATTTAAAATATATTTCTTGGTTTGTTTCTATATTTATGGATTTAATCGCCCTCTTTCCAAATATCCTACATTTTCCTCGTTCAGAATTCTGACTCGGCGTAATAGCTTGTAGGTTAGAAATTTCGTTATTTCGAGGATTTCCATCAATATGATCAATAATAAATCCATCTTTGATTTTCCTATGAAAACATTCGTATATAAACCTGTGTGAATAATAAGTCTGGTTATTTTCGTACATACTAAATTCAAAATAACCAGACTTATTAAGATAACCGAGTGGTTTCTTTCGTCTACAATGTCTAATAACACCATCTTTGGATGCCCCGTAATTGGTATATATTGGGTGTCTCACAACCCCCCCTGCTTCATTATATATTCCTCAAAATTGATATATATTGGTCGTTTCACAAATTCTTTTTGTTCCATTATATAATATTTATTTGTTTAAATCATTATTTTTAAAATTGGCAAAATTGATATAAAGTTAAAATAGATAGTTATTATACATACTCAAATATAATTCTTTGGTCATATTTTTTTGAATTTGCAGATTTATTTATTTTATTTGCGACAGATTGTACCGATCGTGAATAAATATTAAAATATATACCCGCTGCACTTATTGATGGAAAAGTTAGTTCTTGGTTTGTTTCTATATTTATGGATTTAATGGCCCTCTTTTCAAATATCTTACATTTTCCTGTATTTCCGAACTTACAATTCTGACTCTGCGTAATTGATTCTAAGTTATGTAAATGGTTATTTTGGGGATTCCCATCCATGTGATCAACAACAAGTCCATCTTTAACAATCCCAAAATGACATTCTAATATAAATTTATGACAATAATAATTTTTTTCTCCCACCAATATTAAATTTAAAATAACCATTATTATTAAGATTACCGAGTGGTTTCTTTAGTCTACAGTGTCTAATAACACCATCTCTGGATGCCTCGTAATTCGTATATATTGGATGTCTCACAAATTCTTTTTGTTCCATTTGTATATAATATTTATTTGTTTTAATCGTTATTTTTGAAATCTGGTTAGATAATCATTTTCTGTTTTTATAGGAGATTTATCTGTCGATGTATCTTTTTTTGTCATAATATCGTTTAAGCTCTCTATATTTTTTACCCCCGCAATTTTCACATAATTGCGTTTTTCCTCTAACTCCAATACCACATTGAATACATGGTTTTGGTCCAGTACTTCCATGTCTGATACTTTGCATATGGTAACCGCAGTATTTGTTTACACATGATTTATTACAATAAGAAATATGTCCAATTTTTAACCAAACACATTTATTTTCTGTTTGAATCATTTATTTATATATACTAAATTTCAATTTGAAAATAATATTTGTCTTAATTATAATAATGGAAGAATTATCAGCAATTGAACCATCTGCTACTAGATTTGATCTTGACAGACTATTAGGATATAAATTTAGTGTTTCGATGAAAGATCTAGCTTTAACGAATGCAGATATAACTAAACGTATCCGTGAGGCCAAAAAGGAATTTCGAAAAGATGGTGCTGTTCACGTGTGGTCAACTTTCAGAGTTGAAAAAGTTATTAATGTGATGAACGACAAACGAGCAGAAGTAATTATTAACCATCTTGATAATCAAAAATATCTTTTTTTAATAAAATTTATTGTGGAGACAGACGATAATATTTGGATAATTCGTGACAAGAGAGAACCCGTTCATATACAATCTGGAAATAATAAAATGATATTATTAAGTAACAAATCTAAACCTGGAATACTGACTGGTATTGATAGACCGTATTTTGAGCGAGGGTATCCAGTTACTGCTGTGGTATATGGATTATTTTTACTGAATGATAAACCTAATATTGAAGATCTCAAACCGATGAAACTGTCAGAGTGTTGCGGAGCGCATTACTGAACATTTTACAAATGCGATGCGTGGTAATGGCTTAACAGATTTAAGACGCAAAAAAATATGTGAATGGGGGGAGGCCGTTAAAAATTCGGGTGCATCTATTAAGGATGTTGCTAAGCTAGAAAAGTTATTAAGATTTCCAATAACAGTAAAAACACTAACAGGAGAGATATTATACAAACCAAAAAATATAAGAAATGGAAGCCCTATAACGATTATTGATCATAATGCACATGCATGGACTGATGCTGTAACTGTATTTCCACGAGACAGAATGGTAAAATTTTATAATGGTCATATATTTGATTTTATTAAAAATATTAGTAAAAGTGACCCTGTATCTGTTTGGTTATTTCAGAGTTCGGAACACGATTATGATCAATTTGTACGACCTAATGGTGATATTTATCGCACAGAATCTGTTTATGAAGAAATGAGAAATCTTGCACTAATATATACTTCTGACGATGTCAAAGTTAGACAACTACTAAATAATTGTTTTACAGTACCATCGGTAGCGGCTCATTTCGCTCAGGAAAAAAATTCATGGAAACCTACAAATCAGAATTTATTGAGGATATACAAAAAAATTGCATAGAATATGGGCACGGTGGATTATGGAATACTAAATACGAGTATAATGATGTTATATCAGTCGATATGGCTACATGTTATCCTGGAAGCTTTCTTGGATATTGTGAGTGTTCTAAATATTTTAACAGATTCGGACACCCCACACATGACATGGCTAGAGTTTCAATAAATGGGCCATTACCAGATTTTGACATAACAGGATTTGCATATGTAGAATCATTTGAGTTCGCAAAAGATCTCCATCCGATTACTTATATTTGGTTTGGTAAACACTTTTTAGAAAAATGTTGGGCTCCAATAGTATTATTAAGATATATGCTTGATGTTGGAATATTAATATCGTTAAAAGTTAATGAAGCGATTATATCCTATAGTACACAAAAGCAAGTTTGGTTACCAGAACCTGATAGATTTAATATTGATGATGCCAGGAAAGAATTTCCTGATCTTGCCGAAGATGACATTATTAAAATTACTAATAATATACGTAAATGTAGAGATGAACATGATGAGAAGCGTGCAAAAGATCTTGGTAGAAAGATAATTGGTAAGTTTACTCAGGGTAGTTCATACGGTCATAAACGACACTGTACAAGATTGATTATGGACGATGCTGAGTTAGATTTTATAATCGCTGATACAACGGAGAAAAACACGTTTATAAGCCGAAGTAATGCTTATTTATCGGATGGGACCAAATTAGGTACTATTCTTAGCTATATTGAGGGCGATTCACCACAGTTTACTCATTTAAGATCTGCAATGCTAGCCTATGTTTCTATAAATCTACTATCTATGATAAATATATTTCCTCGTTACGCTGATAGAGTTGCTACGGATTCATTTTATATAAACAAAAAAATATATGGATTTATTAAATCCGCTACTTGGTAATGGTGAGTGGGGAACATGGAGGATAAAGCAAGAAAATATACTTAGTTATTCTGAATTTTCTGACGTTGAAATTAAGGAAATATATTACAGAAATAATAATCAAATATTAGAATCATTTGCACCATATGTGTATGATCCTGTGGCTAGATATAAGACCGTTTATCTTAATGGGTGTGGAGGGTCGAGTAAAACAACTCGTGTGATTATATTATTTATGAACAATAATTCAGATATGATTGTTTTGACACCTACACATAAACTTGCTAGAGAGATAAAAGAACGAGGGGTAAAAACATGAACATATCATAGTTTCTTTAGAATGTGTGGAGATACGTGGACTCCTAAGCGAATGGGTGAAAAATATATACCAAAATATATTATATGGGACGAGATATGTACGGTGTCGTTAGAAACACTAAAAATATTCCTTGAATGGTTATTAACAAAAAATACTGCTGTAATTATGTGTGGTGATCATGGTCAACCACCACCTTTTGTTGGAAAGTCTCCACATGAATGGCTAAAGAATAATATAGATTATTATGAAGAAATATATGATGATCATAGAGCTATTGATGAACCACTGAAAGAACTTTAAAGATTAATCAGACTACAGCCAGATAAAATACAATGTGAAATAATGCGTGAGATAATTCCAGAAACTACCATGAATGATTTTTTGGATTTTATGGAGACCTACTGATTTGATAGTCGCAAGTAGAAAGATAATTCGTGATGAATTGCAGAAGAATTTTTTTATGTTACATAAAGAAAGGTTTTCACATCTACCAGTACCATTATGTTATCGCCCAGCAGATACTCGACGACAGAATGTTGATGTTGAAATTCCTGGTGGAGATATCCGAGTACAAAATCTAGTATTGAATGATATTATTTTGATAGATATCAATTTTGTTGAGGGCGCATTGAGTATAGATAAATCACCATGGACGTTAGGATACGCTATAACGATTCATTCGTCACAGGGATTAACCATCTCTGATACAAATATCTGGATTGTAGATGACCGGATCGAGTGGTTAAATTTAGTATATCTCGCAGTATCTCGCGTCAGAAGAATAACTCAACTACATAGAATTGTCATATATTATGTGATAACTGAGGAGATTACTAATGACGCTGATGTAATAAAGAAAAAATTAGCGTCTTATAAACAATGTGACAAAAACAAATAAACGTGACTTTGATATTGATACTGAAGTTATTATAAAACTAAAACAACTACAGAATAATCAGTGTGCAAGTTGTAACACAATAATGTTATGGAAATATTCGAATAATAATCCAAGACAATTTACCGTAGATAGAATAAATAGTGATCTTGGTCACACACGTGAAAATGTGATGCTGACCTGTCTTGAATGTAACCGACGTCGGGGTGCTGGACGCCCTAGTGCTAATTTACATAAGTGAACGCGGAGGTAATTGTGTATCCGCAGGAATTACTTGTAATTGTTCACGCACAAATCCACTTTGAGGGGCAGTAGAATCTAGTCTGTATATGGGTGGTCTTCCAGTAGATCTAACCACGCTAGAAATTGTATGTGTGGTCACACTCCAGATAGGGTCAGTAGCTCGTCTTTTGCCACCCTCCAACTCCCCTGGTTCTTATAAATATCTCACAATCACATTACCTAATACTGGTTGTTGACCTCGTTGTCCGTATTCATAGCTACGTGGTATATATTTTTTGTTATTGCATTAGAAGGTTTCATGGAAGTTGCACGAGTAATTTCATTATTTAATGCAGATATCACACTTGGTAACCTTGCAACCCGTTCACGAGATCTCTCACCGGACTTAAAGTCAGCAGATATTTCCTTCGCATATTGATATCCAAATAAACGCTCAGCAAGTGTTTGATTAAATCGTTCAACGATTGCTTGATCACGATGAATTTCAGTATGCCCTCGTCTGATTTTGACATTATGCTTTTTCATCAAAGATAATACTGCACCAATAAATTCAGGATCTACTTGTAATAACTGTGGCCATTGTAGATTACCACGTTGATAAATTCGCTCATTTTTCTTCATAAAATAATGTTTTTTTTTGGCAAAAAGAGCAAACCCGACTATATTTAATAATCTTTTAAAGTTCTTTCTCCCCGGTCATCGCTTGACTTTCAACATCTCACCGCTTCCAAAGGATGGATCAACCATACACCAAATGCGTGCACAGCTTGCTATGTTCCCTTCCTTTTACGGTTATAGTATATAGTAAAAAGAGTATCGTATATAATATAAAGTATATAGTATAAAATGTAGAGTATATATTATATAGTATAAAGTATATATCATAAAGAATATAGTATAAAGTATAAAATATATAACAAAGTATATAGTAATAGTATAAAGTATATACTGTAAAGTATATAGCACATAGCATGAAGTATACAGTATATAGTATAAAGTAAATATCATATAGTATAAAGTATACAGTATATAGCGTAAAGTATATATAGTTTATAGTATAAAGCATATAGAGTAAAAACTATATAATATAGAATATAAAGTATATAGTGTAAAGTATATATGATACAATATAGAGCATATAATATAGTATCTAGTATAATGTGTATAGGATAATGTAGATAGTATAATATAAATAGCATATAGTACAAAGCATATAGGATATAATAAAGTATAAAGAATATAGTGTAAAATATATATATATATATATATATATATATATATATATATATATATATATATATATATATATAAATATATATATATATATATATATATATACATATATATATAGATATATATATATAAAAATACATATATATATATATATATATATACATATATAAATATATATACACACACACACACATATATATATATATATATATATATATGTGTGTGTATATATATATATATATATATATATATATATATATATATATGTGTATATATATATATATATACACATATATTACAAAGTACATAGTATAAAGGATATATTATAAAGTATATATTGTATAGTATATAGTATAAAGTATATAGCATACCATGTAGGATTGGTGCTACGATAAACACGCGCTAACATTTTCTTTATGCACAAGTAGTACACCAATAATTCAAAGTTTCACTCTACTTTTGTCATAAAGATCTCGTGGACGATTATTTCTAAATAAAATCAAACGTTTAATGAATTACATCTATTGTCTAACCGGAAAAAATATATTTAGAGATGGAATGCTTAAAAATGCAGTTAATAGTGATAGTTCGGGCTAACTTGCTTCGGGCGGAAGTGATAGATTGTTCCTTTCGGAGCATTTTCTCTATAGCTCCAGATTACACGGCCGAATGGCTATAGAATGTCGTTTGCAGACATTTTGTTTTTGATTGTATTGTGATTGTGTTTGTGACATTTTTTGGTGTTTTTTTGTGTATTTCTATGTGTTTATTTGTGTTTTTTCGTAATGAACTTTGAGTTCTGAGGAAATACCTTGGGACAAAAACTTAAACTTTTTGTGTGTTTAAGCACTTTTTTTAAATTTACTTTTGAATTTTCTTCACATATTGTTTTTGTGTGATTGTGGTAGAAGTGGTAGAAGTGGATTTAAGAGAGGTTGACCGGTTTATTCACAAGATTTTGGAAGAAGTTGGATCACTTGAAACAGTGCGCGACCGCAACGAAAGTATACAATAGTAGTGCGCGACCTGTTAAAAGAGAAATCATGGCGCGACCTGTCAAAAGAGAAATCATGGCGCAGGCACAGTTGGAAATGAATCAACCCGTTTTAGAACAAAATCAACCGATTTCGAAGCTAAAAGACTTTTTTGCTATCAAAGCGGATGGAAGAGCAGTATATGCTTATCACCTAGGTGGGTGTCAGGAAATAGATTTTTGGGAGGCTGATAGCTGTCCGCGACAAGCAGAGGTTTTGACAGCAATTAAAATACAAGGCTATGCAATGAATGATAAAATCTACGGCTTACAAAATGGAGGAAGAAATAAATACATTTTGTACCCAAAGGATGCCGGAACCCCAATTATCAAAGAAGACTTCATTTTGGTCAAAGGAATGAGGACAAAAGTTGAGAAAACTAAACCAATTGTGAGAGAAATAGAAGGAAGAAAAATAGACATTTTTATAACTGGTCTTCCACTAGAAGTTGATAATGAAGAACTGATTAAAAAAAAAATCCAACGAAATATGAAGATACCAGTTATAGCAGAGAGATTAGCTACAGTTTGGGTATTCCCCGGTATAAAACCAGGAGTGCGAGTAATTACAGTAAGAAGGGAAGATGCAAAGAATTTTCCAAACTTTTTCTACCTAATGGGCTTCTTACTAAAATCTTGGTACAGGGGCTGCGAACAAGATAGAGTGTGTCCAAGGTGCAAGAGCATAGGGCACTTGGTACGGGACTGCAAGATCACGGTAACAACTACTCACATTGAAGGTCAAGTACCAACATACGCAAAGGTAGTGAGGAAAAATCAAGAGAGTAGAGAAATAGAAGCAAACAAATCAGGTGAAGAGATTGAACTTGTACAAAAAGAACAAAGCTCACCGGTGGTAGAGAGCCAAATTACCAAGGATAAAACAGAAATAGAGGGACCATAACATTGGGGTAAATACATAAGCCCCATGTTTAACAACACTACAGTTGTTGTTGTTGTTGTTGTTGTGGGGTTTAACGCCATTTTTCAGCACAGGAAAGGCTATACATGGCGGCCAGTATTAATGGTGGAGGAAGAAACCGGGAAATCACCGGAAAGAACCACCGACCCACGAGAAGCTACTGGCAAGCTCTCTCACATATCCACATTCGCCGAATCTTAGACTCGAACCCACGCAGATAGAGGTGAGATGGCAGTGATCCGTAACGGACAGCGCTTTAGACCACTCGGCCACTCGGGGCCCCAACAACAACACTACAGGACCATTAATAAAGTCGGACCTACTAAAAGGAAATAAATTTGCCGTACTTGTAGAAGAATCCGAACATGAACATGAAGAAGCGGAATTATCTGGAATTACGCCATATACTTCGACTCCGATACCAAGGGAGAGAAAGAAGAGGAAGAAAGCAGCAACACTGACGGAAACGTCTTTTGAAACATCAGCAGAGAAAAAGAAAGAGAAAAAGAAAAGAAAAAAAGAGAGATAAATAGAGAAGCAGAAACAGAAAATGAATCTAAGACAACCACAGAAATTGAAAGTACGAATGAAAGTGAAGACGAAAGTGACAGTAATGATGAAAAAGAAGGGAAAAACTTAATGAAATGGAAACAGAACCTGATATGTAAATTGGAAACGAAACATATGTTACAGAAATCAAGGAGTTGGACGAAAACGAATCTCAGAAACCCAATAACGAATCTTCGAAAATAGAGGAAGAGGAGGGGTCTAAAACCTCCCCATCTCAAGAAACAAATTAGAATATTAATTAGAAATATTTTACAATAAGTATAAAATAGGAATAATTAATAGTAGTACAAACAATTTATAATTTATTTACTTTTAAAAAATGGATCGGCAACCTGATAGAAAATATGAGGAATTGAATCTCAAAAAGCTTCTATAAACGTAAATGGTATAAATAAGGATAAAGTTTGTAAACATTGTAACAAAATGGGAATAGAATATGACATAGTTTGTTTCCAAAAAACACATAATGGTTTCGACAAAGATTTAATTTTGCATCTAGAAAATATGGCATCTTAATACAAAGTGATGCTAAAATAGAAGACTGTAAAGGAAAAGTGGCAATTTTTATTAGGGATAATAGAATGAAATGGGAAAGGAAAAATGAGAGGGAATGTCTTAGAAGGAGGGTCTTACACATTGTGTTAGGAAATATGCATTTAATAAATTTATATTTTCCGGCCGATAAATATAAAAAGTTTGATTTCATACATAATTTAGATAAACACTTAAGTAAATATTCTATGGAAAACATTATTATAGGAGGGGATATAAATTGGGTAGGGGATCAGATAGATAGAACAAGGCCTCTAACAACAAATGACAGGGTAGCAAAAAAAGAAATGGAATTTTTTTTTTAATAAACATAAATTAAGGATATTTATAGACTTTTAAACTTGCCAAGATTGGAATGTAATTTTAAATATGGGAATAATTTGGAAAGTCGTCTGGACAGATTTTATGGCAATAATTTTGACTATAAAACATACAAAGAAGCTAATATTAGATCTAAAATTATCAGATCACAAATTAATAAATTTGAACATTATTATTTTTAATAGAGATAAATGGGGGGAAGGGTTTTGGGAAATTAAATAAAAGAATTCTAGAAAATAAAGAATTTATAGATAGAATTAGAAAGGAAGTAAAATATATTTTTAGATAAACAACATAGACATATATTACCTTTATGGGATAGTCTAAAGAAAAATATTAAAATAATAGCAGTGCAATATTCTAAAAGATTAAGCGAATTACAAAAATTGGATGAAACAGAAATAAAAATAAGATTACACTTAAATAGAGATATTAGATATTAGGAATGAAACAAAAAAGAAATTAGAGGAAAAATTGAAACAGATCTAAAAGGAAAAAAATCATGGGTGTGTAAATAGGGCGGGTAAATTTTTAAAATTATATACGCAAGCAAGGAATATTTATAGAAGAGAAGAATTAAGGATAGGAGGGATGAAAATAATGGAATAAATAATAAGATAAAAGGGGCAAATTTTAAAAAATAAAGAAGATATTTTAACTAGGACTAAGTTATACTATAAAGAACTATATACTAAATAAGACATTGATATACACCAAATTAAAAATTATTTAAGTGATATAAGATGTGAGATGATCTCATCAGTACAAGTAGTATAGGAAAATGAGGGTTTTGGCCCACCCCCCTCCCACACCTCCTCTCCCACCCCCGCCAAACCTCTCATTTGCCTATACTACTACTATGTAGACAGGTATTTTGTAACCAGACAAAACAACAGGTGTTGGAATGCGATAAGCTCTGTCAACAGAAGTGACGAATTTGTTAGAACAGCGTATGTGTGGAATATGATTATTCTAAAGACAGCAAATAGGTTTTACCACAAATATTTTTATCAGATAACAGGATGAAAATTAAACTGTACATTAGAATGTTTCAGTTAACAAGGTGGAAATTGAACTAGTATTAGAATGAAAATGATATTAGTTTAGTTATATTATATCTTAAGTTTAGATAAAATTATACGTTACTCATACTTTCTTTGATAATTTTTTCCATACTTGCTAACCCTCATTGGTAGAATATCTGTTAACATATTGTCAATAATACGAAATTCACGTAATAAATCATCCATATTATATTTAACTCCTCGTAGGTAAGACCGGATCTGATCAAGTAGTTTCTTGTAAGTTTTAAAAGATGTTAAACATCCGTGCTTTTTGATCAAAAGTCTTGGTTCTACTTTTTTTACACGCCGCTGTAAGTGAAACACCAATACCAGATATAATTAACAAAAATGGATTTAATGATACCCCACTTGAAATTATACCAGAACTGGTCATTAACAAGGGTAGATATGATATTACTCGAAGGATCTTGTAGTATTTGTAACATTTTTTAACACACCAAAGTTTTTTTATGATAATATTTATAGTATTGTATTAGTGCGTCCACATCCTCTTCTGGAATATCTTTTGAAATGTGATTAAAATCAACTATACTTCTTTTCATTATAATATTTGTTTACATAGTTATGATAAATCAGCTACAAATTCCAAACACCACCGATAAGGACCTACAAAATTTTTATCAGTTGGTTCAAGTGTAAATGTCTCCTCAGAATTTTAGTATAATATTACATATAATATTCCAAATAAGTTATTATCTAAATAATGCCATGGAATTGTGGTAAACATTATTTTAAACTTTGCACTGCTAAACACTGACAATCTATACAAACCAGTAACTTCTGTAGTGTATTTTAAAGAATTATTTTCCTTCGTCCATGTACCAGACCCAGATGCAACAGTATACACAATATTTTTAATCTGTTTGTGAGGAATTTTAATCATATTCGTTTTCTCAACAATATTAGGAATTCCACTAATAATATCATTGAGTTTTGTGTTAATATCATTGAGTTTTGTGTTAATATTAGCGAGTGTAATGTTAACATTGGATGGATTTCCAAAAAATTCATCTCTAATTTTGTTTATGTTTCTGCGAAAACTTAAAAATGTATTCACGTGATTGGTAAAATCAGTTTTGAGCGCTGTGATTTCATTATTAATTGAAGCGTCCCAATCATTGACGTATTTTTTAGTGACAGCATCCCCATCCTCAGTTGGGTTTCCAAGATCTGTAATCTTGTTTTGTGTCATAACAATATTCCCACTTGGATTTCGTACAACTACATCTTACAGTTTTACGTTACTCGTCTTTAATCGTCCTTCTTTGTCCTGGAAAATGACGACTTCATCTGGATCTACGCTGGTAAGATTTAGTAAATTATTGATTTCATTTTTGAGCTGATCAAGAGTTACATATTTGGATAAGTCACCTTGGTAACCTTTTGTGGATAAATCTGATAGTGTTCCAAATTTTGTATAGTAGCTCATTATTTACTGTCCTAGATAAAATTATCAACACTAGTTTAATATTATATAAAATGGCAAAATCGTTGATATTAAACTTTGATACAGAGAGACTAGTGAAGCATAAACATAACAATGAACTTCCTGATTGTCATTATCTTGTTGTTGGGCGAACTGGATCAGGAAAAACAAATTTGCTAATGAACTTGCTTCTTGGTGATAATTTTAACTACGACAGAGTTTATATTTACACAATCAATCCACAGCAAGATAAGTATGAGTTATTAAGCGAATATAATAACAAGCTTCGTGATGATCTTAAAGCTGGTGAAGATTTTTTTATAATTAGGCAGCCAGAAGATCTTATTCCAGTTAATCAACTTGATGCAGATGAACATAAGATAGTAGTTTTTGACGATATTCCGCTAAATAACATGGAGATGAACAAATTAAGATCGTATTTCTCACTGTCACGTAACAAACAATGTAATTCTGTTTATCTCGCTCAAGGATTTTATAATGTTGACAGATTTATTCGGCGAAATACGGGTTGTTTTATATTATTTCCAGGACTGGATAATGTTGACGTTAGAAATATTGCAAGCGAGCAATGCGGTGGCGTGATAAAAGATAAGTTTATTGAACTTTACCGTAATGCTACAAAAGATAAATTTAACTTTTTCTTGTTTGATAAACTTACAAATGATCCAACTAAAATGTTTCGCTGTTGTATTAACAGTTACTTACAGTAAAGCGTTTCAATTTTATAAAATTTATAATTATAATAATGGACACACGAGCAAGGTACAGACAACACATAGAAGATCTAAAAAAACTTGCTCAATCTCAGGCATCACTTAAGCAAAAAGTACAAGAAGCACGACGTGGGCAAGTAACTGCTACAGAAGCAACAGCTACAATTTTCAAGCCGGTTACTGAAGCACTATTAGGTAAACAACCTGAAACTAAACCACTATCAGAAGAAGAACTTAAACAACTGCAGGAAAAAGGCTTGGTTGGAATTGTTAAAGAACAACAGGAAGCAGCTGCTGCAAAACTTGTTACTAGATCTGATGAAGAAAAAAGAAAACTGATTGAGGCACTTACAGCAAATATAGCTGATCCTGCGGCTAGACAAGCTGAAACAGATCGATTGATAAACAATCCGCTGGAACTTGAGCGAAGATTAGCAGAGTTAACAACGCAAGGAATAACAAATATTATAACAAATTTATCAGGAGACATAAAAGATATCAGAGAGGAGCAACAAAGAGTCGGTGATCTTACTGTAAAGTTTATGAAAGTTGGAGATCAAAGATTTTATTTTACAAAAAGAGCAAATGATGAGATAAAAGGTAGTTAATATGATGATTTTTTTAAACAAAGAAGTGATATTGAAAATATAAGCAGGTGGACTGATGCAGAATATCAAGCATTAATCGATAAATTAGATGTAATATTAAGAGACGGAGCTGCTGCTAAAGATGAAATAAACACGGTTACAGAAATTGATGATATGCTTCCACTTTATGATAGAATGAGAAACGGTGTCATTGCTCTCACGTTTAAAAAAACAGCAGAAAATAGTAGAGCAAAACCTTTTGGTAGTGGGTGGAGTTTTAGAAGGAAATTTTTTACTTTTGATAAATCTCGTATACAAAAAAGTAGAGTAAGAACAGGAACTGGTGTAAAAGTATTTACTTCAACTACTGAAATGATAGGTAGATTAATGTTATTAATATCGTCAAAGGAAGCTGGGAATGTTAGTTTTGAACTTGATAATGAAATCATTGACATACTTGATCATCTAAGATCGAGTGAATTATTAACATCTGACGAATATGAAACTTTACACCGCGACTTAATCGCGGCGACTTAATTTTGTAAAATGATATAATATTAAAGGAATGCAAACAACATTATTACTAAACTCTAGTGAGTCTGCGATAGATAGCGCAAATTTTTCAGTAAATTATATTCCACCTATCCAACTAGATCCTACAAAACAATATGAAATTGGATTCATTTCTTGTACTTGCTGGAATGCTATACCTAACGTGAAAAATGATGTTAACGATGAAATGTATTTTACTATGATTACAACATCTCCAATATCTACAACAAAAAAAAATTCCGCAAGGAGCTTATAATATTATTGATCTAAGCAAGACAATCAAAGAGCTCATCACAAAAGCTGACGGTGTGGCTGATAATTTTGAATTGGCAGCAAATTATAACACATTGCGAACTAGGATAACTTTGAAAAATATAGTAATCAGTCTTGAACCAAGAGAAAGAAGTATTGCACAACTGTTAGGATTTACTGAAAAAACTTACACTGCACTTGATCAGCCTATTACATATGACAGTGAACTGCCAGCAAATATAACAGAAGTAAATACAATATTAGTAAATTGTTCTATTGCTTCTGGTTCTTATACATCAAAAGGTAGCAAAGGTCAAACGATTTACAGTTTCTCACCAAAAGTCCCGCCAGGTTCTCTCATGCAAATAACTCCACGACATATTATATATTATCCTTTAAACGTTGAAGATCAAATATCAAGTATAATAATGCAGTTGACAGATCAATCAGGAAAACAGTTACATGTTAATAATGAAGTTGTAACTTATTATTTACATCTACGCGAGCAAAAGTAAAAATTATGCAACATCAAATATAATGAAACAAAGAAAAAAAGTTTATCGAAGAAAAATAGTAGGAGGATTTTTTTGGAAATATATTCACTAAAGTTTTTGAAAATATTCCGGGTATATCACGTAAAGTTGCACCAATTGCTATTGACGCTGGTAAAGCTTTTGCAACTGGGGCTGCATCTGCCGCTGGGACTGCGGTGGGACAAAAAAATAGCTGATAAAATAAAAAGTGATCCACCGACTGCATCTGAAAAAAACAAGCTATCTCAGAAATCGCTCCAACAAAAGAAACTCAAAAAGCTATGATAACAACAACAAAAAAATATCACCAAAGGGCGAGCAGATCATACAAAAATTAATATCTAAAGTAACAGTGCCGCAATAAAATTTTATATAATCTAATAAAATAAAATGTCTGTTAAAAATTATCTCGAGTTAACAGAAACTTATGACATCGACAACGATGTGACAGAATTCGAGTTTGTTGAGTATCTTGATGAAAATTCTAACGAACCAAATAAAGCTGGTATTAGAACCTTTAACACCAGAGACGAAGATGTATTTCTACTGCCACATAAGGCTATGTTAGAAGTTCGTGGTCAGATTATGACAGTAGCCAATCCACCTGCTGCAATTGCAGTTGGAGCAGAAGTAGCTCTTATAAATAACGGCTGGTGTTTATTCAAAAGTGCTAGATATCAACTGGCCAATCAAACTATAGAAGATATTTCAAGTCATCTACAAGTTGCAAATACAATTTTAAATATTATTTCGTTTTCCGACGACTACTCAAGATCAACTGCAAATAACATGATGTGGTTTAAAGATACTGGACGGGGTATAGCTGAATCAACCGAATTTTTAAAGAGAGGCGCTATAGTACATGGAGCTGATGCTGATGCAAATGCTGTAATTGTGAGAAATTTTCTCATTGCTAATGCAGACGCGCTAGCTATTGTCGCACCAGGTGCAGCTGCTAATGCAGACGCTACAAGAGTTTCTCTTACAGCAGCTTTTAATAATCTAAATATAACACCACCAGCTGCAGATGCAAACGGTACTGCGATGTTAAATTTACTTCTTAACACACTTGACGTGAGAAATCCACGCTATAACGATGGTTTTGCTAGGCGAAGAAAACTTGCAGCAGGATCACGTCAAATTACAATGATGCTTCCACTAAGCACAATTTTCGGCTTTTGTCGCGATCATGATAAAGTATTCCGTGGAGTAAAACATACTCTTATTTTAGATCGAGCAGACCAAAACGATTGCTTATTTAGATCTGGAGGGGTTGATGTACAGTTTATCATAAACAAACTTGCTTTGTGGATGCCACGTATAACACCATCAATCACTAAAATGTCAGAACTAAATAGCATGCTTGATAAGCATACAAACAGAATTTATTTTAAGCAGCATAAGATATATCAGACAGCGGTTCCAAATACTACTGACTACACATGGAGGGTCACAACAACATCAAGCGAACAACTGCCGAGAAATATCTTTGTTGTATTTCAACAGCAAGCCCGACGAGGTAACCAACAACAAAATAATGCAATATTTGATCACTCTGATTTCAGACGAATATACGCTAGATTAAATTCAAAGCAATATCCAGAACGAGCTATCGAGTGCAATTTTGCTGATGACGTTAATAAAAATATTTCTCGACCGTACATGTACCTGCTTGACGCAATACCAAAATATCAAGATGTTGAAGATGGAACTCAAATATCAGCAGAGGAGTTTCGTACCCTTTATCCTATATTTCATTTTGATGTTAGTAAACATAACGAGCGAGCTGTAGACAGCACAGCGGATATTGAAATTGCCTGGACACTTGGGGCGGCTCCAGTGGCGCTGTTGTACGTATACGCATTAGTTATTAGTGATAGATTTATCACAGTAGATTCTATTGGAGGTATAATGACAGTTCAAGTTTAATCTACAGTTGTTATATAAAATGGCAAAGTATATTGTAAAAGAAGTATATTTGACCGATGGCCAAGTTAAAACATTAGTAGCTGCTATTGCAAAACGAGAACAGGTATCATTAAAAATTAATCCTAATATTTCTGATGGTGTTTTAACAAAATTAATGCTAACAAAAAATCAAGTAAAGAAGTATGATCGTAAAAAACTTTTGTTTTAAATTTGAGTGCTGCACAAATGACAGCGCTGGCAAAAGAAGGTGGTTTTCTTGGTCCAGCATTATCAGTATTAACTAGTACAATAATACCTAAAATTTTACCAGTCTTAGGCACATTAGGACTAGCAGCAGCGTCTGGAGCAATATCTGGCGCAACGAAGAAAGCAGTCTCAGGTAATGGTATCATTCGTGGAAGTGGAATAAAAAAATTGTAAATTTTATGTAAATGATATATTATAATGCCACAAAAGAAAAAGAAATGGCCAACAACAAAAAAAGGAAATAATAAAAACAAAATCGCCAACACCAAAATGCAAATGCATATGCAATCAACCAAAACAAGGAGGAATTATTCCAATCGCTCCACTTTTGGCGGGACTAGCGGGAAGTCTGCTGCCAAATTTTTTAGGAATCGGACGTGGTCTAACATTACCGGGAACTCAACCACCCCGTTGAGTAATTTTGATATCATTGATAAGTTAAAAGCGGTTCCTAGATTTCACGGAGTTTATTCTAAAGATGAACTCGCAGCAATAAAATCACCATCAGCTGTAAGTTCGTGTGTTATTAATATACAAGATTTTAATGACGGATCCGGCACGCATTGGGTAGCAGTTTATAATAATAATTATTTTGACTCGTTTGGACTTCCTCCAAGCGATGTAATAAAAAAGTATATGAACAAAATATTTAAAAAGATATATTATTCGTCAAATCAACTCCAACCTGTTGGAACGTCTGCTTGTGGATATTATTGTATTATGTTTATCCAACAGATGAGCAGAAATCTTAACTTTTTAAAATTTATTTTACAGTTTGACAAGCATCCTTCTCACGCTAATGATGAGATCGCAATAAATTTTATCTAAACTTAAAAATAGAATAATGTCAACATCCTGTCTCAAGTGTAGAACTAAAACAGAAAATATTAATGAAACAACAGAAAAAACAAAAAACAACAGGATAATATTAAAAAGTTTTTGTGCCGTCTGCGGAAAAAGAAAAAATATGTTTTTAAAGAAAGTGTCCCCAGCGACAATATCCTCAGAGATGTCGCTAGGATCTGGTTATCCTGCTATTATTTTAGTCGACGACTAAAAATATAGAATGATATGCAACTGTGATTCTGACAGAGTTTTGTGTCTTGAACAAAATAAAATTGTCGCATACTGTCAATGTTGTAACAACAGAGAAATAATAGGGTCAGGTTTAGATATACATAAAATTATTGGAAAATTACCAAAACCAAAAGGCGGTTGGACATTGCCAGGCCATAAATATACTGGTCCGTAGAATCCGCTAGATCAACAACTAGATGAAAACGACAATCCGTTGCCAGGCCAAGAGCCTTATAATCAAGTGGATGCAATAGCAATGCGTCATGATATCTGTTATCGTGATCATGAAAACTCGAAATCAGATTGTGATAAAGTAATGTTAGACGAATTACGTGATATGGAGCCAACAAATCTACGAGAACGTTTTGATAGAAAATTTGTTCAGGGAATGATAGGAGCAAAATATAAACTCGGACTCGGCAAAAAAGTATACGATGATCTTGCAGTCGAGCTGCACAGACCTAAAAAAAAAGTTCCCACGACGTAAAGTTGTCGCTAATGGTGTAGATGATATCTGGGCAATAGATTTGGTGGATGTATCCAATCTAGCTCAGTTTAGCGTTGGCGCTGATGGTGCTCCAAAAAGGTATTTGTTTAATGTTATAGATGTTTTTAGCAAATACGCTTTCAGTGTATCTGTTTCGGATAAGACAGGAACTTCAATGACTGATGCGCTAAAACAAATAATAACGAGTACAGAAAGAAAACCGAATAAAATCTGGACTGATCACGGATCCGAGTTCTTTAACAAAAAGTTTGAGCAGTTTCTAGAACAAAATAATATAAAAAGGTATGTTACAGGAAACGAAGGTAAAAGCGTTGTTGTTGAGAGATTTAATCGCACGCTAAACGAGAAATTACACAAACATATGACAGCTAAAAGCACCAACAGGTACATCGATGACCTTTCTCAAATCGTAGGTGAATATAATAACACGAAACATCGAACCATCAAAATGACACCTAAAAAAGCTATTAAAAATCCAATATTAGCAAATGAAAACATGTACCGCAGACATAAATTTAAGGTTGGTGATAAAGTTAGAATTTCTTTGACAAAAAAGGTATTTGCAAAAGGATTTACTCCGAACTGGAGTGAATAAGTTTTTGTAGTTGATAAGGTACTTTTCACAATACCTGTAACTTACGTTTTAAAAGATCTGGCAGGGGAACCGATTGTAGGTAGTTTTTATGAACAAGAACTACAGAAAACTGAGCAGGATGTTTCTGTTATCGAGAAAGTGATTAGAAAAAAAGAAGATAAAAGTTTAGTCAAATGGCGTGGGTATAGCGATAAATTTAACAGTTGGATCCCAACTAAGCAGATTATGATATAATGTTATTATAAATTAATCATACTTTTGTTTGACAGATTTACATTTTACTGGTTTACATAACGATATTAGATATTGCTTACGATCGTCAGAGATCGTCATTAGATTAAAAATCTTGACAAATATGAAATCGAATTTGATATTTTTCTGTCGGCCTGGAATTCTGATGTTTAAGAAAGGTTTGATTAGCTGCCAAAACAGTTGTTGTTCGGCAACGGTAAAATTAAATTTCATTATTTTTTTTTGCAATGTGATACTTGACATTATATCGTTAATTGTTGGTCTGCTGTAATTTGATCTGTCAGCAACAGTGACTATTTCACAATCATCATCAGATTCGCTGTTATATAAAATATCATCTTCATTATAACCAATAGATTTGTCTATGAAATCTTTGGAAAATGTGACCTCATCACTGACGACCTTATCGCTGACGACTTTGTCGCTAGTATCTTGTTTGTAGAGTTCAGCGAGTCGTTTCATCAAGTCCATTATTATAATACATTTTTATCTAATTTATTATTATAAGATGACTGATGAGATAAAATATCACCAAAAAGTTAATATATTAAATTACAACGAACTAGCCGAAGCGGTAAGAAAATGTTTGTTGGGTTATAGTGTTGATGTTATTGTAATGCAAGGTGATTCTCATAAAATATTGCTAACAGAAGCAGAAAAAAATAAAATTAATGAAAGTGCAGTAACGACGCTAAAATTTAATCACGATGATATCATAGCATTTGCTCATCATTGCTTGACTAAAACTGAATTACAAAATATTATTGATCATCATATCTAAAACGAATCCTAGCATCGTATTCGCTTGAAAAAGTTGATTTTATTACCCTATCAGCTGCAAATTTTACGACTGCGGGATTTATCTTATAATATTTCGCCGCAGCTGAAATCGATTTGAATTCGATCTCCTCATCCGTTTCAAGGTTTTTTTGAAATAACAGGTTTTGCTGGACATCTAAAATTAATACCACCACCTCGTCCTTTTCTCACATTTTCCTGTTGCGTCACTAGCTCCAGATTTCTCAATCGATTATCAGTTTTTACGTTATTAATATGATTAATAACCAGATCATTGGGTATAGATCCGTTGAACACCTCGTAAACAAACCTATGACCAGTATAACAAACTTGATCTGTCGATGTTCCTCTAACAGTTACCCTGATATATCCCATATTACTCATAGTACCAAGAACTTTTTTAGTTTTTCTGTTTCTAATAATACCGCAATCGTTAGCCTCGTATAAATCAAAGACCGGATGCGGCAGAAACTCATCTTGTAAGGATAAGTTTTCAATGTTGTCACCAGTGACTTTATCGTTCACGTGATATACACGCTGTCCCTCTGGAATATCATCGCAAAACAACGTGTAAATAAAATCTTTTCTAAACATTGCAATCCTCTCGGCATTATCTCCCTTTACACTAATCGTATAACCCGCTGACGTTAATTTGCCAACAGATATTCTAGTTTTGATGTTAATAACTGAACCTAATACATTTCCAGCGTATAAGTTGTATTTTGGGTGAACATGATAAATCTCTTGCCCACGTGCGCTTGTCATATTTACTGTCATTATACTATAGGCGATTTTTTTTATATCTCTAATTGATTTTTAGCGCATGCGCAGTGTGAGATAAAGTTATACTTTGGGTGAATTTGATATGCTTCTTGCTCACATGTGTTTGCTAGATTTGCTGTCACTATACTATAGGTGATTTTTTTATCTTCAATTAATTTTTAGCGCATGCGCAGTGTGAGAAAATTATCAATTAGATATTACATTATAGTATAATAATGTTAAAATTGCGTGATATAGCTAAGAGAAGTCTTATGGGAGAACCTAATAAAATAGCGACTGCTTTTGCAGGTTTTGATAATAGTTATCAGTTTGACAATCAAATTGTTTTAGTAAATTTTAATGCAGCAAATCTTTACCACCTACTACAGACAACTGTAAAACGTGAGCTCGAAAAACACAAAAGTATCAGATTATTTGTGCAATATCATGTTATATTTTCAAAGTTAGTTATAACGGAAGAATTAACTAACAAGGAAATTGCAGAACCTTATATGAACGCAAAATCAAGACGTGTTTTGCTTGGGACTGATCTGTTATCACTATCTGATGAAATACACCAAGAAATCTGGAAAATAAATAGAGGAATTCACTCAATTAGGTTCGGGTTGGAAGTTTGAAATGATCAAAGAAATATTGTTTCATACGATGAAATATAACGCATTACGAGGTAGTTCATACATCGACCTGCCACCAAAAATAAAAAGTAAAAGATGTTGTATAAACATCAAAAACGTAGATAACAAGTGTTTCCAATGGGCTGTTCTTTCCGCACTATTTCCAGCAGAAAAACACGCTGATCGCGTTGAGAAGTATATCAGTCACGTGTCCAGATTAAATTTTAAAGATATTAACTTTCCAGTGGCAGAAAATCAAATACCAAAATTTGAAAAGCAAAATAATGTTTCAATTAACGTTTTCGGACTAGATGAAAAAGAGGATGTATACCCGAGATATATTTCAGAAAAAGCTTCACAATCGACTATAAATTTACTGTTTTACAAAAATCATTACGTTTGGATTAAAAACTTTAACGGACTAGTTGGTAAACAGTACAATAAAAATAGGAACAAAAAGTTCTTTTGTCACCGCTGCTTGCATGGTTGTACTAACAATGAAACATTACAAAAGCATTTGCAGTACTGTAATGATGTGCAAAGAATAACAATGCCATCTAAAAAAGATAGTGTGTTACAGTTTGTCCATCATAATCACAAACTAAAAATTCCTTTCGTTATATACGCTGATTTTGAGTGTTTATTTCAACCTGTACTTGGCGTAGAAAATAATCCTAATCAATCGAGTACAAGAAAAGTTCCAAATTATGTTCCGTGTGGAGTAGCGAATAAGGTAGTTTGTTGTACTGATTCTAGATTATCTAAACCAATTAAATTATATCGTGGTAAAAATCCAGCTGTTTGGCTTCTCAAGCAGTTGATTAACGAAGTTGATAATATATTTACTCGTTTGAAAAAAGTAACGCCAATGTTAAAATTAACACCTCAACAAGAATCCGATCACGAGCAAGCAGAAATTTGTCATATTTGTGAAAAAGTTTTTGATACTGACAACAAAAAAGTACATGACCATTGTCATTTGACTGGACAGTATCGTGGAGCGGCTCATAATCAGTGTAATTTAAAATTTCATGCTCCAGATTTTATTCCGGTTATTCTTCACAATTTTCGAGGATATGATAGCCATATTATAGTAGAAGCTTTTGGTGATCCTGATATAAAATCTCGTCTAAAACTCGATAACGTCATCAAATGCATCCCAAATAATTTTGAAAAGTACATGTCAGTTACGCTAGGTAAATTGCGTTTAATTGACAGCCTGCAGTTTATGGCAGCCTCGTTAGATGAACTAGTAAAAGGTTGTAGTAAATTTGATAACCTAAGAGACTGTTTTGGAAATAAATTTAATCTACTAGCTAAAAAAGGAGTTTTTCCATTCGAATACCTCGACGACTGGAGTAAATTTGATGAAACATCTTTACCTGGCAAAGATAAATTTTACTCACAACTTAAATATGAAAATATAACTGATGACTAGTACAGGTATGCACAAGATATCTGGAAAGAGTTTGATTGTGAGACTTTTGGTGATTATCATGATTTGTATTTGAAAACTGACGTGTTATTATTAGCAGATGTTTTTGAAAGTTTTCGAGAAGTGAGTTATAATAATTACGGACTAGATCCTTGCTGGTATTATTCTGCCCCTGGACTGTCATGGGATGCTCTGCTAAAGTTTAGTAAGGTAAGGTTGGAATTACTGACTGATGTTGATATGTTCAATTTTATTGAAAAAGGTATCCGAGGCGGTATTAGCGTGATAACAAAAAAGTATGCTGAAGCAAACAACAAATATTTGAAACAGTAAAACCCTGACCTTCCTTCGAAGTATATAGTTTATGTAGATTGTAATAACTTGTACGGGTATTCGATGGCAGAACCAATGCCTCTTGGTGGATTTCATTGGATCACAGCTGATCGATTTCTATCGGAGACAGAAAAAAAGATACCCGAAGATATTTCCTATTTCGTTGAAGTTGATCTTGATTATCCAAATTCGCTTCACAAATTACATAACGATTACCCTTTCTGTGCGGAATCGATGGTCATAGATTATAGTTTGTTATCAAAAGAACAACAAGCGTTAGCATCACCAAGGCAACATTCCATGGTCAAGAAACTAGTACCAAATTTACTTGATAAGAAAAATTACGTTTTGCATTAGAAAGTTTTAAAACAAGCAGTCGATGCTGGTCTTGTGTTGAGAAAAGTTCATCGTGTACTAAAATTTAATCAGTCGCCGTGGATGAGAGGTTATATTAACTCAAACACTTCAAGAAGGGCTGCAGCGAAAACAGAGTTTGAGAAAAACTTCTTTAAACTGATGAACAATTCCGTATTTGGTAAGACGATGGAGAATATTAGGAAACGCGTAAATATTGAAATAGTTAATGATGTCAATCGCAGAAACAAACTTGTGTCAGACGATGATTTTGTGAGCATGAAAATATTTAATGAAAATCTTGTTGCGACACAAAGAAGAAAAGTAAATCTAAAACTAAACAAGCCGATCTATGTTGGAGCTGCAGTGTTAGATTTATCAAAGTGGATGATGTACGATTTTCATTAGACTTTTGTTAAAAATCAGTGGCCGGCTAGTAGATTAATGTTTACTGATACTGATTCGCTCGTATATGAAATCGAATGTGAGGACATCTATCAGGACATGTACAATAATCGACATCTGTTTGATCTTTCCGATTATCCACGTGACAGTAAATTTCATGACGACACAAATAAAAAGGTTATTGGTAAGTTTAAAGATGAAATGAACTCAAGCGTTATCAAATACTTTATCGGATTACGCAGCAAAATGTATGCCGTATTGTTAGATAATAATAAAATAACGAAAAAAGTAAAAGGTCTGCCTCGTGGTTTTGTTAAAAAGTTTATGAAATTTGATGACTACATGTATGCGCTTGATGGCGGTGTTAGTTTATGAGAGCTATGGCAATTTGAACTAATCATCATAAACTCGAAACAGATGTCATTATCAAACGTGGATTGTATAATTTTGATGACAAACGCTATTGTAAAAATGGGGTAGATACATTTGCCCTTGGGTATTGTCATGATGATAGATCTATACTCGACATTATCTTTTCCAACTGAAATTTTATCTAAACTTATAAAATAATGTTTGAAAATTTGACAATGACAAATAGCTACAATAGTAACATCAAATATCTAATGATGGACGGTAAACATTTGACAGTTGAATTTAATAATGAAACATCAGGTATATGTTTTAATGGAACACGTGACAAGTTAAAACTTTCGCTCATCAGATCTGATAACAGCGTGTATTTCAATTATCTCAAACAATTGTATCAAAAGTTGCTAGCGGAATTTAAAAATTTTCACAGCCCCATTAGCCAACAAAACTATACTAAACTCACAATTGATCTCGATCGGTCAAAGGTGTATTTTATCGACAAAAAATATCCTCTGAACAAACCAGAAATGAAAGATTTGTTTGAGTCCCATGGCTGTGTGAGCGGTAAAGTAAAATTTAGTATCTATAGTCGTGATAGTGAAGTATTTTTAATATCAACAGTTGAAACATTGATCATTGGTAATGAAATATAAAATAATATCATTTTCGTTCTAATGCTAATTTAATTTTCACCTTGTTAACTGAAACGTTCTAATGCACAGTTTAATTTTCATCCTGTTATCTGATAAAAAATTTGTGGTAAAACCTATTTGCCGTCTTTAGAATAATCATATTCCACGCATGCGCTGTTCTAACAAATTCGTCACTTCTGTTGACAGAGCTTATCACATTCCAACACCTGTTGTTTTGTCTGGTTACAAAATATCTGTCTACATAGTAGTAGTATAGGGAAATGACGGGTTTGGCGGGGGTGGGGGAGGAGGTGTGGGAGGGTGGTGGTGGGCCAAACCCCTCATTTTCCTATACTACTGTACATAAAGACTTATGTGATGATTTCATCTCAATAGACGAAATTAAAAATGCAATTAAACAACTTTCGATAGGGAAATCCCCAGGTAGAGATGGATTCACTGCGGAATTCTATATAAATTCCAAAGTGAGTTATCGCCGACTTTAGAATTGTTATATAATATTATATTTTTAAATAGAGATAAAATGTCTAACTCAGCGAGGGAAGGGATTATAACATTAATATATAAGGGGAAGGGAGATAAAAAAAAGACCTTAAAGATTGGAGGACCATCTCCCTCCTAAATGTGAATTATAAGATTTTAAGTAAAATTCAAGCGAATAGAGTTAAAAACTGCATGCCCACAATAATTAATGAGAATCAAACTTGTGGATCTAAAGGAAAAGATATACAAAACAATATTCTAAATATTAAGACTATAACTAATTATTTTAAAACAAATAGTAAAACTGGCGCCATGGTGCTAGTAAATCAGGAGAAAGCTTTCGATAGAATTGAACATAACTATATAGAACAAGTATTAAAAAAAATTGGTTTCGGAAAAAAATTTCGAAAGTGGACCAAAATCCTGTATAATGATATAACTGCCAGAATGCAGGTAAATAAAGCAATCACGGAAAAATTTGAAATACAAAGATCAGTGAGGCAAGGATGCCCACTATCAATGCTATTATACGTAATAGCAATATAAATCCTAAGTATTAAAATAAGGAACAACAGTAAGATAGAAGGAATACATATACCTAATTTGAAAAATGAATTTAAAATGTTATAACATGCGGATGATTGTACGAACTTTATAAGGAACCCAAATTCCTTTCAATACTTTATGAAGGAATATGAAAATTTTGGTAAAGCATCCGGGTCAAAAATCAAATCATGATAAAACGGAAATTTTAAAAATAGGAAACTGGAGGGGAAATCACCCTGGATTGCCCCCACAATATATAAAGAAAACGGTTAAAGCCCTAGGGATTTTCTTTGGGCAAAATGAAGAATCTGAGAACTATAAACAAATGATAAATAAAATAAAAAGCACTTGAAAACTGGGCACCTATGCCAATATATTTAATGGAAAGAGCAAAAATAGCTAAAACATTTATATTCGAGTATAAATTATGTTTTAAAATCGTTTGATATTAATAATACAATTTTAGAAAAAATAGATAATAAGATAATTAATTATATGTGGGATTATAAAACACATTATGTATAGAAAGATACTATGTATAAAACCATGGAAAAAGATCGTTTAAACCTACCATGCCCTATTTTAATTAAAACTGCAAATATTATAAACCGTTTTAAAAACATTAAATATGAAACTATGAAACCTTGGGAGGGATTATATTTGTATTGTATACTTTAAAAAAAAACATGAAATATACAGGAACAATACTATACTATAAGCAAAATAATTGAAGTACCTAAAAGACTACAATATATAAAAGATATAATACTTAAATATAGAGAAATTGAATTTGTATGGGAAGAAAATAGTACCTATAAAACTATAAGAGAACTTTTTTTTATAAAAAAAGATGTAAAATTGAGAATAAATTATGGAGGTAAACTGGGAAAATATTTGGAAATTATAGAAAAAATTCTCTTAAAATACAAAGTATAATTTTTAAATTTTTACACAATGCGTGGTTATCTGGAGACGTAGCTAAAAGAAGAAATTTTATTAAAATGATACCAAAATGTCCCCTATGCAAAAAACCTGATTATGCAAGGAAACACGTTATAGCGAATTGCGAAATGATAAAATCTGAAAGAGAATGAGTTATTAACATTTTTAATAAATATGAGGTGTATAAAGCGGATAAATTATTATATTTGGATACTAACTGTAACCAAGCTCAATACAAGGAAATACTAAGTTTTATAGTAAGCACAATTAGTAGATATGGATCAATCTTAAGCATAAGGAAATAATTAGTTAGTTTTTTTGTTTTGTTTTTTGTTTTAATAAACAACTTTTTCTTTTGACAGTTAACTCCACGCATGAAGGAAGTAAGAGACAAGGACGACGTAGGGCTACATCACATGGCGATACGCGAAGTGAGCAGGCCTACGGAAGAAGAGCCTTAAAAAACACCATGTGTGTTTTTACTCCAAATTTTATGGCCTTTTATTAGAAGTTTTGGGAAAATGTGGGGAGATGGGGTCCGAATTTAAAAAATTAATAAATTAAAAAAAAATTCGAGACCCTGGCTTCCTAACAACAAAAATTTTAATTTACTTGGTAGACGTATCAATAAGAACACTCATAAAAATAATAGTTTTAATATTGTAAATAAGTAGAAAAAATTAAATCTAATTTCTAAATTCTAAATTATATAAAATAATCTTAATAAATTAAATGGGTCTTTAATAAATTATAAGCATCCATGAATGGAATTAAAGTGAGAATGGAAGAAGGGCAGTGTGTAATAGAAAGAATGAGATACATATAATTGAGTAGAAAAACTGAATGATTAGAATTTGAAATAGTCGGCTGTCCTCACAAGAATACAATATATAGCAACATACACAAGAACCAAACACATAGCAAACACAAGACATAGGGAACCTCTAGCCAAGGTTAACCTATATATATATATATATATATATATATATATATATATATATATATATATATATATATATATATATATATATATATATATATATATATATAAGGGGAATGACTCCGACAAGGGAAGCAAAGCCTTGTCGGATAGACGAACCTTTAGAATACACTAAGGACAAAAAATACCACAACAAAATTTAATTTAATTGAATTAATTTTTTTGGAATTAAATAAATTAAGTAAACATAGCAATACGTCAGAGGGTAAACACGAAAACATAAACTTTTTTAGATATTTTTTTCTTCTAAGTAGGGGGGCATATGTCTAATACCCCCCAAAATAGTGTATACAAAAGTACTTTGTTAAATATTGGAAAATAATTTTAACATTTTTGATAAAATGTCGGTCATTTTTAACAACCAATCTTAATAATCTTGCTTCTATACAGTGAAATCTCTGAAAAGTCAAATCCCCCAAGATGAAGGTCAATTTTCGGTTTGGGTAGTTTTCGATGTTTATAGTTGTCAACAAAGAATGACATCTGATCATGTGTAAGTAAACGTTTGTTTGACAACACATCATATGCCAGTAAAATCTATAAAATTGACAACTGTTATTGCATATGTGTCTTTCAATTTTGTATTTTATTTTGAAAATCTTCTTCAAAGACAATTGGCGTACAACAAGCTCTGCTTAAATTTGGTTTTATGAGATCCATTGATTGAGTGATAAACAGTTTCTTTTCTATGTTATGGGGTTTCCGTTTAATTAATTCAAGTTCATTGAAATTAAAGAACAAAAATTTCGAGAGACGAAAGCAATGATTCAATTTAATGTAGGTTTGGTTTTACGGAGGTTTTGATCTTGGGAGATTTCGCCATATTTTGTTCTGGATATATCCTTGTGTTTCTAATATTTCTTTGATCCAAAACAGCAGCAACATGGGATATTTTAGTTTCTATAGATATTCATTATCATCATCGTTGTCATCGTCGTTGTCATCATCTCTATATCTCACTACCTCCGTATCAACACTCCCAGTGTTCTTGCACTACCACTACCAATACCACCACGATTATCAGTATCTCACACTAGTGCAACCACCACAACCATCATCACCATCATCATCATCATCATCATCATCATTTCGTACTACCTATATCGCCACAATTATCACCTCGCACAACGCCAAATGCCACAACCATTCATATTTCTCACTATGTCCACCAAAACCACCAACATCTTACAAAATAGCCTCCATACCAACGTTAAAATTCAAAATCACACACACGCACACGTACTCGCACGGGCACATCAGTGATCTGGTGAAAATATTTTATTTTATAATTTTTGTAGTAGAACTTATTGTGTTGTTGTTGTTTTAATTTTGCTGACTTGTAGGCTGTATTGTATTGTACCATTGCTGAAGTGTGATTTTTGTGTTCTCTTTTGTTCATAAAATAATGTTTTTTGGCAACCAGAGCAAAACCGACTATATCTAATACTCTTTCAAAGTTATTTCTCCCAGGTCATCAATTCACTTTCTACATCTAACATCTTCCAAAGGATGGATCAAACATACACCAAATGCGTGCATAGCTGGCTATGTTCCCTTCCTTTCTCGGTATATAGTATATAGTATAAAGAGTATCGTATAAAATGTAAAGTATATATTAAATAGGATAAAGTGTATAGTATAAATAATATAGTACAAAGTAAAAAGTAGATAACAAAATATATAGATATATAGCAATAGTATAAAGTATATACTGTAAAGTATATAGTACAAAGATTGAAGTATGAGGTATATAGTATAAAGTAAATAGTATATAGTATAAAATATACAGTATATAGCGTAAAGTATATATATATATATATATATATATATATATATATATATATATATATATATATATATATATATATATATATATAGTATAAAGCATTTAGGGTAAAAACTATATCATATAGAGTATAAAGTATATAGTGTAAAGTATATATGATACAATATAGAGCATATATTATATAAAGTATGTAGTATATAGTATAAAGTATGTAGCATATAGCATAATGTATATAGGATGAAATATATATTATATAGTGTAAAGCATATAGTATATATTATAATGTAGGTAGTATAAAATGTATAGCATATAGTACAAAGCATATAGGATATATAATAATGTATATAGTGTAAAGTATATATTATAATGCATATAATATATAGTACAAAGTATAAAGTATATAGTACAAAGGATATATTATAAAGTATATATTGTATAGTATATAGTATAAAGTTTATAGCAAACAATATAAATGGTGCTACGATAAACACGCGCTAACATTTTCTTTATGCACAAGTAGTATACCAATAATTCAAAGTTTCACTCTACTTTTGTCCTAAAGATCTCGTCGATGATTATTCCTAGATAAAATTAAACGTTTAATCTATTGTCTAACAGAGACGGAATGCTTAAAAATGCAGTTATTAGTGTTAGTTCCGGCCAACATGCTTTGGGCGGATTTGACGGATTGTTCCTTTCTGAGCTTTTTCCTTTGAAATCCTTTATTTAATTGATCTACTAAGCCGAGTTACTTTCAAGCACCTTTGACTGAGCATGTTTCAATTAATGTATTATAGCGGATTTGTATTCTTCGCGTGGTCTAATTTACCTATTTCCAAAGGTATTAATTACACGGCGATCTCAGCCAAATTCTTCGGGTAGGGCAGTTCTAAGTACAAAAAGGTGAGAGTGGGGAATGTTTATCTTGCTAAAAGCCAAGGAAGTCAAATGTTTTTATTTCCAAGCGAAAAACATTGTTGGTTTCGTGTACGAGTGATTTTAAGCAGTTCTGCCTTAGATAGACACAATTCCATATATATATATATATATATATATATATATATATATATATATATATATATATATATATATATATATATATATATATATATATATATATATATATACTGTACGGACACTTAGCCTTAGTTTATACAATAGTACTTCGTTAAATATTGCAAAATAATTTTAACGAACATTTTTGATAAAATGTCGGTCATTTTTAACAATCAGCCTTAATAATCTTGCTTCTTCACTGTGAAATCTCTAAAAAGTCAAATCCCCCAAGATGAAGGTCAATTTTCGGTTTGGGTAGTTTTCGATGTTTTAAGTTGTCAACAAAGAATGACATCTGATCATGTGTAAGTAAACGTTTGTTTGATAACACATCATATTCCAGTAAAATTTATAAAATTGACAACTGTTATTGCATATATGTATCTTTCAATTTTGTATTTTATTTTATTTTGAAAAACTTCTTCAAGAACAATTTGCGTACAGCATGCTCTACTTAAATTCGGTTTTATTAGATCCATTTCTTGAGTGATTAACATTTTCATTTTTTTATGTTATGGGGTTTCCGATTAATGAATTCAAGTTCATTGAAATTAAAGAACAAATATTTCGAGAGACGAAAGCAATGATTATATTTAACGTAGGTTTGGATTTACGGAGGTTTTGATCTTGAGAGATTTCGCCATATTTTGTTCTGGATATATCCTGGTGTTTCTAATATTTCCTTGATCCAAAACAGCAACAACATGTGCTGTTTCAGTTTCTATGGATTATTATTATCATCATCGTTGTCATCGTCGTTGTCATCATCTCTATATCTCACTACCTCCGTATCAATACTCCCAGTATTCTTGCACTACTAATACCACCACGATTACCAGTATCTCACACTAATGCAACCACCACGGCCATCATCATCATCATCATCATCATCATCATTTCGCACTACATATATCGCCACAATTATCACCTCGCACAACGCCAAATGCCACAACCATTCACATTTCTCACTATCTCCACCAAAACCACCAACATCTTACAAAATAGCCTCCACACCAACGTTAAAATTCCAAATCACTCACACACCTACACACACACACACACACACACACACACACACACACACACACACACACACACACACATACACACACACTCGAACCGGCACATCAGTGAGCTGGTGAAAATATTTTATTTTGTAATTATTGTAGGAATACTTATTGTATTGTTGATGTTTTAATTTTGCTGACTGGTAGTCTGTGTTGTATTGTACCATAGCTGTAGTGTGATTTTTGTGTTCTCTTTTGTGTTTGGGCTGTGCTTTTGAATTTTGTTCTAGTTTCTAACATTTTTGCTCATAAAAAATGTTTGGGTTTTTTTGGCAACCAGAGCAAAACCGACTATATCTAATACTCTTTCAAAGTTATTTCTCCCAGGTCATCACTTGACTTTCAACATCTAACCACTTCTAAAGGATGGATTAAACATACACCAAATGCGTGCACAGCTTGCTATGATCCATTCCTTTCTTGGTTATAGCATATAGTATAAAGAGTATCGTTTATAATATAAAGTATATATTATATAGCATAAAGTGTATAGCATATAGTATAAAATATATAGCATAAAGCATAGAGCATGTAGAATATAACATAAAGAATATAATATATAGTATATAACATAAAGTATATAGCAATAGTATAAAGTATTTACTGTAATGTATATAGTACATAGCATGAAGCATCCAGTATATAGTATAAAGTAAATAGTATATAGTATAAAGTATACAGTATATAGCGTAAAGTATATATAGTATAAAGTATAAAGAATATAGTGTAAAAACTATATAATATATATATACTTTACGATATATACTGTATACCTTATACTATATACTATTTACTTTATACTATATACTGTATATAGCGTAAAGTATATATAGTATATAGTATAAAGCATATAGTGCAAAAACTGTATAGTGTACAAAGTATATAGTATATAGTGTAAACTTTAAAGTATATATGATACAGTATAGAGCATATAATATATTGTATAAAGTATGTAGCATATAGTATAATGTATATCGGATAAAATATATATTATATAGTGTAAAGCATATAGTGTATATTAAAAATGTAGGTAGTATAAAATATATAGCATATAGTACAAAGCATATAGGATATATGATAATATATAAAGTATATAGTGTAAAGTATATATTATAATGTATTTAATATATAGTACAAAGTAAAAAGTACATAGTATAAAGTATATATTATAAAGTATATATTGTATAGTATATAGTATAAAGTATATAGCATACCATGTAGGAATGGTGCTACGCTAAACACGCGCTAACATTTTCTTTAGGCACAAGTAGTACACCAATAATTCAAAGTTTCACTCTACTTTTGTCCTAAAGATCTCGTTGACGACTATTCCTAGATAAAATCAAACGTTTAATGGATTACGTCTATTGTCTAACCGGAAATAATATATTCACAGATGGAATGCTTAAAAATGCAATTAGTGCTAGTTCCAGCCATCTTGCCTCGGGCGGGTGTGACAGATTGTTCCTTTCCGAGCTTTTTCCTTTGTAATCCTTTATTTAATTGGTCTACTAAGTCCAGTTACTTTCAGGCACATTTGACTGAGCGGTCCCAGCCAAATTCTTTTTTGTACGGCAGTTCTAAGTACACAAAGGTGAGAGTGGGGAAAGTTTATCTTGCTAAGAGCCAAGGAAGTCAAATGCTTTTACTTCCAAGCGAAAAACATTGTTGGTTTCGCGTACGAGTGATTTCAAGCAGTTCTGCCTTAGATATACACAATTCCCTATATATATATATATATATATAGATATATATATATATATATATATATATATATATATATATATATATATATATATATAGGACGGACTCGAATTTTTTGTCTTTTACCACCGACAATCTTAATCTTGTCCATCAGTCACATTTTGGTAAGTCCAGTCTAAGTTCTGTTTATATACTCGTAACCTTAAATACTGTACCGACACTTAGCCTTAGTTTATACAATAGTACGTCCTTAAATATTGTAAAATAATTTTAACAAACATTTTTGATAAAATGTCGGTCATTTTTAACAATAAGTTTTGATAATATTGCTTCTTCACTGTGAACTCTTTAAAAAGTCAAATCCCCCAAGATGAAGTTCAATTTTCGGTTTGGGTAGTTTTCGATGTTTTTAGTTGTCAACAAAGAATGACATCTGATCATGTGTAAGTAAACGCTTGTTTGACAACACATCATATTCCAGTAAAATTTATAAAATTGTCAACTGTTATTGCATATATGTGTTTCAATTTTTTATTATCAGCATCTCACACTAGTGCAACCACCACGACCATATTCATTATCATCATCATTTTGCACTACCTATATCGCCAGAATTATCAACTCGCACAACACCAAATGCCACGACCATTCACTTTTCTTACTATCTCCATCAAAACCACCAACATCTCACAAAATAGCCTCCATACCAACGTTAAAAATACAAATCACATACACACACACCACCACCACCATCATCATCATCATCATCATCATCATCATCATCATCATCATCATCATCATCATCATCATCATCATCGTTATTCCTGTCGAAAATAATCTTAGTTTCATTACTAAGTCAGGTCCGCCTCGGAATGGGGTAAACATAATGTAGTCCAAATGTTGCGCCAAACAAATTCAGGAAGAAGTTGTTGCTAATTGCTATGGCCTTGTTAAACAATATAATACATGGTCGCATGGTGACGACGAATATAAAACCTCTCATGATTCACCCAGTCGTCATTTTTCACCACTTAACCTTTTTGACAAGGCTTCAATGCCATTCGACGATCGCAAGTCATACCTTCATCCCTTCTGGCTATTACTCCGTTGCACAGGCAAAAGAGGAAACCTGAGGGGACATTGTAATATAAAGCTTGATACGTACAGAACAAAACCGGGAACTGCTGCTCTCATTTGGAATACCGTGACATAGCGGGATCGTCGCATATTTGAAAATACACCATGGTAAAGTTTGGAGCCAAATTTGAAGCACAAAGGTAAAAGTTAATATAGTTATGCATAATTTTCGCACGAGTACCTTTTACGCTGTAAATTTGATCTGTTGTCATGCAATGAATAATTTATGCTTTTGAAAATTTTCCTTACCAAATGATATGATTTATTTAAACGTTCCAGAAATATACATATTGCCTTTGTGTAACTTCTGTTTTCTGTGTTGTTGTTGTTGTTGTTGTTCTGGGGCTTAACGCCAGTTTGCAGCACACGATACATGGCGGCCAAAATTAATGGTGGAGGAAGAAACCGGGAAATTCGCGGAAAGAACCACCGACCCAAGAAAAGCTACTGTTGTTTTCTATGTAGGGTTAGAAATACCTAAGGTGGTATAAATGTCTGCGGGTACATACATGTTTTCTTCGATGTGCCAATTATACTAGATCATGATAGCTGGTTCGACCACAGATTAATACGTGATGCAATATTTTGTTTTATTGTATCTGTTATGTTTACCTGATAAAGGTTTGTTGCCAAATAATTGTAATGTAATTGCACTTCCGTCCTATTTGGTGACGAATTCAGTAAAACTACATATTCTTGCTACTTTGAATTGAAAACTATCAACCCAGTCGCACATAATCCAAACGGTACCTCGTGAATATGTAATTATGCAAAGAAACCAATAGTATATATGCATGCATGAATCTGTTTCGGATCGATGACAGGCATTAACATTGGATAAAACTTTGGTTTGGTTCCCTCTTAAATTAACTAATAAAATGATAGCTAAGACAAAGTTTACTTTTAGCTCAGATATATTTACACAACACATAACTTTCAATCAAAAATTCAGAATCCCAGAGAATATATATATATTTTTTTTAAAAAAAAAAAAGATACCAGAGGTTCTGCATTACAAGCTATTTCAGTTGCTGTAGTCGATTTTATAATTTTGGTTTGGTGTGGTATTTTGCTTTTAAAAAAAAAAAACACATGCAGGTTCTTTAGTATTGAAGCAATTGGAGCAAAGTATCAAGGTACTCAAACAATACTAATCTGGGGCCCCAGGTGACCGAGTGGTCTAAAGCGACTTTACCGATCATTGACATCTCGCCCCTGTCCGCCTAGATTTAAGTCTCGAGCTTGGCTAATGTAAGTATTTGAGAAAGCTTGCCATTAGCTTTCAGTGGGTCGGTGGTTGTTACAGGATATTTTTCTTCCCAGTTTTTTCCTCCGCCAGCAATACTGGCCGCCGTGTATGCTTATTATTGTGCTGAGAAATGGCATTAAACCAAGATCATCAACAACCACAACAACTACAACCTGTACTAATCTGATGGTGGGATTCTAACCCATACCATTTTTCATTCGACAGTCCGGTACGCAAACCACTTTGCCACCGCTGCTCCTTATGTACATGCATTTGAGATTCAATATGAAATTTTGAATTGCTGACAATTTCTACAAACATAATGCATCATTAAAATTTATTGAGGAGTTTTTGTATGACCACATGACGTCATCGCCTACCTTAATTGCTATCACGTGTGACCTCAGTGGTCAGCAGTGACGTATATTGGCCACATGGTATTTGTTTGCACCGCTACTGACTGACGGACAAGAGTGAATCACGTTAAAATGAGAAGGGATTGCGGCTACACAAACTGAAAACAAAAAAAAAAAAAGAAAAAAAAAGAAAAAGCAATAGAAAGTTAATTAAAACTATGTGTGTCGCCTATACCCAGTGCCGAAACTTACACTCCGTTGATTTTGACTGGCAATAAGCTTTTAAATCTCAGTTATTGCCTTGAGACCCCATTGCCGCCACCGGTAAGGAAGAAAATGTATTATTTTTTATAGCTGGAGGCAAAAATCAAAATTACAGTCCTAATGGCAAGATTAATGGCGATATACTTACGCGTCATTGTTCTTTAACACCACCCTTTTCTGGCGCAAGTAGCAGTTTTGAGTTTGATAATCACGACCGATATTCTCTCTCCGTGTTCTATATACTTGAATACTATTACCTAGGGAAAACTCAACATGTAAAGTACCAAATGAAGAAAAATATTACGAACTGCATTCCTTTCTTGAAAATATTGCAACAATAACTTAAGCCTTATGGTTGAAAAATTATGTAATACCTGTTGTTTTTATCAGTTATTATAAATACGCTAGCTTAGTTGCCTGTCCTAAACAAATTGGGATGAGCGAGTTTAAAAGAACGTTTGAACATAAAAATACAGAAAATGGTTTTAAAAAATTACGATACCGCTGCGAGTTTTGAACTGGCGATCTATCGTTTGGCTAGTGGGACACAGAAAGAAAGAATGCTAAGTATGCGTGTTTTATGTAAGATAGTCTTCGGTGGGTATACACCCACCCAGCAAAGATACATACATATATAAAGACGGAAGGGCGATTAACTAACCTCTAGTGGGTTGGGATAGCTCCGCCTAATAGCTCCGCGTCCCCATAAACTCAGTGTAAACAATACAAATGATTAGATTTCGAACAAGAATTCAGGCGTCCAATCCATGTTTCGAGAAGTTTTCTCCAAAGAGTAAACTTCCGCCGTAAACTCATAATTCGAATTGTTCCAACCTTCGATTAAGTGATGTAGAAATCTTGATTGACGGATGAGACTATAATGTCCAAATCATTCGTACTGCTTTCTTCGTTTATTCATCAAGGTGCCACACTACATCCTCCCGATGTGGTGCCATTATATACATATAACGAAAGTTAATGCTCTTTTACATGCTATAAAATGTTTGTGAGGTAATAATACGTTCAAAATCTTATAAGACCCAGAGGTGTGTAGAAAATGTGTGACCGAAAATAAATAATAAAAAATTGTTGGGTTTTAAATCGTTAAAACGTCAAATGTTTTTTTTTCCAAACAATTTATCTCAATTGAATTAAACAAATCTTACGAAAAATTTAACCTTTCATTTAGTTAAAATGTTTTATTTGCGTGAGTATCCTTGCATAGGCTAATCGATATTTAATGCTCAGGTTGAAACGATATTTAAGGGAAAAATTGGTTTCTATTAATACAGCCAAATTTTACAATCTGGTCATTCACATCATGAGAGAGAGAGAGAGAGAGAGAGAGAGAGAGAGAGAGAGAGAGAGAGAGAGAGAGAGAGAGAGAGAGAGAGAGAGAGAGAGAGAGAGAGAGAGAGAGAGAGAGAGAGAGAGAGAGAGATTAGCTTAATATAGTAGATGCTGTTTAGTTTTGACAACAAAAAAGATTACTTCTCCAAATATGTCAGAATATTTTCATTGATGACATTCGTGATAGTAATGCTTTGAAACAGTTTTTAAATACAAATTGGTCACTGCTACAGACATAATACAAAACTGAATCTTAAAAATACGTCGGAGACAACTAGCAGGAGGTCTCGTTACCAGTTTGGCTCCAATTAGAAACTTGCGCCTTTTTCAAAAGGCTGATATTAAACTTTATCTCATCCTTAAAAATTATGGATTTTTTTAAAAATAAAACAAACAAACACGCAATACCAACAAAAACAAAACAAAACAAAAGTAGCAACAGTAAGCAAATGTAAAAAAATAAAATTGAACACCAATAGTGGATCAAGAAAAAAACAACAACTTTTGTTTGGAAGTAAAAAAATAATAAATTATTTATAAAAGAAAAAAAGAAATAGATTGCTGTCATAACCGGTCGATACCATGGTTAGCAAATGACACAAACACTCGATCAGAACGTGAAACATCAATTTCTAATCGTTTTCCGTTTCGAATTTTCTTGTGGATTGCATAAGAAAAAAAAAAACCCTCAGGCGTGGTTCCCAAGACAAAGTTAGTTGCATTTGTTACATTAAGAATTTCCTTGAAAGAAAGTGTACACTAAACAACAAATATTTACACATAAGTTTTCGTCATAGTTGTTAATGTAACAAGTAATCATGATGGATGATGCCACACAGCGTACAAATAGTCGTTCTTTAAAATACGTAGATAAATACAATATCAAAAACATGGATAAATTAAATTTAATATTTAGTTTGAAAATGCTCGTGTGAAATTTATTTATCTTTGCCGAAAGTTTTCGTTGTGTTCAATTTCTAAAACTCATTTAAAATATGTTTTAAAAAATGTTTTCATTCGTTGCCTATACATATTTTCACGACGTTATTACAGTTATAGATTAGAAACAAGTTTAAAATCTTGAGCATTTTATCCTTCGGCTTAAATATCGCTTTATAACTTTACTGAAAATATGTCAGGTTTATAGCTAGCATGCGCCTTAAGGCATCACATTTAAAGGTTCAGAACAGAAAAAGAATGTCAAAATTTACTGCGAGCAGACACAAAACAAAACAGCATCATCTTAATCATCTGTCATCTACCTACATCATTTGTGCATCTGCCTTTTTTTTTTACCCAATCTCTCTCTCTCTCTCTCTCTCTCTCTCTCTCTCTCTCTCTCTCTCTCTCTCTCTCTCTCTCTCTCTCTCTCTCTCTCTCTCTCTCTCTCTCATGTCAAGAGCGCATTAAAACGACACAAAACCACGATAGTTTAAACATTTATGTATATGTTATTAATTACTTATTATATTGATAGTTATGATAGTATCGCATGAAGATTCGATCAAGAGTGTAAAGCCAAACTACATTTACATAGTGAACAAATAGATGTAATAAAGGTAAGTTTGTTATAGTTTGCGCTAGAGTCCACAAAATAAAACAGAACGAACAACATCTGCTTGATATACACGTATGTATGAAATAAAAATAATATCGGTGTGATGGGGGGGGATTTAAAACATTAAACCCCTTCTCCTTTTATTCGGCGTCGTTAGCTAAGGAACGATCTCCCGCGTTGTAATGTGTCCAGTGTGGACGTATAGATGGAACGTTACAGATAGCAGAGCAAAGGATTGAAAGAAATAGAAACAACGAACCCCCTTTCAATCAATACAACTATAACATTTTGATCAGTTATTATATATCAAAATAAAATACCAATTCCCATACAACCTATTTACTACATTGCATATCCTCAATTAGCATAGCCAAAATTAACATTCCAATTTAACGAATTGTCAGTGACAAAATTTTATTTCAGTGTAAGACTTTCATTATTTCTATGAGTGTTGACTTTGAGCAAAATCTCCTATGCTTTGACAGCATCGCATGACAAATGTCTTCTCACGACTGGTTTCCCAAGTCTAGCCACGTGCTTTGTTATCTTCCGACTCTCGCTATCTGATATCTCATAGATGTAGATTTCCCCTTTAACTAATTGGGTTCCTTCCGTTTTCCTCCTTCTCCTATCTTTCGTTCTGAGTATGAAGTTGTCCCCTTACTGCCGTGTTTCTCTTTTCAAACAACAGTCCGAGCCCAATTTGTCTCCTTTTCTAAAACAACTATCCGGCTCTTTTTTGTAATTTCTCGAAGAGCACTACTTCGTTAGCGTCTACGAAGTCGACTTAGTCTTCTCTAAAAAAAAGTCTGACTATAATGTTTTTCAAGCGATAGTTCCTAAATTGTTTCTCAAAGTTTCACTGGCCAATCAAAAATAACTTGATAAAAGTTTCCTTCCAAATTACGTGTCTGCTATCGATTTCACTAGTCTAATACTTGCTGCAATTAGCTTAATTTGAAAAATTAATTATTTGACGTGCGCCCTTTTTGAACTACTAAGAGACGGATTATGATTACGCGTATGCCCTTTACTATAACAATGACCGGTTCACATTCCAATGAAGCTAAACGAAGTTCCTTTTATGTTTAGAGATGAAATTTAAAAAATAATCATTGAACTATCTTCAGATCTTTTTGCTTTTAATTATGTTAACTTGGAAGCACAGTTTATTTAACCTTCAGTTTCAACCAGTTTCAAAATTCCACACATCACACTCGGATTCGGTATTGATTTAAATATGGTAACACTTCGCTAAAACGAAAATGTTCTGGCATTTGCACTATCTTTGACAAAGAATGTTTTAATTCCCATAACATTCTTCCAATTTGTATTTTTCATTAATACATCTGTGGATTTTCGGTCAGGGCACCACAACGACTACGAATGTCACTGATCACCGAATGTCCTTTATCTATGTTTTGACCGAACACGAGAGTTCACATCGTGCTAAATGAAATACAGCAAGGATGTTCACACGTAATCCTGTCCTTCTTGGACACCTTTGCTGTTACTTAACAGCACGATGATGTTCCGTCAGAAAAATAACGAGAGAGAGAGAGAGAGAGAGAGAGAGAGAGAGAGAGAGAGAGAGAGAGAGAGAGAGAGAGAGAGAGAGAGAGAGAGAGAGAGAGAGAGAGAGAGAGAGATCATGGGCATAACGCGATTGACTCCGTTATTATGTATGGGGCATCCCTTTGCATAGATGAATGCACAAAGTCACAGCGAAACTGTTGCCAAGATCGTTTTGTGTGAATAACTTCATCATTATACTTTTTTCTCTATGTTTTATAAACCTTTTACGAACCATGCCTATTGACCTTGCCGGAATATTTCCTAGGTAAATTCAATTAAATAGAAATCAATTTAGCTGTAGATAGCCCGAGGATGTGCGGTAAGGGATAAAGGAGGTAAGGTAACTTTAGATAGCGACAATCATAGGGACGCAGACTTCTCCAGTCATTAGCATAGTACGTTAGATAAATATATTTTTTTCTTTCAATAGCTACTGCAATACGTGCTACTGTAAATGAATACTGAGATTTAGACGTTATTACTATTTGAATTTGTATATGAATGATGGTGACATTAATACGTCATGCTTTGACAACCTTTCGGTATATTCAGGATTCTACAATTCTCATGCCAGATATATTATTAATCCGTCCTTAAAATAAAGCAAACTTTAATCTCAAAGAATACCAGTTAGTTCCCTAAGATCTGAGTGGGGACAAAATATTTAACTGAAGGGTAAAAGAATATGAATTTATCAATCTAATCTATCGGTACACCTCAGTATTATCGTTTGTCGATACTCACAAACACAATGCTTCTTAATTGTACTGGACAGGACTTGGCTCAAACAATTAGCTTCGTGTAATTAAATATTGATTATTCGGAACACCATCTGTTAAACGTTTATAAAATGGAGAACGTTCGACAAGCAAATATTCTGCAGTGTTGACAAATATTTGAAAAACAATCACGATGACATTCCAAAACTGTTTTTAACATAATAAATATAAAAAGGAACGTATGATTGAGATATAGTAGAAATATATCGTAATATGTAGACGTTTTCTACAAATATGATGCTTAAGATTATCAAATAAATATTACATTACATGTAAAACATAGAGGATATTCTCTTTTCTTACTTTTTTTTACGGGATATGTTTCATGGCTTGATACCAAAAACGTAATATTTTAATGAGTGGCGAAGGTACAAGGTAAAATAAATCGTTTTGTATACAACACTATGAAATATATAAGGTATTAATGTGGGGAAAAAAAGTTTTCTTTTTATTATATACTAAACATGCTCAGTAATCGAAGTTTATAATCTTAAGCTCAAGGGCACAAAACGTTAACCCTCTTTCCCTTTTTTTTAAATTCACCTGGCTCTCATTAGCTGATCCTACAAATATACGTGACATATGAAAGCGGTAGCAATGGGTTGACTTAATCTGTCGTCGAGCCTATTCGCAAACAAGGCAAAGTCCGATTTAGCAAAGCATGACTTGGGTTTTATGATTGTTTTCAAGGAAGGAAGAGGAAATAACTTTAGAGAGACACGCTAAAGGCTTCTAATCAAATTCTTCATCTAAGATTAATTTCCGTACTGACACGCAAGGAAGTTTCATTTTAATTGTTATAACTCACAAAATGCTCATTTATGTCATATCAGGTACAACTTGAGTCGCATGGCATGCTGGGAAATCTTATATTTTTCATATGAAAATATAAGGATATATTTTATAATAGACAACTCACATGTGAAAATGTAGGAATTTAAAAAATATGAAATTATTTTTCCAATAAATATCCATATTTCAAACTTAAGAATTTCAACGAAAGCAGTCTATAAGACAATGTTATAAAATACATTAATTTTGACTGATATTTCGGCAGGTAAACGTTCATCAGGCAATAAGATACCATGTCTGTCTTATTAGACAAGTCTATTCATCCAAAGCAATTTCAGATTTACAGTTTCTTTCTGAGCAACATGGGACCGCTCAGATCGCTAGTCTCGCGTGCTGGAGGTCGCGGATTCGAACCCGGGTTGAGTCATATCAAAAACTTATGGTACTCACAGCTGCCTCGCTTGGTGCCCAGCATTAAGAGGTTTGTGTAAGGATTGGTGGGTCTGGTATCTGGATAATGTGATACTACACGTCTCCGGCATGATGCTCTAGTGTTAGGCATCACCATAAACAGCCACACTGCAAACATCGTAACAATATGACTGAAATTGTTAAAGCTGCTTAAAAGATTCAACCCCCTGTCTGTGTCTGTCACACACACACACACACACACACACACACACACACACACACACACACCTTAGCATATGGCATTGCGGACATTTGACTAAGGACACGGAAATTCGATTCCAGTACAACAAATCTTTGTGAACGTATCGATGGCGAGACAGGGCAAATTGCTGAATATAACTAATAACTAATAAAGATTAAAAAAAAAACATGTAGAGATTGATGCTATTGAACCATTTTAATACTAGTTATTAAAATACGTTAATGTATTTCCCGTTTTTAATAGGATATGCCTAAAATTATTTTCCTACTTGTTAGTTTTATTATATAGAAAATAGAACATTGGCCTTAAAGTCGATATATAAAGTGTTCGCCTCTGGTGTGGGAGGTCGCGGAATCGAACTTCGATCGAGTCATACCAAAGACATAAAAATGCCGCCTGTCTCTCGCTTGGTGCTCAGCATTAAAAGGCTAGTTAGGGTGGGACATGATGATGCATGTCTGCGGTACTATCACCTAGTGCTAGAAATCACAATAAACTGCCACAATACAGATATCGTAGCGATATGAAAAATTATTAAAATTATGTTTAATCCAAATCACACACACACACACACACACACACACACACACACACACACACAATCAACAGCGCATTTGAAACAGTGCACATATATAACGTGCACTGATGTGGGAACACATTATATATATATATATATATATATATATATATATATATATATATATATATATATATATATATATATATATATATATATATATATGACAGATTGGCGGCGTGCAAAAAAAAACCACACCAACTTCTTTCACAACGGTTCGTTGCTAGGTAATGACCTCCGCGGTGTGATTTACCCAGAAGAATGCAGATCAATGAACAAGTATATTGAAGAAATGAACACGACGAGCCCCCTTTCAATGAACAAATATAAAATTTAATCAATTTATCAACAGAATTTAAAATGAAAAGAAATCAATGACTTAGTTACAAAAGAAGGAAAAATGGTACTAACATGTACTCAAAAAAAAAAAGACAAGACAAATTTCTTTAAATGTAAAATTACTTTCAACGTTAAATTGCTATCCTCATTACCAATGAGATGTGACCTTTGAGTGCAACGATGAGAGACTTCATCACCTAATTTATGCAGACATCAAGACTTCCGTTCGTCCCTGCTCTGTCGATCTTTGTCTAGCTTTTTCGTCTTGGACTCTTGTCCGTCGAACTCTGACATAACAATCGTCTCTGGACTTAGATTTCTGCGTAGAATTTGTTCTCGTCCTGTGATTGTTCAGGGATTTCTCCTGTGAATCCAGGAAAGCTGTTTCAATCAATAAATAAAAATGTCTAGCAATAGACAATAGGTCACATTCCCAAGTATATCTATATTTTTACATTAATTCGGCTCAGAAAACAAAAGGCATAAATTCTGCCGCATGAACGTTACCTAACTCTCTGTTTACATAGTCAGTCAATGCTTGTCCTGACCTTAATTCGGATCACGCTAGGGATGGTCAATTAAATTCAACTCAGCCGTATGAACCCGTATGTACCCCCCTTGACTTCTTACTCTGTTAAGTTACATACGGCGTAGACCTCCAGATCTAACTATTCTAAAATAGTTTACTCGACCAATTAAATATTACAAACTAGCATATAGATATACACTTAAGTGATCAATTAAATATTACAAACTAGTATATGGTATACATATAATGTTAGGTCATACTCATTTTAGACAGAGTTAATCCATAAAACTATGAAATATTACCCATCATTCCTTAAATCATTCATGAAAATTCATAATCACTCCTATGTATTAAAGATTCAATTACATGCAATCTTTTCAACTAATCTAATGAAATTTTAATTACATTCAATCTTGCCAATTCTCCAAATGAATTGATAATTAGGAAATCAAAGAATAAAATGCCATGACTAGCATTTCACTAAAATCCTGCAAAATGAAACCGTACATACATATATCATATCAAGAATTCATTTGCAATAGATCAACAAATGAAATAACATATTAAAATCGGGGAAACTAAGATTGCGTACCTTTTGCCGTTTCTTTATTCGTTTCCACGAATCTCACGTATAGTCTGTCTCCTAACTGAGACAACTATCTGGCCCCATACTCAACAATGAAGACGTACTTTTTACGAATTCAAAATGTAGAGTTTGCCTACTTGCTGAGACAAAACGCTCGCTTCACTGCCAAACCACGAGATAACATCTAACACGATCCCGGAATCATTTAACTTCCCTTGCAAAAGATTAAAGATTGCTGAATTTTCCTAAAGTAAAACCTTTAATTTCTTACAGAGTTACGCCCGTAAATCCATATTAACCAATCGGAATAGACTGTTTCCTAAACCTGTTCGTAGAAATTTTGGATTGACAAGAAAACTAAACAACTAATCATGCCGTAATTAATCATTACTTTGAATTATCATCTATAGCCAGCTGCTGCCTTTAACCCTGCCGATTTTGGGGAAAGGTCTTATATCATTCTCTTGTACCATAGCATCTGACTCGGTCATGTTACGTCGGCTAGAACGAATTCCCTTTTGACGTTCAGAGATGAAATGAAAAATAATCATCTAACTATCCCTATCCCTTCCTACTTTAATTAAGTTGACTTTGATACAATTCCTTTAAACAAAGCTTCTAAGAGTTTTCAAAATTCGACACATCACTATATATATATATATATATATATATATATATATATATATATATATATATATATATATATATATATATATATATATATATATATATATATATATATATATATATATTGCTTGCAGTGTTTGCAGAATATCCATCTCACACCAGATGATGTTCGGATTTCATCTTCTGTTTCTACTGGCTGTCGTCGTCAAAACTGATGTTCCAGGCCGGATCAAAGAAGGTAACTTACGCACACGTTTTTTTCTTCCAATGCCAAATCTAATATAACTGTTGTAAACCTTGATGTCACTACATCGCCTGCGTAGTGTGAGCATGATATTAATACCGTAATGTTTATAAAATACATCATATCAGATCAATTTGTTTCCGTAGGAGAGCGTTCTGAAAATAAAAATATGAGAAGAACACATACAAATCTACAATTGAACAACAATATGATGTGTTCAGACCTATTGTTTCCAAAGAAATATCTCTACTTCATACACGAGATTTTAAACAGAACGTCGGTTTAGTCCTACGGATGATTATCACAGCTATATGTACCATCATTGTTCGTATATAATACCAAACTTGTAATTGCCGTCACACTGATCTATGATAAAATAATGTGCCGGCATATATCAGGCCTACGCTTTTCATTGCACTGGTGACTTCTACCATGATCCTTCTGCTGGTGACTTCATGTGAACTGTATTGTCCTAATCTGCCGGTTTACCATACGAGATTATTTAAAAGTATTTTAAATTCAAATCTGCTGAAAGATGCATCTGATGATATAGTATATGGAAATCATACTACACACATGCACATGTTTAATCGTACATAGCAAGGAGTATGAATGCGGGTAAGTCTCGAGTCTTGGAGTCTCTGCCAAATGGAGTTAAGGTTCTTACACACGATATCCAGATAGACTTTATTACAAAATTAGTATAATCTATGAGACTGAATGAAAATTAGGAGCATTTCACCAATTTTAACTTGCATTAAAGGATGCATTAAATCTTAATTGGATTAAACAAGTTACATTTAAATACGTAGGTTATGGTTAAGAAACAATGCATGCCATGTGTAACGGAAAAGTGGGAACTTTGTGCCATTTCCAAAGAGATACATAGGCAGTCGATACGGCCTGGGCAATAACCGGACCCATATTATACCATGTGATCTACCTCTCTCACCCCACATACACAGATGGGAGAGACATGCATAACCACGGACAATTTTGTTTACGAGTTGAAGTCTAGTAACGTGGAATACTTCTCGACATAGGTCATTTAAATACCAAATCGCATCGCCCGGTAGCAATAGCATCGCCCTGTAACAATAGTGTCTTTAGTCTCACCGTCATAAACTGGAATATAAAGTTTTCGACTTGCATCGGAAAGAACCGAGAATATCTGAATGTTCCTCATGGTCAATGCTTAGGAGAGAAATATAGAAAACTGGAAACAGGACGACCGATAGTATACACATGCAGTTTTACTTTTGCACGGCAAAGAAACTCTTCAGGAGTGATATAGTCCAGAGGCAAGTATAGCAAAGTGCTTTGCCTAAGGATACGCCACAGTAGCCGATTGGGCTGGTAAGATGGCGAAAAGCGAAACAGCACCCGTCAGGTCTCACTTCCAAAAGCCTTAACCTTTGCCCTTTAAGCAGGATGATTGTGTGAGTTCTATAACCGTATGTTGGGTTATAACAATGTGACGTAAATGTTGTAGGGGAAATCCAGTTTCTTTACACTGCTTAAAGTCTTACCAAAACACGTCAAGTATTATGTTTTGTCCGAAAAAAAATTCTTCTGGTCCAATACTCACTCAACTCTTCATGAAAATTGCATACGAGTGTATGTCCAAATATAAGCGTAACCAGTTTTATAAAATTCAACATCACATGAATTTTAAAAATTGAACAATTCTTATTTTTTAAAACGTATTGCGAGTATAATTGTATTAAAACGAGAAATATTTTGACTGTTGAACAGGAGCTTTTTAATTCTTGAAGTATTTAAAGTTACACCGAAGGGCTTTGTCGAGTATTGTGACCCATCTGGTCTTCTTTTTTATATCTTCTAAAACACTAGTTGATTTGGTGTACACAATAAATTTCTGATCCGCTTCTGTGAATCCTAAACAAAACTATATTAAGAATATGAGGACAAAATCGTTCACTCACGCATGCTCATAGTGTTACAATATGTTCAAAATTTCGGGTTTTAGATTCTAAACTTTTAAGATATTAACATACAAATCTGGTATTCGACAAATGTGACATGCAACTCGATACTACTCTGGAAACATGGGTATTTCACGGGACCTTGCGTGACCTTAGAGAAAATTAACATGAAGAGTGGATAAATTTTATAACTGTGAAACCAATGCAACCCATAAGCAATACTTCAATAGCCGAAATCTCTCTTCAAAAGAACCTACAACAAAAATCAACAAAGAAAATGCAAAATTGCTACGAAAGCAAAGTATATATCAGTTGAACACTAGAAGATTTGGGAATCGAAAGTCAAGTCATTCAAGTTGCATATCATTGATACATGTCTTTCTTTCAGACACCACCTACTGGCGAAAACAAGGTATACAAGATATTATGAATACTATCAAAACAACTGAAAATACGAACATCGCAAAGAACATCATTTTGTTTATTGGTGATGGCATGGGAATTTCTACGATAACTGCGGCTAGAATCCTAAAGGGACAGTTGGCAGGAAAACTCGGCGAGGAAGAATTGTTGTCGTTTGAAAAACTACCAAATACAGCTCTGGCCAAGGTATGTTTTTCAAATTTTACAATTGAACGCTGTTGTGAATCACTGCATTAATTATGCGAATACAAAAAAATCAATGCTCATAAAAGTGCGTTTTTCTTCTCTTAAGTCGCTATAATTTGCATATTTTAGCAAGATGGTATGATACTCCCCCCTCTCTCTGTATCTATCGCTTTATGTCTGTTTTTCTCTCTCCCCAACCCCCTTCACCCATCACCTCAATGTGTAGTAGACGGATCGCATAATTCTTCTTTCAGTTTTAATACAGACCAGCGGTCAATTAATCGTCACAAAAACATACAGGTAACGTAGGATGTGAATACTGTTGCATAAAGCTTCATTACGAGATTTACTAATACCTATTATTCTTCTCCTTGTGTCTTATTTTTGACGCCTGAAAATGTCCTAGAGCGAAACACATAGCTGTGATGCTTTTTCATTCCTCTATTGTCTATCAGCCTTCGGGCGCTAACGTACAGTATTGTTGGAATGTATTTTTCCTTATTCTTTCTTTATTTTTGACTCCTGTTTGAAATTCTCTGACTATGAACATATTAGTACAAAGAGAAATGAAAGAGTCCCAGCTGATGGTCACTAGGTCATTGTTGAAGGTCAGTAGTGAAATTCCCCATGATCTGATGAGACATTACTTCCTTTTGCAGGTATATACAGTGGACAAGCAAGTGCCAGACTCCGCTGCTACCGCCACCGCAATCCTTAGTGGGGTCAAAACCAAGAACAAGTTCATAGGGGTCGGACCTGATGCAGTACTCAATGACTGCTCATCAGCTAAGGGGAGGGAACTTAAATCTATGTTGAAATTGTGCAAGGAAGAAGGTTAGGAACTGTCCACCGAAACAAAATATTGTTTTTAACACGCTCTACATCTATTTCCTTTTCTAGGGGTAGGTTGATTGCATTTATTGTTGTTGTTGTTGTTGCTGGAAGGGTTAACGCTAGTTTTCAGCACAAGATAGGCTAGAGATGTCGGCCGATATAAATGGTCCAGGGAGAACCACCGACCCACGAGAAGCTAGTGTGGCATTTGAATATATATATATATATATATATATATATATATATATATATATATATATATATATATATATATATATATATATATATATATATATATATGTACATACATACATACATACATACATACATACATACATACATACATACACTGATGCATATATACTTATACAAACACACACTGATGCATATATACATTTTCGGCGAAATTCAAGTGACATGAAATAGATTCAAGGTGAAACGCATGAATTTTAATCATATCTCCTTTTGCCATTAACAGGTCGTGACCTGTATCAAGCTGGGAATAAATAATTATTACTCGTGTAAGACTACAAAAAGACGTTTGATAATTGTCATTTAAAGGATTTTAAATGAATGAAATGCTAATCTTTAAGCTACATCTTGAGTGGGGACGTATAGCCATTATTTATTTACTATGGCTTATTATTTCACTTTTTTAACAGGTAAATCAACAGGTATAGTAACAACGGCCCGTCTGACGCATGCTACTCCTGCTGCCGCTTATGCTCACAATCCGAATCGAGAATGGGAGAGTGACCTAAATGTCCCAATGAAAGTCGGTACTGATTGCCGGGATATTGCCTACCAGCTGGTCATGGAGAATAAAGATATACAGGTAGCCGCAATATGAAATTCCTTGGCCTTTTCCATCAATTAGAGAAAGAAACACCGAAAGAAATTCTCCGCAATTGAGAACTGCATGTATATTGAAAACTGTTCTGTTCACATGGTACAATATGGCGATAGTATGAGACAGTCACAAAATGAAACATTGTCTTCCTTTTCTGCTATAACATATAAGGTCTTTCCGAATACCAAACCCATCAAATGCATGTGTAATCATACAACTACATCCGATGTTATTTCTTGGCTAAGCAATGTTTCCATTGAGGTAGCAGTTGAATGTGTGGTTTGTAAATATTGATTGGTTTAATTGAAAAAAACTTAAAATTTGAAAATCAGTAGAGCACGAATATTAACCATTATCAAGTTTTTTGCATAAGAAAGAATCTTGCCGTTTTTGAATATTTAAAAAAATCCTACAGTGTAAGGATCTATTAGAGAGAGGTCTCCCACTGACTCAATATTTTTAAAATAAAGGATGACCAAACATGCTTTTTTCCACAAATTGCGGAAACGTCACACACTTTGCTTTAGATGTTGGAAGTTTTGGAAATATGAGGACATTATTTATATTTCAAGTAGTTTTCTAACCAGCGAGTTACATGTCAGGTAAAATGTTTTAGAAGATTAAGCTACCTCATGCGCTTGTTCGTAAATAATGAATTTCACGCCTAGATATGCAGAGGTTTTATATTGTTTTGGTTGATTTTGGTGTAACAGTTTGCGGAATCTTTGTTTATCACGTATATTATTCAATTCATACAATTCAGGATGAAGAGACTAGAATATGCTTGCATGCCAAAAATAGCCAAATCAATATTTTGCTGCTTGGAGAAGATTTATCCCTCTCAAGCACACGGCATACTGTCTACTATTTGCTGCTAAGAATAGACTGTATTTCTGATAATAGACACGTTCTATGTTTGACTCTTGACCTTGAAAAGCGAGTCTAGCTACGTAAAGTGGCATAACTAAAATTTTAATACATAGAGGAATATTGTTAGACTAAGACCTATTACCTCATGTAATACAATTTAATAGATTGTGTGTCGTACTTAAAATGATAATTTTGAGACCTTTTGTCGTCAATTCTGTTTTAAGATAAATGAAGAAAA